>KV423919.1:0-141310 GCA_001632435.1 Calocera cornea HHB12733 | reverse complement strand
TCCCCCCCTCTAAAAAAAGCAGAAATGCAGCAATGCAAGAATCAGGAAGTTGGCGCGCGCCGCTCAAAGGGCGTCAGGGAGGAAGGTTGGGGAGCGCGCCTTAGAGGATCAGGGGACCCGCCGCAGGGCTCTAGGGTTTAGGGGGCTCTAGGGATCAGCGATCTAGGGTCAGGGCACGTCCTTTCCCTGAGAGCATCGGGGGTTCGTGGGGGCCGGGCTATCGATGCCCCTCCGGCGCCGTGCGCCGTTTTGGATTTGTTATTGCGCTGTTGGACCAATGATGCCGCATTTGCTCGGCTGGACGGCGGGGGCCCGGCCGGATGGGGCGTAATGCAGAGTTGGTAATGATAAAGAATCATAGGAGCTTGATGCGGGTGGGAGCCGATCGGCAGGGCTGACGGTCCGATGGGAGGGCTGGCTCGCGCGTCCCCTGCCGATTCCGGTTTGTCGCTTCGGCGCTCAGATGACCGCCCATCTGTCACTTCTGTCTGGCGTCCATATCACAGCCGTCAGAATATAGTATTATCGTGCCCACCCAAGCCTATCGCGTGTTGTGGTCGCTGTCGCGCAGAGTTTGCGGCCGCCGCGGGCGCATTGGTCGCGTCTCGCGCAGAGGTTTGCGCCGTGGGAGAAGGCGCGGTGGGTTGGCTTCCGTCCGCGCTGACCCCTGTTCTCGAGCCTTAGTGCCCCCGTGTTCCTAGAATACAATTCAATCGCGTTGTGTGCTCAAATGGGGGCGCGACGTCATTGCCCTCGCTGTGCACGCTGTGCCGATGGGGGCCGGACGATTTCAGGCCGTTTGGGGCTTGGGTGGGTGGGGGCTGCGCTGTATCGGGGTGTGGACAAGGGACGGCCCAAGGGAAGAAGGCCCCTACCTCTGGCTGAGGCGCCCTCGGGTCTTCTGGGTCCGCGCCGTCCCTTCCCTCGCCCCCAATCAGCGCAGTGTCTCACTCCGCCAGTACGGCAGTCCCCTGCTCTCATCTAATCCACCACCTCCCCCCTCTTCGCCCTCCTCCTCCTCTCCCCTTCTCCCTCCCCCTCCTCCACCGTTCCGTCCCCCCACCCCCTCCTCCAAGGGACAGCGCACAGCAGACGATGGCCACCCCGCTATCCTTCCAGCGCAACGGGCAACGCATCTCCATCCTCAACCCGCTCCACGAGCAGCCCTACTACCCCTCCACCGACGCCCATAGCGAGCACGGTACCCTCTCCCCCGTCAACTCGGCGCGCGAGGACTCCCCAACGCCCAGAGGTACTGATTCCAGCCCCCATCTGCGCCTCTGGCAGCTGACGGAGAACAGAGCCGACCAGAAAATTGCATCAGTGCGGCGTATGCCTCAAGTGCTTCACCACTTCCGGACATCTCACCGTCCGTCTCCCTCCACCCTCGTCCCTAATGTGACTCTGATTCACACAACTTTCTTCCGTCTTTCCTCTTGTAGAGGCACGCACGCATCCACACAGGCGTCAAGCCGCACGTATGCCCCTACCCGGGCTGCGACAAGGACTGCAGCAGGCTCGATAACCTCATCCAGCAGTGCGTACCCCTCCCCATACTGCCGGCCTCAGCGCATACTGACAGACAACCCAGCTACCGTGTCCATCTGCCGAAGGAGGACCGAGGCAGGGGTAACCCCTACATCCGCGCGTGCATGCTCGACCTCCCCGTGCCCCTGGCCATGCCCGCGTCTCACCAAGGCAACGTGCCGGTCGAACGGTCCATATCCCCGCGCGTCTCGCGCAAGCCCCAGCACGCGCATGCGCACCCTGTGCGCAGGGCGTCCCGAGCCTCCTCCAGCACTGCGACCGACGAGCGGATGACGCTCTCCCCCAGCACCAGCATGCCGCCTTCTTCGCTTGTCTCCCCCTCCGATTCGACCGGCACAACCACCACCGTGCCCACCCCGATGGAAGAGGACGCATACACGCTCGCGAGCCTCTTCCAGCGGCCCAGCTACGCGCACAAGGAGTCCTTCATGCGTGGCATGTAGGGCCGTCACATGTCCTATCATATATCCCACGCGCAGGGTCCTGCCACAGGCCGAAAGGGACTCCCGACACCGCTGGGGCAATGTGTATCTATAGTTAACACCTCTTTTTTTTCACTTTTACGGACATCGCGGGCCCTATCGACGACGCATGATGACGAAGAAGACGAAGACGCCGACGTGGGGCCCGGTCGCTTGGCCTGCCGGGACTCCTGGGGTTACTCGGCGAAAACACGCATCCGCGCAATTCCCCCTTGACGGAGGGATGTCCGCTCGCCTGCCAGCTCACCGCACCACTCCTCTCCGAGTTGCGCTGCAGAACGGTCTGTAGCTATCTCCATTGCTGTATCGAAATACGAGTTCGGTGTACTAACACACGGAATGTACACTGTCTTCCAGGTACCACCCCACGCTCACCGCCACACCACGTCTTCCTCCCACCCGCCTGTGTTCTAGGATCCCCCAGGCCTCGGAGCCCCTAAGGATACCCATGAAGCACAACAACGACTTGCCTCCAACGACCTCCTTATGACGGATCTAAGCACAGTAAGTATAACCCACCACTCGCGTAATGGATGAGCGGCGATGTATGCCGGCATATTGTAGAGGACACGATTGTAGCACACGGTCTTGTGCGTACTTGTGTACGAAATTCGGAAACAGTGTACATTAGGCGGGCTTTAGTCGATGTGGACACACAACTCGGCTAACGCGTAACAAGCAGCCCGTCCCGGCTCTGCATCTGGTTGGACTCTGGGTCCTCAGCCTTGGCCAGCCCGTGCTTGGCGAGTAGCGCGTCCACCTCGGTGGGGCGGTAGATCTTCGCCACTGGCCGTTTCGTCTCGGGGTCCACTGTCAGCGTAGCGAACTCCACTACTCCCACAGTATCGTCAGAACTCCTGCTCTCCTCCAACAGCGCAAAGAAAAGTGCACTCACGCTTCTCGCTGCTCAAGCTCGTCGAGTCCATCGTCTTGCTCATCGTGCGCAGCACCAGTCCGATCGCATCCTCCAGGCTCACCGTCTCCTTGTATTCCTGCTTGAGCAGGCTCTGCGCGGTCCCGTTGTTCGCCCCGATGCACGTCGCCTTCCAGCCCGAGTAGTTGCCCGACGGGTCAGAGTGATACAGCTGGAACTGGTAGTGCGGGTCCCACCCCGCATATAGGAGGGAGACGCCGAAAGGCCGCAGACCTGTCAAAGTATCAATATACATGCTACGGAGTGCGTGGGGGGAAAGGCGCGCCTCCGAACTGCGTGTAGCCTTGCTTGAGATCGCACAGCCGTTGCGCGAGCTGCTCAACAGGGATGTCCTCGTTGTATGAGAAAAGATGACGTTGTGCCGCTGAGCGCGCATAGTTGATCAGCGAATTGGCGTCCGCTGTCAGGCCTGCCACGCCGGCGATGACATTGCTGCAGCTCTGTTAGCCGCTGTTTCTGGGGAAGCGGAAAGAAGGAAAGTGCGTACGTGTTGAGCAGGAAGATCTTCTCGCCCGACCCACCGTAGCCGCCCTCCTTGGCGACGGAGAGGTCGAGCAGCTTGCCAGTCACCTTCTTCTCAGCGGCGAGGACGACGCCGTCCGTCGCCAGAACACCGAGCACCGTTCCGGCGTGGGAGATCGCTTCCATCGCATACTCGACTGAGCGGGTGGTTAGAACGGTCACAGAGGATCATAGTGTCAACTTGCTTTGGTACAACCGACCTGAGAGAGTAGATGTGAGTGTATGCGGGCTGGAGAGTGACGTATATGCTTACCCTCCGGCGAGAAGATCGTCGTCCGACCTGGACAAGTTGGTCAGTCAATATCCCAACATCCCAGCATCCCAACATACTATCGTATCTCCGAGCCTATAACAACAAGTCAGACACCATCCTGCCCAGAAGACAAAGTACTCGCCATGATGTATTTTGTTGTTTAGAAAGCGGACAGAGACCAGAGAGTGCAGAAAGAGCGCTGGGTGCGGTAGGCAGGGACGCGTTATTCTCAGTACGCGCGTCCCTCAATACCGCGGGAACAGATTCGCCACTTACTGGCCCGGAGAAACGGCCGGAGCCGAGGGAAGCTGCTCTTCTCGTTTCTACGTGACGATTGGGGAGCAGTTGGATTTCACAACGCCGATATAGCGAAGGTTCTCGAAAGCAGGATGAAACTTCGATTTGTGCAAGAAGCTGGGAGACACGGGGAAATAGCGCCGCTTTCGCCGCTTCCTCTTCCAGTGACTCATTGCTCGCTTCCACCTGCGCTCCCGAAGAGCGCATTGTTGTACTTAATAAGCCCTTCACTGCCGCTTCTCACGCAGAACCCTCTCCCCGCTGGCAAACCCCATCCCATCCCTGCTCGCCGGACCCGCTCAGTCCTTTCCCTTCCTCCAGACCCCTACGGGTCCCCGAAGCGAGCGGCCTCACATCCACATTCACGCCATCGCTCCAACATCTCCTGGCAATTCCCGTCATTTCCGCCTTCGTGCATTGTCACGATCCATTCTCCGCGGGATAAGTATCAATCCTCTCATCACAGCAGGACCTGCGCAAGCCTTCAGGTGCCCGGCGGTTCCGCCCCGGTCCAGTGTGCAGATCTGTCCTCCATCCGCCCTCGGACTGTCACAATCGGACGCTCGTCCGGTGGAGTGCCTCCCAGCGGAAGGCGGAAGATCCGCCCGCCCGTCTCACGCTGCGCACCGTACAATGCACAATGGACAACGCACTCTTCACACCTCGCCTCCATGGTCTGATCCCCTCTCCCCCAACCATCAACATTTGCGAACAACCTCGCCGCCCTCATGCAGCCATCCGTCCCGGCGCATCCGACCCGACCCGAGCCGGAGGGAAGGGTGGAAGGGTGGAAGGGTGGAAGGGATGAAGTCATCGGGCTATTTCCGTACGATCCGGGTGGTGGGAGAGTGCCCCGGAGGAGGGGAATAGTGGGGCTGCTTGAGGAGGAAAGGAGGCGCCACAGCATATGCATACGGTGAACCTACTCAGGTCGGCAGAGGGCGTCGTGTGGCCACTGTCAGCTGCGCAGCCCGGAGATGCCGAATCCCATTGTTACTGCGCTGTTGAACTGTTGTGCATGCTGGCCCGGCTGTGCTGAACAGTCATATCAAAGCCAGTGCAGTACTTAGAAGAGCGGCGCGGACGGAAGGGAGTCGCATGGAATCGGGAACCGCCGATGCCGCTGCTGAGGCCGGGGCGGTGCACTGCCAGCTTCTCCGCGCAAGGGCCGCCCGGGGCGCAGGGAAGCGGAATTCATTAGGCAGCGCATTCTAGTCAGCCACGGGCCCACGGGCCAGAAGCAGACGAACGTGCCTTCCCACCAGCTAGGCGGTGGTCAGAACGGCCGTCCGGCTCCCGCCTGCCGCGCATCATTGTCGCATCGGCATCAGACTCAGTATCAGCGTCAGATCGGCATCAAGCACCGCGAACAGACAGGAGGCGATCACGCGATCGATGTCGATCGTGGTACTGGTCTTATTGTGGTGTTTGGTGTTTGGTGTTTGGTGTTTGGGCGCGGTGATGGATGGAGTGATGGGTCGCCGCGCACGTACGGCGTGCGGGTTGACTCAGCGCTCCAGCAGACAGCCGCCGGCGCGTGATAATCGCGGAGCGCGCGGCGGGAGCCGCTCAGGAAGTGTATGGTGCCTTCGCTGGCGCAAGCTCGATAAGACGTATCAGGGAGATGCAGCACGATTTGAGACGATTGGACGATGTGGGATACCTCTCGCGAAGAAGTCTAGCTGAGGTGATTGCCTGCACTACTTGATATGCCCGGCCCGCGAGGGCTCCGGGGAAATACAGTATACAGATGTCGTCCGCCAGCCCATGCTGGGCCCTGCCGAGGGAAGGTGGAGGACACACGCCCTCGGACGGGGCGGCGGGCAGGAAGCCCTGGGTCATGCGGGCTTTCCGGCGGAGAGAGTAGGATGTAGGATGACCAGAGGCGGTTGACAGTAGTGACTGGTTGTTGGTTGGTCTGATGGAGGGCCCGGCGATTAATTATTATCGTTCGGCGGTTCATTACCGCATTGTAAGCCCGGCCGGTGGAATATTGTTGACGACCGAGACAGTCGGGCAGGCTAGCGGGCGCGCGGCGACGCTAGCGGTGCGTCGGAAGCCCGAGGCTGCGCGCCGGAAGCGCACCCCCGCGCGGGGGTGTGGGCAGGAAGGGATTATGGTTGGAGGGTGCGAAGCTTATAGTGATTGGGCTGGCCGGCCGTGGGCGGGATTACATACAACGTAGCTTGTGTCTCGGGCGCGGGGATAGCACTGGACGGAAGGACGGGACAGACCCAGTGGCGGTAGGGCGCAGGGCCGGCTGGGGCTCGCTCAGGTCCCCGATGGCCCGTGGGATGGAGGATATCGTAGACCCATGATGTGCCGGGGCTGGGCTAATGTGACGCAGCGGGTTCGTCCAGCATTGCAGCGGGCGAGGGAATGCGGGCGAGTGGGGTTGGGAGGGACGGGCGGGCCGACCGCAGGCCCACACACGATCATTGGACCACGTCCGATCACCCATCAGGCAGCGGGGCCTCCGGGATGGCTGGCCCTTGCGTGGTGCGGCTTCACACGCGAGATTATGATTGTGAGCTCGGCGGAATCCCCCCCGCTCCAGACTTTTGGCGAGTGGCGGGGTGGCCGAGTGGGCGGAAAGCTTATTGCGGGGCCCATATGCATCTCGCCCGCTCGGCTCCTTCCTGCCGTGCCTGAGATAAAAAGAGCTGTTATGGCAAGAGAGGGAAGGTGTTGTGAGTAAGGTGGGATTAGCAGTCCGAAGGGTGGTGAATAATACTACTGTATAGAGAAGCCTGTCCTGTTGTTGCCCAAAGTGCGTTTGCGATCGAGAGAGTGTGAGGCGTGAAACTGATGCATGACGGATTGGGCGCGTCAATATGACGAATGGGCTGATTCTGCTCTGGTCGAGTTTGGGGGTGCGTTGTCTTGTGTCCGGACACAGACGGAAGCATCGCTGGCCGGTGGGGGGGAAGCCGAGCGTGGTCCAGACCCGTGCTCCGCGGGCAGGCGGTCGATCCGACGCGTTGAGACGGGAGCAAAGGGGCGGGCTGGCCGTGTGCGGTCTGCGGTCTGCGTGTGTGTGTGTGTGTGCGTGTGTATCGCGTCCTGTGCAAAGCGGGAGACCTGTCTGGGGGAAACGAGACGAGACCACTAGTACTATGATGGGTGGTGGATGCACGCACGGGGCGCGCCTATAGACAGACGCTGGAACGCTCTCGCACCGTCGCCCATCCCTCTCGTCCCTCCTTCCTCTTCCCCGACCCCACGTTGCATTGCCGTTTTTGCCCCGTGAGCCTCAAGGCTGCCTGCAATCCCCCCTCCCTCCTCACACTACATATCTGTCCCCCATCAAGCACCACCCGGCTTTCCCCCCCTTCACCATGTCCGCATCCACCTCGACCGCCCTCGTCCTCCAGCACCCACCGCCGCCCAGACACCACTCGAGATCGTCCTCAGCCTCGGCCCAGTCAAGACCGGCCTGCCTCATCGACATCTTCACAACCCCGCCAACACGCCTAGCACGCGCTTCCGTCGACTACTCAGTCGCATCGTACTCAACCGCTTCCACACCGTCACTCGCCTCCGCAGGCGAAAACTCCCTTTCCTCCTCCCTCTCCTCCCTTCAGTCCTTCCTCGCCGCAGCTTCTCTCCCAACGCCCCCTCCCCTGAGCCGCGCAATGTCCCAGCCAACAAAACGCCGTCCTTCAAACCCGCCCTCCTCGTTCCAGCAGGCACCAGCAACTGCCCCTCAACCCTCCCGCTGTGAGCGCCTGCTACTCGCCACGCTCCAGCGCGCAGAAGCGGCGGAAGAGGCCATCCGCCACCGCGAGCAGGCTGCAGCCTACTCTCCTCCCTCAACCCCGCCCTTCCCCTCCCCGCGCTCCTCCACGTCAAAGGATGACGACGACACGGACTGGCTGGCAGAGATCGCCGAGCAGACATGTATGCGCCCCTCGCGCCGCTCACCCGCCGAGCCGGGCCGCGTAGGCCGAACATCCTCCATCGTGCACGTTTCGCGCTCACCCTCGCCTGGGAAGATGTCGAAGATGACGCGGAAGAAGGAGCAGGAGCTGAAGGCGATGCTTCAGGCTGAGAAGGAACGCACGGGCCATGGGGCAACCTTCGGCCCCATGCCCGACCTCGTCCGCAGCGACTCGTTTGCTTCAAGCACTGAGATGCGCAAGAGCGGGTGGATGTCCATTTCTCCTTCGCCCACTGGCCAGGCTCACGCGGACTGGCCGTGGGAGCCCACAAGTCCGGCGAGCAATAAGTCGTCGCATGCCACCGCTACTCCTCGCTCCCCAGACTCCAAGCCAACCCTTTCTCGTGCGCATACATCTCCCGCCGCACCGACCCTTCGACGCGCAACAACGACCGTCACCCGGTCCACGCTCAGCCGCCCTCACAAGACCGCATCCTGCCTCTCGGGCACGCAGCCCATCACGCCCCCGCCTTCCCCGCCATTCGACGCTCACTCCACCGCCCTCTTGCTCAAGAACCGCGAGGGGTACGTCTCCTTCCGCGACCTCGAGGGCCTCGGCGCCCCCGCAGATGAGGACGAGCACGACGACAAGGATGGCGACAATGCCCGCGGGCGGCCGTGGTGGATCCCCATTGGCTGGACCCGCTGACCGACCCACTATGATTCGTTCATATATGCACTATGCCGATCTACATCACAACATACAACCACCACCTATGCTACCCGACTATGCCTATGCCGATAACCCACACATTCATTCCCCAACCACTCTTACCAACGACCGCTGTGCGCAACATCCAACATCCAACTGTACTTGTTCTCCCATTCCCCGCATGCTCTATACCCGCATGTCCACGACTGCTCACACCATTTTCCCGCTGTTGTGCTCTCCTTTCTCCTGTACTGTTCTTTCTGCCCGCGCCACCGCTGGTCGGAAAGGACGGGAACCTTCTACTTCCTGCTGCATTTTTTTTCCTTACCACTCATTCACCCCTGGCAAATTACTCCGCGGAAAATGTCTGTTACTGCTCTTCTTTCCACATCGCCTGTGTGTATGTATATGGAGAACGGCACCGAACCTAACCTAGCTACCAAGTCCCGCCGGACTAGAATTACTGTGTACCAATACAAGAGAACTACGGAAATCGATCATCGAACCATTACTGTCAAACTGTGCCTGTGCTGTGCTCCTGTGTAGCCGATCATGATCGTGCTTTTGACGTGCTGAATCATGCACGTCCGCAGAGCAGACCCAAGGGTGCTGCTGGCTGCGCAATGTAATGTACGAACGCGTCGTGAGCCCCTTGCGCAAAAAAGGGCATGGCGACCGTCTCCGTCGACGTCTCCGGCGTGGGCCCCAATCCTTGAATACATTCATTACATATTTGCCGTTTCCCTGGCTCCTGGCTGACGTGCCTATGTAATGCATCACTTACGAGCAACTGTCACCCCTCACGCCCCCTGGTTTTCCGGCGCAAAGTGCACCGGTGCGGAGGCGGAGGCGGAACCTGAGCCGGCCGTTGGGGTGTGTGCTGTAGGGGATTTTGCGCTAAGGGACTGACTGGCCTGGCGGAGCTGAAATTGCTTGCCTACGGACCCTCGAAGGATGGGGATGAAAGATGGGAGCACGGAAAGATGGAAAGATGGAAAGATAGAAAGAGAACAGGGGGAAAGATGGAAAGAATGGACGTGAAAGAGGTCAGGGAGGATTACGCTGCGAGGCTCGCGCTAGCGCTATCGCTGGGCCGGCTCCGAGGCCCGCACGGAGGCGCTGTGGGGGCCGCCGCAGAGGCTTTCCGTGTGACAGACATCACTCGGGTGCTGTACATTGTACGGACGGGGCCGTCGTCAATGGAAAACCTGCCTGCGGTGCACTTTATGCCCCTGTCAAGGGCAAACAGCCTTACATGAGCGCTTTGGTTTGTAATAATATCTTTGGGCCGGGGCCGGCAAACGAGCGGAGCGGTTGGGCTTTTCCTGAGGTGCTGATTTCCTGAGGTTTACGGCACGTCCCTTTGGTGGACTTTGATCTCGGCCTGCACAGCCTGCGGCGAGTGCGGTGGAGTCACTTGCCCTGTGACATTGCGATGCAGAAGGGGCGACCGTGACATGGGGCGACCGTGACATGGATGTACAATAGCCGGCTGGCGTTGTCACACGGTTGACAATGGCCTCTAACCGGATCACCCAATCGCTATCATTGATGATTAGGTGCTACAGGAAGAGAATAACGGCAGGCAACATGGTCAGGACGGGGAACGGCGTGTCCGGGTCCGTTAGCCGGCGGGAACGAGGCGCAGGCTCGGGAACGGGCTTGCGCGCCCGGTGGGAGGGCGGAGAGGGCCGACACGCCCTTCGCCGCCCTTCCCTTGAGGCTGCTTCCCTCGCTTCTCTGCGGGCGGTCGAAGGATCAGGGACGGTGGGGCTCAGGGCTGAGTGGAATAGAGCAGGATGGAGGGGACACGAGGAGGGGGTGGGATGGGATGGAGGGTAATCGGGTGGGGGTCCGGCCCGGGCGTGGGTGGGACGGGGCCGGCGCCGGAGATCTGGAGGGTTGAGGCTCAGGAAGTTTCGGGGCTTGGGGATTTCGGGTTATGCGGAGGATGGGGACCACCGTGCGAGCTGGGGACGGACGGATGGTTGGCAGTGCTGGATGTGGGTCTAGTAGACTGAGCTCCTCCCCTGGTTGGACTTGATCTCATGCTCTCGGTCCCGTGGAGGCCCCAAAACGAGAGACCAGACCAAGCTGGACGTTGGGTCTGTGCCACAAATCAGTCCTTCCATGCACAGTCCAAGAGAAGCACTGCCCGGGCACCCCGCAGCACTAGTGCCGATGAACATGTCCAAAAAGACGAAAATCACAGCACCCAGGCTTTCCCTGTGTGCCCTACCGTGGTACTAAGAGAGCCGCACACTGGTTGACTGCGCAGGTCGGACGGGATGTGGTGCTTTCAGTATCGCATGGTCGTGCATGGAGGGGACGCTATGTCGGCACAAAATGTGTGGTGCGTGGGTTCGAAGACACCCGCGGACGGGGCTCGAAGATATTGACAGTGTGCCGAGTCAAGCGATAAGCAGCGCAGCTTCATAATGCTTAGAAGAAACCTTCCGGGCACTTGCTTAGTTGTTCGGGCGATGCTTGAGGCGGCGTTGAGTCCACATGATATCCAAAAACAGGCTGAGACAATGCCACAAGAGAGTGAGTCGACCAGTTGGTGCATTGTTTGGTCTTGCCAATGATCCCAATCATCAGGTAGTTGCGCATGCGACAAGACTTCGTGTTGTTCTAGATGTACATCTGTTCACCGTTGAATAGCGCACTGGGTACACAAAGAACAATGGGCGAAGTTCGAGACAGGACCAAGCTTGTTGCGAGCATGTGAAGGCGGGCAACAAGCTCCGCATCTGATCCCGCAGCTGCCCTGATAGGAGCGCGTCACCGCAGCGAGGCGACCCTCCTACAGTAGCCAGCCGCTCAGCCCAATCGCGCACAACGACGATGAACACCGACCTGTTCTTCAACCCCGTCCCCGTGGCGGGCACCCCGACCGCAGAGGGCGAGGAGGCGGACAAGCCGCAGCAGAGCCTGGAGGAGGAGGTCAACCAGGTCGTCGGCCAGCTCGGCAAGCTCTGGGGCGGCTTCCGCAAGCAGGTGCGCCCCCCTTCTCCCTGCGCGCGTTGTAGAGGGTGGCTGATCTGGATGTGAGGTACAGAGCGCAAGCGCATTTGACCTGGCGAAGAAGGACTTGACATCGGTTGTCGGGCAGGCGAGGACGGAGCTGTCCAAGCTCGGCCAAGAGGCGTCACAGCGCATCTCGGTCGAGCTCAACCGCCCGCCTACCGTGACGAGCCCCAAGCCGTCTTCTGAAGAGGGCGACGCTACCGTGGTTCCAGACGTGGCGGAAGGCGCGGCAGCAGACGCCGTGCCCGCTGCTGGAGCCTCGGCGTCCGTCGAGAGCGCCGCTGCTCCCGCTGAGGGCGAAGCGTCGACCTCGCCCGCGGGCGCGTCGACGTCCTCGTTCTTCGACCGCCTGCAGTCCTCGCTCCCGCCCAACATCACGCGCGCCATCCCGCCCTCGACGTCCGCCTCGCTCGCGGCACTCCGGCAGGACCTGGCGGCGCAGTTCAACCACTTCCAAACCACCTTCTCCGCGGACCTGACGAGCATGGAGGGCATCGCCCAGGAGTACTCGCGCAAGGGCGAGCAGCTGCTTAAGGACGCGGGCGTCAAGGGCGAGGCGCTGTTCAAGGAGACCGCAGAGTTCATCAAGGAGGCCGTGAAGAACGTGCCGAATGACAGCACCTCGACGGAGGGCATGATCTGGGACGGGAGCGACTTGTGGGCTCTCCCAGGCTTGTCGGCCAGCATGGCGGGTGCGGATAGGAGTCAGAGTACTTCGGCCCAGGCTGGACCGTCGACCAGCCGCTCCTCTGGTGACCTGCGCGTGCCCACGACGCGCGCAGAGGTGCTCCTCGCCCAGCTTCGGCGCACGCCAGGCGTGCTCCGCGTCGACCCCAGTGCGGAGCCGCGGAGCGCGCCGGAGTGGGAGAGCTGGAGTGCGGAGCAGTGGGGCGAGGAGTGGCAGAAGAAGACGGAGGGCCAGGACACGGGCGAACTAAAGGACACTAAGGACGCGCTGGGTATGTTGTTATGCGGTCGTACAGGGGATGATGGCTGATCGGATGACAGTGCCCGGTGAGCTAGACGAGGAGACGTTCTGGAAACGGTATTTCTTCAGGGTGTACCAGATTGAGAGGGACGAGGAGCGGAGGAAGGCGTTGCTCAGTGGTATGGTCGTCTGTGCCGCTGTGCGCTCAACGCTGACCACTCTTGCAGACGCGGCGACCACGACGCAGAAGGAGGAGGACTTCAGCTGGGACGACGATGAAGAGACCGCTCCCGCTGCTGCTACAGCGACCACCGCCGAAACGGCCGGTGCATCGACGACAACGCTCACCCTGCCCGACAGCACCGTCACGCCGCGCGCGTCCTCTTCCTTCGAGTCCACCCCTGCGCCCGCCCTGGGCACGCCCGCAGGGACGGGCGTGATTGCCCTCTCCTCCGGAGCACCGTCCCCGCGCCAGAGCAGCGACGACAGCTTTGACGTTGTTGGGACTGACAGCGCCGCGGGGACGGATGCGGGCGGGAGCGCTAAGGTCAAGGAGGGGAAGAGTGCGAAGGAGGACAAGGACGACAGCGAGGACAGTGATTGGGAGTGAGCGCGAGGGAGGGACTGTACAGTAGACTCGTCTTTCTCTTTGTTTCTATGTTCTGATGCGGCTACGTGGGATGTATGACTTTTGCAATATACCATCGATTTGGACAGTATGCTTCGGATCCCTCGGCCTATTCGAATTGCGGTAAGAGGATGTGATTGTTGAAGGCAGGTGTGACGCTCGGCTCCGAGTCAGGCGGTTCTCCCCACCAGGCGGAAGCAGAGTGTTCAATTTTTCATTTCGTCACACACGGTGCCCTGGGCCCTGCCTCCAATTTTCGTACACTCGCTACCCGCGTATTGCAGTCAAGTGCTGAACTGCTCCTCCTCGACCCCGCCCGCCCCGGCTCATGTTCACACAGTCCACACGGGACGACTACCTCAGCGACTACGTCTACTCCCTCCTCGGCTTCTAAGCACTCACTCCTCACACCGCTACCCTCCTGAAAGAAAACAGCTATGGCATTCCGGATGATATTCAACCTGCGCGCCCAGCTGCCAAAGTACGCCCGCGGGCTCGCAACCCCCAGCGCTAAGACGGTCCCCGCCGTGCTGCACCTCAAGACGGGGCAGTCCTTCCAGGGCCGCTCGTTCGGCGCTGAACGCAGCGTATGGGGCGAGACCGTCTTCTCCACCTCTATCACTTCCTGTCCGTCCCCTTCCGTATCGTGTATGCTGGGCTGGAGCTGACCCTCTGCAGACACAGAGTCCATGACGGACCCCTCCTACCGGCACCAGATCCTCGTCTTCACAACGCCCCTCATCGGGAACTACGGTGTACCGAACAACGACGCCCCGACGGATGACTACGACGTGGGCGTGTACCTCGAGAGCAAAGGCATCCAGTGCGCCGGCGTCGTCGTCGCGGACGTCGCCGAGCGATACTCGCACTACCAGGCCGTGGAGAGCATCGGCGAGTGGTGCAAGCGCTCCGGCATCCCGGGCATCTCCGACGTCGACACCCGCGCCATCACCACCCTCCTCCGGGACCAGGGGACGACGCTCGGCCGGCTCGCTATCGGGCACGAGGCGCTCGGCCCCGCGCCCGCACCCGCGGACTACTGGGACCCGTCGCTGGACAACCTCGTGGCCGAGGCGTCCACCACCGAGCCGTACACGCTCAACCCCTCCGGCGACGTCAACATCGCCGTGCTCGACTTTGGTGCCAAGGCCAACATCCTCCGCTCGCTCATCCGGCGCGGCGCGCGCGTGACGGTCTATCCCTGGGACTTTGACTTCAACAGCGTGCGGGACGAGTACGACGGGCTGTTCCTGACGAACGGGCCGGGCGACCCCAAGCACGCCAAAGCCGCGATCGCGAACGTGCGGACGACGCTGGCGGAGTGGGGCCGCCCCGTGTTCGGGATCTGCATGGGCCACCAGATCATCGGCCTCGCCGCCGGGCTCGACGCGTACCGGATGATGTTCGGGAACCGGGGCCACAACCAGCCCGTGCTCGCGCTCGCCGACAGCGGGAGCATCCGCGCGGGCCGTGTGTACGTCACGAGCCAGAACCACCAGTACGCGCTCACGCTCTCGGACCCGTTCCCGGAGGGCTGGGAGCCCTTCTTCATCAACTGCAACGACTCGAGCGTCGAGGGCATCAAGAGCACCGAGGGGAGCGGGAAGAAGGTCTGGGGCGTGCAGTTCCACCCGGAGAGCGCGGGCGGGCCGCTCGACACCATCGAGATGTTCACAGACTTCATTCAGACGTGCAGGGACGACAAGGCCCTGCGGGAGGGCACCACGGGCGGGGTGGGCGACACCCTCGCGGACGTCGGCTTCCTCGCGGCGCTGACGACGATGTTGCACGAGTGACCTATCCCTAGCGCAGTTTGTATCATACCAGTGACTGAGAATGACTATCGATTACAACATGTGGCGTGCGGGAGTGGCCTCGCCGGCCACAGTAGCTATGTGATGTACAGGCGATGGATGCTTCTTCCTATGAGGGTATTCAGATGCGGGGTTCCTAGCGGGTTGTGTGTATCCTTGCATGCTGTGTGTAGCACGATGTTTTGGTGGGTTTGGCAGGGTGGGCTAGCCCTCGGTCGGCGGCCAGGTGTACTCCCACCCTTCGCGCTTCCATATGCCCGTCATCTCCTGGGCGACCTCGAGCCAGTGCTACACCATCCCCAGTCAGCACGCCTATCCTGCTCTGCTGGGCCAAACAGCAAAGGAGGTATATGCCGCCCACTCACCTGAGGCGACTTCATCGCATGCAGCGCGACGGTGTGCACATCATGCGGGATGGTCTGCCCGTACCAGTCGCCCATCCTCACCCCCCAATCGACGATCCTGACCGCCTCGCCCGGGGGCAAACTGGTGAGCCACCCGCCCGTGCGGATATCCTCCATCCCGCGCGTGTCGTTCGGGCGGAGCGGGGCGGCGCCGAGCCAGGCCACGAGCGGCCAGGAGAGCGCGTAGGCGAGGCCGCGCATGTACAGCGGGTAGCACTCGCCGCAGCTGCCCCACCAGGTGCCCCAGTACGTCGGGGCCGCGCAGGGGAGCGAGGAGAAGGAGGCGAGCACGTTCGGGAGGACGAGGAACGTCTGTATGTGTGTGCCGTGCGTGTGTGGCCCAGATCAGTACTTTGCAGACTCTGGAAAGCAGGGAGAGCGGAACGCACATCCGAATCGGCCTTCATGACGAAGCGTGGCTGGCTGCCGACGGGCAACTGCGCGGCCCAGCGGAAGAAGGCGAACGTCTTGCCGTCATCCATGTTCTCGTCCGTGTCGAGGCGGACGACATCGCCGTACGCGGCCTGCTCGAGCAGCACCGCCTTCTCCTCCTGTGCCCGCAGGAGGGAGGCGTTCGCGCGCCCGAGGACGAACTTGAACTCGACGGGCGGGGAGCGGGCGTTCAGCCCGCGCTGCTGGAGGGCGCGCATGACCGCGCGCTGGGCGAATGCGTCGGGGGTGGAGAAGACGCCGACGAGCAGCAGGGGCCCGAACGCGTCCGCGTCCACGCACGGGTGGGTCGACGGCCCGGGCTGCGCGGACAGCTCGGGGATGCTGGTGTTGTACATGTAGTAGTGCCCGTTCCCCCTGGGGGACGCGGCGAGGCGGGGGAAGTCCATGGGTGGGGGGTGGGGGTGGGGGACGACGGGGGTGGGTCGGGGTAGTGCTGCGCTGCGGGCGCTACGGGGACTGCCTCGGGCTGGTCGAGCCACTCTGGGCGGACGTCGACGGGGTCGGGCCACTCCCCCACGGGCTGTATGCCGATCCACCCTTCGCCCTCTCCCTCTCCCTCTCCCGGGCCCGGCGCCTGCTCGGGGCGGGCGAGCGCATCGCTGCGTCGGTAGAGGGAGCGATGGGCGAGGTAGGCGAGGGCGGCGAGGAGGAGGAGGAGGACGGGGCGGAGGAGGCGCGGGGGTATGCGATGTGGGACGGGGAGGAAGGAGGGCGGGCGGGCGCGGGCGGACATTGCAATGTGCCGCTGGGTGGGGAGAGGGGCCAACGGGCCGTTGCAGGACAGCAGGAGGGGAGGACGCCCGTCAACCCATCCATCCATCGCTGCGCTGCGACGTGGGGCACCGCACCCCCAAGCCGCCTTCCTCAACAGCACATCAAATGACAGCGCCCCCCGCCCCACACTTGACATCGATTGCGCAGCTTTGGGCTGGGCGCTTCGCTTCGTCTACTTGCTTTACAATCACCAATCGCCAATTCAGTTGCACGTTTCAGCTCAGTCACTTCATGGCTCATGTTTCTCACACTTGTTGGACGGTGTCATTATTATCGTGCAATTGGCGTGACTGCTACTGCCCCGAACACAGCGGACATCATGATAGGCATCGCCGCACATCACGGCAAGACCCTTCAAGCAATACCAGCGCAGCTTGCCGCGTGAAGAGTTGCGCCTTGGCCCGAATCATAATCCCAGAGAGACTAACTTATTCTTCTCTTAGGCAGTTGTGCCGTTCGAGTGCCCGTTCGTGGCTGAGCCACCGAATCGCAGCAGCGTATCGGGCGAGAATTTCGTGCTGCACAAATCACCCGAGTCAGCCACTCTTACTTCCCGTCTCTCGGAGGAGCGTGCACGCACTGGCAGGTCGAGCACTGCGCGACCGGCGTGCAGAAGACTAGTCCCGCAATGAGTCAGCGGACGCCCCGGCCCAGCGCATCCCTGCGAGGTGATTGGGGGGGGGGGGGGGCTCACTGGAAAGGCAGACCGAGCACACGTAGCCAATGTCCACAATCTCCTTGTGGCAGAAGCATGCCGCGCGGAAGTCGACCTTGTCCTGCGTGGGCACGGCGAGCGTCTTGCGCGTCTCGGTCTCGGAGAGGAAACACATCTGTCCCCAGCAACACGGCCGCCCGTTAGTTGTTTGTGGGGAGAAGGGGGAGGCAGCGGGGCGCGGGGCGCACGCACGGAGAGGTACTGCAGGAGCGCTTCCCGCTGGTCGATGTGCACGAACGCGCCGCCGGTCAGGTGCGACGCTTGGTGCAGGAAGATGACCTCCGAGTCGTCCAGCTTGCACACGTCGATCGGCACTTTCTGCATTTCAGAATCAGCATCAGCACACCAGTCACTCCGCTCGTTCTCGCTCCGGTTCCCGGCCGAGCTCCGGCAGCGGACAGCGGGCAACGGGCATACGGGAGCGGGGATTGGGATGGGATCGGGAGGGCTACACCCGGGGGCAGAGCACGCGGTGGTGAGACGGACGCACCAGCTTCTGCGCCGAGAAAATACAGTTCATAAACGGGATGTACGCCATGCTCGCGTCCTGAGATACTGAGAACAGCACGATGCGCGCGTGGGGCGGCGCGGGCGCGGCGTTGGTGGGGTTTAGCGGCGGGGGAGGGTTCGAGAGGCGGTTGATGTCTGCTCGCCGGGGGATTCGCGCGTGAGGGGAGGGAGGAGAGGGGAGGGGAGGAGGGCGTACAGCAGAGGGACTTGGTTAGAGCGCCTACGAGGGCTGGCGGCGCTGTATAGGGTGTAAGAACGAGCTTGGGGAGCGCTGGGGAAGGAAGGGCAAGGGAGGACGCACTGTCCTCCTCGACCTCCTCGAGGCCTGCAACCTCCTCCTCGACCCTGCTCATGAGCCCCTCGTCCGCCTGCCCAAACACATGGAACGTGTTCTCGTCGCCCCCACCCGAACCCTCTTCTTCCCCTCCTGCTTGTCGCCTCCCATGCCCGTGCCCCCGCCCGGGGGGCGGATACAGCCCCACGCTCCTCCCCGGCAGCGCGCCGAACACGCTCACGCTGTTCTCGTTCCTGAGCGCGAGGTGGGCGTTGAGGAACACCAGTGCCTGGGCGAGGAAGGCGCGCAGGGAGAGCGGGGGCGTGGAGTGCGACAGGGCAGTCCAGGGGACGGGGGAGAGGTCCAGGATGAGTGAGAGGTGCGCGGGGAGCGACATTGTGCGGAACGGAGGGCGAGGGGGTCAGGGTTAGGGACGCAGCAATGGGAGAGTCATGAGTCGGCCTGCTCCTCGACGATGATGAGCACACTACTGCTGCTCAGCCTCGCACATCCTCGCAAAACCAGCTGTACATGATTTACTCTGAACTGCAACGTTCGCATATGGCTGTCTTGTACCGGACTACTCACTCTGTCCGTCTCGCCCTGATATCACCGGCTGGTCCATGCGTCGGCGCGGCCGTACTTCCGACTCACCCCCCACAAGCTCAAGTACATCCATGTGCTTTCCTCTGTAAACACCAGCGTCTCTGTCCGCTACATGCTGTCTCCCACCGTTCTGCGCAGCCATCAGCGCGTTCCTGTCAACCCGCACATCCTCCAACACCATCCGGCAGCCCTAAGCCCGTCCAACGTGCGTCCGCCAGCGCGCGGCGCGCTCACCCGTTCCTTCATGAAAGAAGCACCAGGCTACGCCATTCTCGTTCCTCGCACTGATCAACGTGCTCTTGGGAAACGTGTGCTCTGTCTGGCGTGCAGCAGCTGAGAATCTGATGCTGGGGGGTGACGTGGCGTGTATATAATGAGATTGATTTCGTCTTTCGTCGCCCCACAACAGCCCAGAATGTATAAGATGCAGTCCTTCATCCTCGCTGCCATTGCTGTTCTTGCCTTCCTGGGCCTGGCGAACGCTGCGCTCATCCCCAGGTCGTGCGACCTCACGAGTGAGCACGCTCCCCACTTGTCCGAGTTGACTGTGCTGACCGCGGCTCTACCAAAGCCTGTATCACAGAGCTCGCGCCCACCTTCACCGTGTGCTACGAGGCCGTCGAGGGTGACTTCGGGGACGTCGGCTTCGACGTCCAGTGCCTCGAGGATGCCGTCGAGAACTCGATCACCCTGGTAAATCCCGCGCTCGCGTCGGATGTCTGCATGTCTACTCAAGCTGTGCTTTTAGCCCGCGGCTTGCAGTGGTTGCCTTTGAGGGCATGGCAAGAGCGCTGGTCGGGCGATTGATGTGATAAATTACTTTACATGAACGCAATCTGCACATGGTGTATCAAGAAGCACTTCTACCGTACTGCGGTCCAGTCGCCTCGCGCACAAAGTCCCAAACTTGGGGCTCCCTCATAAGCTTGTCCGCTGTACCCCACTCATACTCGTCCCGCACAAGATCCCGCCACATGCGATATTCTTCGACAATGCGTGCTTGCATTGGAGGCACCAAAACCGCAACTGTGGCCGGGTCTTGTAGGTACAGTTCCAGGTACCCAACCCATTTCTGGATGATCGCCGAGCAACCTCCTTTGAACTTCGAGTCGATGTCGAAGAGTGCAGCCGGCTTGCCCCATTCCTGCTGCGTGGCCGATGGAGCGCCTGATTTTGTCCGAATGTGGTTCAGTAGCTTCTCTCGGAAAGCTCGTATCGGGGCCGTTGCCTCCTCCGCGCAGATCGAGATGATGTCTTCGCAGACCCGCTTGAGATCACTGTCGATTGCCTGGGTTGGGGTCAGTTGCGATAGCGGATTGTGGAAACGAGACACTCACGATCTTTGAATCGGGTGCATCTGACATGACGATGTTGCTTTGTGGCCTTCTGCTGAACAGAGCCGGGCGCAGCAATGAAGTGGTGGTTCGGAGAAGAGTGCCCAGCGTTTCGGTGACACCATCCACCCAAATACCGCGTTCTGTACGCACGTAGTCCAGTTCGAGACTAGCAACGACTTCCTTGAGGACCAGGAGATGTCGAACAAAGAAGAGGAGCGCATCGAGCTGGCTCGCCTCGGAACGCGCCGAAATCAGGTCTGAAGCAGCGGAAAGCGAGTGTCGGCATAATCCGACTGCTTCCTGGGCGATGTCTTGAAAAATGGCAGGTTTGACGAAGTCATGCAACAATGTCAAGATCCAGATCGTCTTGCTGAGGGTGGGATACCAGGTGTCTTGTATTGCTTGTGACGGCATGCGGAAGAGAGAGTCGGACTCCTGCTCGTCTGTGGGTACAATCGATTGGGGTTGCTGTCTCTCGTGAATCTGGAGTTCTGCAAGGAAGTATTAGCGTCAACGATCTACTTTCTGATGGAATACGTACTTTGCAGTTTTTCCGGATATTCGAGGTCAACCGGCTTTGGAACGTAATATCCGATGTCGCTCTGCAGGACTGATTGCGCCTTGAAGAGTAACCTCGTCTGCGCATCTTGTAAAACCATCTGGAGGAGATGGGATATCTGCAAGCGGGAGAGGGGTGCTTCGGGTGCGGGCTCAGGATGCATCTCGATGCTCATCCCCGTAGGTGGTACATCCACATCCATGACCATAAGCGCTTGAATGACCGTGCAAACGCTGCATAGTGTTGTGAGCTGAGGTTCATGTAGGATTCGCGGGCGGAGATCATCATATAGGTAGTCACAGAGTCCCTCCAGGTAGCGACTGTTGGCGAGTCAGGTGAAGATACAGACGAGGGTGTACACCTTCTTACTAGAGCATATCCTCTCCTGAGTGGAAAAACTGCCTGAAGAGCTCGAACTCCTCCGTACAGACTTGCTTTAGATAACTGCATCCGGCCCTTGTCTAGCAGGGCGTAAGGGACGAGCTGTTGGAAGGGCAAATCAAGGCGCACCAATTCCACAAGCTCGCTCCTTGCTGGATCGAGTACCCTGATTTCCTCGATGATCCGGCCAACTAACAGTCCACGTCTGACTGTGAAGTAGGCAGTGTGGCACTCCGTTAACAGTGTTGTTACATCGTCCGGATGCAGTATCGCGTGTCGCTCGAGCTCTCGCAGCAGGGGTACAACCTGCTGAGAAACAGACTGAAACCTAGAGTAGAGCAAGTGATGCTGGGCAATGGCGGAAATGTCCTTGTTCGTCAACCGAGTCTGCACGTCGGTTGACAGCGCCTTCAGCATTCCGACAAAGTACATCTTGATCAGAGTCATAGCTCGTGTCATGCATTGTTGGAATCGAAGCAGGTACAACTCTGCCTCCTTGAAATGTCTCTGTGGAAGTTGGGTGTTAGCATATGTCCTTTCAACCGTGGCAGGTGCGTACGTGGGTGCTGAGATAATCGAAGCATACATCGACACGTTCTATCATCAGCAAGAAGTCGTGCTGTATGACCAGCGATTCTCCAGGGTGATTCAGCATCCTCGTCGCTTCTTCCAGTTGTTGGAAATACTCCAATCGGAAAGAGAGCTCTTCGCTCATAGCGACAAGGCGATCCTGGTAGGCCTCAATGTGAGCTCTCGAGCGAGAACCACAGTACTCACCCGCTCCTCGAGCATTTGTTCACTGGCACCCTGTATTCTGGTCGATCCGGACTCCACTGCTCTCCAGCTCTCAAGCATGCTGTGTACATCATGCTCGATGCTCTCCAGTCGCTCGTTGATCGCGTTACACGTCTCGATGTACTCGTCGAGCTCGTGGAGGAATGAACGGTAGTGCGCCTCCTGTTCGTGCTCGATGGACGCATTGATCAGGTCGAGATAGTCATTCAAGGCTACGACAGTCGTAAAAGGTGGATAGGCGGAGGGATGTAGGCGGGAGGTAGACGCGCCGGACGGCGTGTGGGGCGAACCAGCCGGGAAGGGCGATTGTCGACTCGGCGTTCCAGGACGGGTGGTCACAGCGGTCTCCGAAGCGAACTGATCGGCTGTCAGCTTATACCCTCATAAGACAGTCACTTATAATACGTACCTTCGCTGGGAACGGACGGTTCTCGCAGATCTCCTTGAGGCGGGCGACGCTCCGCCTTTCCCGATCATCGAGGGGAGCCTTGCTCTCCCATTCCTCAGCCGTAATTTGCTGGGGCCTCTGCAGACTTAGACTAGGGACAACCTGCGTCTTTCGCAGTGACGGCCTCACAGGCTGCTGGGTTGGAGTGCCGTAGCTACTGACAGCGCGATTGAAGTCGGGGTCGAACATCGGTAGTTGCAGTAATAAGGGACGCGACAACCAAGTCGACTTCGACACATCAAGGACTCAGGGACTCGCACACACACCATTTGGGAAGGAAAGGTCCATTCGACAATTGATTGATGCAGTGTGTGATACATATCGCTACAAATGTCGACCAGTAAAGTTGATGGGCGCTAAACAGCTAAGCTAGTCTAAAACGCATTGTATGCCCGTTTTTATAGCATCCTCCTGCGCCGGTCGACAAATCGCGCGGAGACCCAGTTTGAAGCCAAGGAGCGAAAAGACGGGAAAGGCCTCGTTGGCCCGAGCTATGGTCATACGAACAGAAGGGACATGTTCATCTCCTTCATCGTGTCCCGCCAGCTCACCTCGGCCCCGTTCGCCTCAGCCCGCTTCTGCCAGACGCGCCTCATCAGCGTCAGTACCTGCGCGCAGTTGCCCACGCTGAGGTCCTTGATGCTGGACAGCCGACCTTCGATGAACCTGCGCTGTGCCGCGTCATCGGTCATGACACCGGCGATGAAGAGCGGGAGGACGAGGGAGCGGTCGTACGGCTTCTTCTCGGTGCTGTTGATCGCCTTGAGGCAGGCGATAGTTTCGGAGACGGCGAGCTGGATTTCAGGGACGGCGGGGCGATAGCCAGAGACGACAGTGTGGAGATAGACCTTTGCGGACGCGCGGAAGACAGCGGACATCTGCTTGCGGGCGAGGAGATCGTCCCGCTCGCCGGTCACGGGCCTTGGAGGCACGAGCGGGCGGGCAGAGTCGAGCAGCTCCTTGCTGATACGCGTGGCCATTTCGACAAGGAGGAAGTTGCTCCAGCTGGTAGGCTGCTCGAGCTTCCACGCGTCCAGAGCAGCGATCTCGGCGAAGGCGAGCATGACCTCGTTATCGCAGCCCATGAGCTTGTCCCTGTGCACGAAGGCGTCAATATATGCGCATGTATGCTTGTAGACACCACTTACATGTCAATAGCATCAGCCTCAACGCCGTTCGGCTTCGGCTTCATCAGCGATCGGTACCAGGGGAGGAAGCGGGGCACGGTCTGGGTCGAGATAGCGCCGAAGATGTCCATCCAGAGCGTGGTCTTCGAGACGAACTTTGTGAGCGCGTCTGAGCTGACGAGCGCCCGACGGAAGGCGTTCCCGTCGTTCCCGGGGAAAGCGGACTGGCACCAGTTGCGCGCCATATTGACGAAAGGCGCCCATTCGGGCTGGCAGCCGCTGAAGAGGGAGACGGAGACGAGGTGCAGGGCCGTGAGCGCGTCCTGCGGGGAGCGTACACCCTCGGAGAGGGAGGTGACCGCGGACACCCAGTACTTGTCGCGTGCTGTCGGGGTGTAGTTAGGGTGGAGCTGGTAGTGGTGCACAGCAGCGAGGCAGAGCATGGCTGACGGAGACTCCGAGGCGAGCGCGACGTTAAGCATGAGCTGTCGTGTTTCCTGCCCGTGCAGGAGGAACTGCATCGGCAGGACCTCCTTGTCGTAGTGGGTGAGCCAGCGCCACTGCTCCTCATCCAGCTTGGTAGTCCCGAGCGACTTGAACGTGCCGAGCGTCGTCTCCTCAGCTTGGGATTTTGCGAGCGAGATTTCCTCCATCGGGGTGTCGTCTTCGCTCTGCTCCTCAAGGTCCTGCAGCAGCTTGTCCGCCTGTCGGTGGCCCCAGTCCATGGCGGATGGCGTCGATCTCAGTCCGGCTGTACCATTCGCAGCGGCCTCGAGATGTACGCGATCGTAGGTAGTAGCGCCCGATCCGGGAACTGCAATTCGCGATCAGCGGGCTATCCAAGCAAAAACAAGTACAAACTACGTACTGTGCACGTGAGGGAAGTATTGGTTGGGATAGGCAAGCATGGGCAGGCCAGGGGAGGTCTTGTCCACCGCAGTGGTAGAAGAAGAGTCTGAGCTGAGGCTGTGCATCGGTTCTGGCGACTCCATGCGCGTCGCTTGCGGGAGGACCATCCCGTTCTGGGCTTGTAACGGCGCAGTGCCGTTCATGCTGCTGTACAGCGTAGAGGGTGGAGTGGGATAGGGTGGGCCATGGCCATACGAGCCGTTGAGCCCACGATGGTTGTACGGGGATACCGGCCCTCCGTACGCAGCAGGCACTGATGGCGGCGGGCTCTCGCTCTCGCCATCCAGCGTCCCCCTGGGACTGCTCAGCCCGCTTTTACGCTGTCCTTTAATCATGTTCCTCGCTAGGAGATCCATCTTGATCCGCTCGCGTTTTTCCTCGACAGATTTCTGCGGCGGTGTGAGCTTCTGCGTCGCAGCCGTGATGAGCGGCGAATGCCTTACCTTGAGCCACTCGGGCCGCTTCTCGCCCCAACCAAGGCACTCGATACCCAGCCTCAGACAGTCAGAACAGTCGTCCGTACCTGGTTCCTTGCCGTGGCATTTCTGGAGGGGGGTGAAGTGTCAAGGCGCGCCCTGATCTGGAAGGGCCACGTGACGGACCTTTCTGCGGATGCGGCAGGACCAGCACCCCGTCTTTTCTCGTGCGACTGCCTCTGCCCTCTTTCCCTTCCTGATCATGTGGCTGGGCCGCCCAGGTGACGGGGAGGGCGAGGGAGCGTGCGGTCGGGAGTGGTGGTGGTGGTTTGGGGGTGTGCCTATCGGGCCTTGGATTACGGATGCTACGACAGACTCCAGCGCCGGCGCCAGTGGACGGAGAGCTCCGTTGGGTGACACCCCGTTGGTGTAAGGGAGTGTCTGCGTCTGCATTTAAGCGCCCGGTGGGAGGGGGGTGAGGAGGTGGAAAGGGGAGGGAGGGAGGGAGGGGGCGGGGAATGCGAGACGTGGAGAGTGGTTGTTAAGCGGGAAGGCCGTGTGGGCTGTGACGAGCGCTATAAAGCGGGGGTCAAAGGGGGAAACCCGCGCTGGTTGGTGGGTTGGAGGAGCTATATAGAAATAGCCGCACGCGGAGGGAGGGCGCAAGCCGAGGGGGAGGAAGACAGCGGTCGTCCGGTGTGGCAGGCGCGGGTGCCGGGGGGGCGATGGGGAAAGATGCGGATGGTGTGCGTGGATGACCCCCGAAAGCGCGCTTGTGCACTCTCCTCGGGCGCCTAGGCAGAACAAGCCGGAACACGCGCAGCTCATTGCATCCTTCCTGTCTTCTCGCCCTGTCCTCCCTTCCCCCCGTCCCGCCCTTCCGCTGCGCTGCCCTCCTTAGCCACCATCCAAGGTTGCCTCCGAGCCCGCTGGAATACCCAGTTGCATGTGAACTAATTACTCTCGATCACCCAGGGGCCCGCCGTCCGGCGCCATGAAAACGAGCGCCCTGTGCGGTGTCTCTCGCCCAATGCCCCCCGGATTACGCACGGGGCCAATTTCCCTGACCGTCCCTGGATTATGCCATCCACACACCTGGCAGGCGCCTATCCCCGGCGGGAGCGCCCGTGCCGTTCCTCCATAAATATGGACCGCTCGACGTAGACAGTCGGCGCTACAATCCGCCATACACCTGGGTGGCGGGGGGGGAGGAGGGGTGCTGGGTACGCGAACGCTGCCCATTACACCTCGAGCAACTCCCTTCCCTCCCTGACAACAGACGTGGAAGGTCCCCATGCGAAGAGGGGTGAAATTGATGTAGATTCCTCCTTGCCGAGCGTGCGAGCTTGAAAAGGGCCGCTTGTTTGCATATGCCGTTCGTTGCTTGATGGCCCCTCCTTGGAAAGGGGAGAAGACACGGAGGCAAATCAGGGTCTGTGCGAAGCGTGGCACTCGCCATATGAAATCCGGCCGATTACCGCATATCCTCTTCCGCTTCTGGGCGCTCGCCGATAACCGCCCGCCCCGCGTGCCCATGGATCTCCATCCGGCCTGCTGCGCATTCCCACCGGGCGTCATATTGCCCTTCCCGCACTTACAAACGTAATGAAACGTCGCGACAGTACATCCTCTCAAGAAGTGTGGTATAGTAAGACAAGCTATGGCGCATCCTGCGCTTGCTTGCTCGGTGCCGGTTTACGCTGTCTGGTCCTTCTGACGCGCGCCGATCAGCGCTGCGTTGCCGCGGAATGCTGGATCAGACTCCCGTACGGCAACAGCCAGTTCTATTCCATTCTTCGACCGTGCCAGCACCACAAATGCTGTGCGCGCTTTGCACATGGAGCGCCCGTGATCGGACGCCGGCCATTCTGCCAGCTGCCGTCACTGACGGCTTCAAGCGCTCTATCTGATCATTCCTATCCTATCGCCGAACTGCACGCGCCCGAAGACAGAAACACGGCCTGAATTGCCTTCCTTCTTTTCCGATCGCTCTTGAACCTTCCTCCTCTTCTTCTCGCTACCACTAGTGCTGGCAGCAGGGCGCTGCTCAACATCATCCCGGCAGCCCCTATTTGCCAGCGTCTACATCGACAATAACCGTACGAAAAGAACAGCTTGGGTTGAGCGCTTACACCCCCCCCCTTTGAGCGTCTAACCCGGTTAGCGCCCAGCTTAGCGCTCGAAATATTTGGCTTAAAGGCTGGTGGAACTCAGCTGCTGCAGGTCTTTGGAGCCCCGGGATGGCTGACGAAGACCATTCACACGCTCAAAGTAGAGTGCCGGGGCTTCTTGGCGGACCACAGACGCGGCGACCACGGCATTCTGACCCTCAGAGTACGTTCGTCCTGCGGGCGGTCTGCCCTCCTCCACCTGGAGACTGACGTGCCTGACAGTCGAGGCAACGTCATTGTTCCCAGGAGCCGGGCGCAGAGTCTCGCAAGCAGTATAGATAAGCCGGTCTGACGAGCTGGCCAAGGAACGAACAGTCGACCGCAGTTGTCCCCCGAAATGGGGTACTTAAGCTGCCAGCACACACTGCCTCCCTCCCCCTCTTGGGCAGCGCTTGGCAAGCGAATCCTTCTCGCGCGCTTCGTGTCCCAAGCGTGCGGCATCGGACCGTACTGCCCTCATGTTGAGGCTGTCCTTACTTGCTGGAGTCCTTCGCTTTGCGGCGAAGTTCCTCAAGGCGTCTTCGAAACACGTGTTCCGCGTGCAGCGACCTCTCTGGCCACCAGCAAGGGTATGTTTACCAACTCTGGTCCATTGTCTGGTGATGGTTCGGCTATCCGACTTTGACGCCAAAGAACTGCTGGACAATCAGCCTCGGACTGCCTCAGCTGCGCAGGGCGGCGACTGCCTTCTGTTCGGATGGAGTTGCATTCCCGGAGCCCCATCGGTTTACTGTCGCTATTCAGCCGGCTCAGTCAGGTAGAGTAGGGAAACCTGTTGAAAGTGAGACTGCAGATGATAGTAGCATCTACCATTGTTGGTGAACGGCAATGTCATTGTTAGCTCGCAAACACGGCCGCCTTGTCGTCATCAATGGGTGACGCGGAACTGTGTACATTCCCCTGCATTGTCCAAATCCCGTTTAACACGCCTCATCCGCAGAGAATCAGCTCGTGCCGCGTCTTGCCGAGTGACCCGTGCTTCGAGCTGTCAAAGATGGAAACCCGGAAAGCTCAGGGCATGAAACATCTTTGGTCGATATCACCATTTTTGGACCGGTCTAGCACGGCCCTACGGGTCCAATCAAGCGCTGGAGGAATGGCCGAATGTGATAGCAGGCACAGTCTCCCCGGCAGATGACCTCCATCTCGTACTACTTACAACGCTATCCGTCAGAGATTTACGCTCTGCTGAAACGATTTTGGAAAGAAGTTAACGCTCGACATGCCAGCGGAGAAGAATGCCTAACGCCGTGCCCCTGTTGCAGAGTGACTGGAAGGTCCTTCCCTGACAACAGCGCCTCGAACGTCTGGCAGCCCTTCATTGGATTCTGCCTGGCCACTTGGTGGCAGCGTGGCTGCTAGAATTTCCTCCCCGAACAGGCACACACCAGTAATTCTGCGGAGACGCGAGGAACTCATGTGGATCCACGTCTAAATTGCATACAAAAGCTGTGCCTGCCCAGCGCTACCCGCTTTGCTGCCGAGAAGCCGATGTGCGGGCTCGGGCGCTTCAGCTTCCGGAAGACGTGATTGGTTCTTGCGCCTTCCGCGTGCAGTGATACCGCTGATCCGCAGCCCCCACGGTAACCTTCCAACGCATAATGTGGGAGCCCGTAGTCAGATTGCTACATGAGATGAGATTAGCAACTCGAGTGAGACAATAGGTGCTGTGATCAAATGGACTATCCACGCTCAGTGAAGGGGGCCGAAACGCCGTTCGAGAATCAGGGCGACATCTGTGAATGGTGGGTTATGTTGCGTCTTCAGAGCGTAGGCATGGAATCACACCCCGAAAGGACCGGTGGTCTTATCGGGTTACGGGAACCTACTGACCCTGGATATGTTTCGAGGCAGTCTTCGTGTTTGGTTCGGGCTACTCGACCCCCTGGGTTGCCCTACGTACTACCCAGGACGACACCGAACTCTCAACGTGGTAGCCAGAACAACAGTGGAGCTGTCGACCATCCATCCATATATGCGGCCGGCCCGGTAACAACCAATAAACCGGGAGAATGGGGTTGGTGACTGCTTGGGCTCCATCGTATGTGACGTACGTTCTTGCACCCAATCCATTGATGCATCTATATATGACCACCGCGAAGTGAACGATACAGGAGATCTCCGAAGCGTATATACCACAGTAAAGGCAAAACAGTCTGCGGCCCGCAATCCGCCTTTTCCGCTGTGGGCCACCGCTGCAACCCTATCTTCTACGCCACGAGGTTCTTTGCTGCGGGCCCGTGTTTGTCACATACAGTACCTCGCGTTGCTTGACCGGAGAAACTGGTATCCGTACCACTGGGTCAGGAGGTGAGCATCTTCTGACTCCTCTTAGACCGCAGATAACTTGCATTTGTCCACGGCTATCAAGCGGACCGGGAGCGTTTTCACGTTGTGTGGAGTGGGGCAAGTGCCTGCGATGGAATACGACCCACACCTTGCGCTTTGTCGTGTGCCGTGGAGGTGGAACACAGCTGTGCCACCAGCAATGGCTGCACGAAATACCTGCGAATTTGGCCTCCCCTCGTCGACTTGTCTTGTCTGGAGAAATACGCCAGCTGCTCCGAATGCTGGCTTCTGCTTATTGTCAGAGAATTTCTTTCGATATGTGCTCTCGGGGAAGTCAAATCATCAAACGCTCAGGTCATTTCTAACAGCCCCTGCTTCTACGGCCGCCCAATCACTTCAGCTCTGCAGTCTGTCTATTGTGGAGGATCTCAAGGCTCTTGTTGTGGAGGAGTGAATTATTATAAACCCGTATTGCTTTGATTTCCTATTGTGTATAGGTTTAATTATATCGTCCGACATCGTTTAGCAATGAGACGCAACAGTCTGCCCGCCGTACCTGGCCTACGATTCTCAAGAGCCCTGCAGCCACTTCTATCCCGGTGGTAAGTGGGAAAGTTATAAGTATTAAGAGAAGTGAATTTACAGATTTGCAATCGAATAGCAGCATCTCGAGTACCCAGAGCGCGACTGATTACTGTATTTTCTTTACCACAGTCCTGCGAGACCACCACAAGTTTGAAGCAGCCCCCTCTGGAGGAGAGTAATCACTTTTTTTACAAGCATCGCATAATCATCCAAATTGACAGAGGACATTGAGGTATGGCTTTCCTACCGACTTTTAATGATGGAGAGCAAGACTTCCTTACATTACGAAACATAGGGTTTTGACAGCTCTGGGGCTGCCAGTGTCTGGTGGCCGTGCTCAGGTGCGCTCCGTTGGAGTGCCCAGGTTCACACAGTACACTTTTTTTTAAGACAAGAGATACGAGATCATGACAAGAGTCTTGGGGGCGCACCGTGGCAAGCGGAAATCAACGAATAACGAAGGGGCGCTTATGGAAGAGCGCTAAAATGATCGAGACTGATCGAGACGGAATCAAACCCCGTACTGAGTGGACATGACGCGTGCTCAGCGGCTGGCCCTGCAACCCTCCGAGCATCACCCTAGCGAATGCTGAAGGCTCGAACCATGGCAAGCCCAGCATCCCGGCTTATTGGTGGCACAACGACATACATACAATCTGGTCTTGCGGACGACGGCACCGTGAAGTGCCTACATGGGCAAATTGCGATCAGACTGCAAGCAAAGACCGAAGCGAATCCAGGCCGGTGGTTCTACAGTGAGTCATCGACGGAATGCTTCAATGCTCCATGATGGATTGAGTGACTGTGTAGAATGCAATAACCAGGAGGCACCATGCAAGTTTTTCAGTGCGTCGTGTTTTCTATGAAGGGCAGCGCGTCCTTATACTGTGTGTTAGAATGGGAAGACCAATTGATGCCAGGAAGCTCCCCGCAGCAAGCCCCTTCACAGTCATCCTATCGGCCTGGCCCTTCGACGCCCCAGTCGGTCTCTCGCTTTGGGAATGATGCGGGTCGTACTCTGGGGTCACCGCCCATGCAGACCAGTCCAAGCAAGCGACCTGCTGAGTCGACCACAGAAGAGGACGAGGCATACTGGTCAGCGGAAGATAACGACGGCAGCGCAGGAGCCAGTCCACTGAAGAAATTCAAGTTTGCACCTCCTGCGAAGCAACAGCAAACCCCGGATAGGAATACCTGGAATTCAATTAAGGAAGATCCTGTGCGCACGGCTGAACTCCTTTTACATGCTATCTCGCTGACAAGACTTCCAGGAGAACCCGTTCCATATGACCGCAACGAACATACGAGGCATCTCTGACACTCCCTCCGGAGTATCGACAGCTTCCGCGTCAGCATACAATACGCCGTCCCATTCAAATCAAACCCAGGAAAGTAGCCCTGCCCAGATACGAGCCGCTTTGGAGCTGTTCGGTAGCGTTGCCGATCGGATTGAACGGCTGGAGCGCAAGTTGCTCGCGGCGGAGCGCTCAAGCGCACACAAAGCGAAGAGGATAAGTGAGCTAGAAGATGAGAACAAGAAGCTGAAAGACGAGCTGTTGGAGAAAATGAGGAAAGCCGAGGTGCTGGAGTCAACCATTGATGCGTTCAGGGCAGGGAGATAAGCGTTCAGAAGGAAGGACCTCTTTTAGTTACTTTTACTTTTCGCCGTGGCATATCTTGCCACTTCACTGCCGTCCATAGGGTTTGTTTGGGGAATGACTTGGTTACTGATTGTATGAAATAAATGGATTGTACAGATAGTCTTGTGTAATGCTACAAACTGTTTCATATCATCGAGAGACCCAAGAATGTAGCGCTTGATATTAGAGCCACAGTCGACCAATGCAATGCTCTCGATACCGTCTCCGTTCCACTCTTTCCACTGCCAGATCCAACACTCGTTGGGCTGCTGGCATTGTTGTTCGTCGGTGCACCGGCCCACATCTGGATGTTCCGATAGTATGTGTATTGTTCGGTTGGCGTTTCCCATGTCGTATCACTTCCTCCAAAGAATGTCGAGAAGTACAGACCTCCGACGCTAGTGATAGTGTCTGTCGTTCGGAATACCAATCCAGGCTGACTGATAGCTAGCTGGTTATTCACATACAGCTCCACGAGGCCATTGGACGCGGATGGCGGATTGTTCAGCTGTACGAGGAGGGAGATGGTCTGCCAGGTTCCCGAAGAGAAGTTAAAGGCGCCGCGCTGGATCGATATACCATAGTCCGAGTTGCAGATGATGTCCGATTGCGAGCAAATATTGCTCTGAGCTGGAATGTACGCATAGACTATGGGTGGAGTCAATAACGGATTATGAGGCAGGACGAACTAGGCGCACCCTCTCCGACGCCTTGTGGCCGCCACATCAACCTCACGCTGAAACAATCGCTCCCATCCGGCTCGGACCCACCAGAGCACCCGACCCTGTCTGGCCCACCTCTCAACCCGGGAAGCTTTCCGCCCTTCACCCAGTTGAAGTATGTCGAGAAGGCCACCTCGTAGGTGAGCAGCATTGTTGTATAAGGGGTCGAGCTTGTCGAATTGAGCGGGAGCGCGTAGAACTCTGCTCCTCCGGTCTGATGGGAGTATGAATCGGCCGGATATGTGACCTTGAGAACAGCGGGTGTGGGAAGAGGTGTTCCCGAGGTTGAGGTGGATGAAGCCGTTGTGCTTGTTCGTGACGTTGATGAGGGCTTCGTGCTGGTTGTGTCGGATGACGACTGAGAGCTTGCTGCCTGGCCACTGACACTAGATACCGTCGCCCTCTTCTTCATAGTCCCACCAAGAATCGGGTCGGCAACGAACTCCATGTCGCCTTCTCCACTCTCAATCAACCCTCTCGCCAGGGACCACTTGCTTTGCACATAGTTAACCGTGGATCCATCGGGCAGTGTCGTGCTCGGAAAGGGCAGCGATGTCGAGGCCGCAAGAGAATACAGCGATGCCAAAGACGGTGCTGAAAGGCTGTTCGGATCCGCGGCTCGTGTTTGTGTTGGCGACAGAGACACCAAAGCGAGGAGGATGGTGAGCGGTAGTCTTGCGAACGCCGACATTGAAGTAAAGGGTCGCGATTGCATCATAGATAGCGACCTAAAGAGACGCAATGATTCGGGAGTAGTGGCGCTTATTCATCGCTGATCTTGGAAGGAATATTGTCTGAGCGCATCTCTGCAGACGGATGTTGGGACTGGGTTGATGAATGAACACCTTACAGTTGGGAGCCACACGCCCCTGTCGAACCGGCGAACTGAGTTTCACAGGACACGACACATAGCCACCCAGATTCTTTAAGGGACGGTCGTTTCGACTGTCCAACCTCGCTCGTACGGTCATCCAGTATTTTCCTTTCTGATTGTGATGCTCATGTTGGTCTGCCCATTTACGCATGAAGGAAAGCCGATGGGAGCGCCCAGGCACTCGCTAACGCCTTAGTCGAAATGCCTGTCTGCTGATCTGGTCAACTTGTCTCTGACTCGTTCCGAAAGTCTCAATCTCGACTGCTGAACCGCTTCTATTCCTACATGAAGGAAATACTACATCCAAGAGGTCTCCGCAATAATGACTAAATGGAAATGGCCCCTTTAGTCGGCACCGGCGGGCTTGAAGACAGCCTTGGGGATGGAAATGTCCTCGCCCAGGGCCTTCATCTTCTCCTCATACCAGTTCTTCGCCTTCTCTCCAGTCCTCTTCTCGTACTCCGAGACGCTTTCAGGGCGCTCAGCGACGGGGGTGGCACGCAGGGCGTGGCGCTTGTACGGGTAGTAGTCGTACGTGGCCGTGTGCCAGAGAACGCGGTTGTCCCAGAAGACGACCTGGTCCTTGCTCCAGCGGATGCGGACCTTGAAGTCCTCACACTCCATGATCTGGGAGTAGATGAACTTGGTGACGAAGTCGGACTCGGCCTTGGGGATGCCGACGATGCGGGCGGTGTACGACGGGTTGATGTAGAGCGCCTTCATGCCGGTGACGGGGTGGACACGGACAACCGGGTGGACGAAGTCAGTCTGCGGGCGGCGGATGTACGTGCCTGCCTGCAGGGCACGGATCTTCTGGTGCTCGGAGCTCTGGAGAGCGTACAGGGTCTCGAGGTATGCCTGGAACTGGGGCGAGAAGGAGGCGAAGACGGCAGCAGACGAGGACCAGATGGTGTCACCACCAGTGGGGGGATCAGTGATGACCTTGAGCGAGGTCAGGCCAGGAGGGTTGATCTCGTAGGGCTGGTCAGTGTGCCACGACCGCGGGCGGTCCATGTCGATGCGGTCAAAGTCTTTGGTGCCGTCGGACCAGACAACATGGACACCGGCAAGCTTGGGGTCGGTGGGCACACCGGTGGTGGAGTGAATGTGAAGGGGGCCGTAGTAGGCAGCAATGTCGAGGAGGTCGTAGATCGACGCATCCTGGTTCTTGAACACAACAACACCGCGCTTGGCCGCCAGCAGGGCGAGCTCGTCCTTCTGCTTCTCGGTCAACTTGCGAAGGTCAATGCCATCAAGCTGGGTGCCGATGCACGCGCCAAGGTCGTCAACCCTGGTAGCAGCTCCGAGGAGGGCCTTCATCTCAGGGTCGGCATGGTGGCCACGATCGTCGATCTTGAGCTCAACATGGGGCTCGTAGTCGATCTTGGGGAAGGTGGGCTATTATAACGAAGAGGAATGAGCTTAACTTTGAACTGGAACATTAGGGGGCAAAGACCTACCAGGTACTCCTTGTACACGTATTCGTCACGAACGAAGGGAGGCATGATGTGCGATGATCACCGAAGGGAAGGACCGATATGTGCAAACAAGGATTGAAGCGGGGCGAAAGACACCACTGAAGGAAACCTTCTGCAGGTGGAGCCCCGCAAGTCTTATATACACAGTGACGGACCAAGGTGGATGTGGGGCGGGCGTGCCGGGCGCCTGTCCGAGAGTGCCGATGCGCACGCGGTGATTGGGCCTCCGCCAGGCGCAGGGGGTTAATTATGGGCTACCCTCGCTCGCGAAGGTCGATCAGTCCACTACATTAGGCCGGATTTACTGGAGGTGGAAGGCTGGTATGACCTGGTGCTATGTGCGCTTGGGGGCAGGTGTGCCTCCACCTCTGCGGCACCAACCTGCGGTACTCCGCTCTCGGCCTTTCCGCGGGCAGTCCGGTGAAGAAGCGACAGGCGGATCATTGCACCGTGCTGTTCTTGTGCTCGGCTGGGCGGCGGCATCCACGATCCGCATGGCTGTAGGAACACGGTGGAGGCGGCTGTTCACCCATCCATCACCTGCCCTTGACATGGACTGTGCGAGAGATGGGCGGCATCGGCGGCTCGGCCGCTGTCGCACGGCAGCCCTGCCCGCCCCACTCTGGACCCGGCCGCCTAGTGCACACCTGGTCTCAGCACGGGATGGTCACGAGACCCAAGAGGACTCCAAACGGGTCGGAAGCAGATTACGTAATGAGCTGATATTATTGGTGGCCGGATAAGGCAAGGGTTCAGCGTCGCGATGATGTCGCAATGTCAAGTGCTTGGTAAGCACCGAACTCGCCGTCGAACACCTCACCACCGAGCTCGCCATCCAGAACGCGATGTGCGTTTGCTTGATAACTGTCGCGTACTCTTGCTCAACCTTCGTTTTCGCTCGCTCGTGTATATGACACCTCTCTGAACCGCATTGCAAGCTGTACTGCATCACTCCAGACGACAGAGTATCACACGGCAGAGAAGACAGCATGGCAGCCAAGCTCGAGAAGATCCTCCTCATCGGCTCGACGGGCACGATCGGATACCACATCCTGCAGGCTTTCCTACCTAAGGTGGCCAGCTTCAAGCGCGTCGCCATCTTCACCTCGCAGAACACGGTGGACACGAAGAAGGACCTGATCGACCAGGTCAAGGCGGCGGGCGCGGAGGTGCTTGTTGGCGATCTGGGGAACGAGGCTCAGATCAAGGAGACGTTCTCTGGTGCGTGCTCTTGCTGATGAACGCTTACCGTTGCTTGCTGACCTGGCGTGAAGGATTCGACACGATCATCTCTGCCCTAGGGCGCGGCGCGCTGCATCTGCAGCCCGAGCTGATCAGCATCGCCGCCTCGCTCACGCCTCCCAAGCGCTTCTTCCCGTCCGAGTACGGTACCGACATCCGGTACGACCCCGTGACCTCTCCGCACGAGATCCCGCACCAGAACAAGCTCAAAGTGCGCGCGCACATCGAGGCGCTCGCGCGCGAGGGCAAGATCACGTACACGTATATCGTCACGGGCCCGTTCGCAGACACGTTCTTCCTCTCCCGCATCCCGGCCTTTCCCGTCGGGCTGAATATGGGCAACTCGACCTACGGGATTGTTGGCCCTGAGGATCCCGCACAACAGAAGAAGATCTCAGGGACGACGTACAGCGACACGGCGCGCTACGTGCTCAGCGCGGTACAGGCGCCGCCCGAGACGACCAAGAACGCGACGCTCCGCGTCCAGTCGTTCACGGCTACGCCCGCGGAGCTGCAGAAGGGGTTCGAGAACGTGCTGGGCAAGCCGCTCAAGACCATTTACACACCGCTCGACACGGTGCGCAAGGTGGAGAAGGAGAAGCAGGAGGCGAAGGAGCCGGCCGCCGTGGTGTACACCCTCAACCGGATCTGGTACGAGGGTGGGAGCGATTTCAGCCGGAAGCCCGTCGCGCTCTACCTCGATGAGAAGACGGGAGAGGATGTGGAAGATCCCGAGAAGAGCAAGGATCTGTTCAAGGATGTGCCGAAGAGGTCGCTTGAGGAGGTTATCAAGGAGATTATCCTGTAAGAATCGGAACACAATGCGAACAGTAATGAACGGATCATTCGAGTTGCAGTCCTGCGAGTCGTAGTAAATTATGAGGGCGCGGCTGTGCATGTGGCCATATTGTATGTCTGGTCCTTTCCTTCACCCCAGTTGCTCAGATTAGAACTGTTGTGAGAGTCATTTTGCCGGTCGTGCTAAACGTTGTCGGGGGCTTTGTGGTCAGGGAAGAAGGCGGCGGATGGCCGAAGCCCCCAGGGTTCCCGGTGTCCACGCGCGTCGTGCCGGCATGTCACCCTGACGTAGGGCGAGATCCCCGGCGAAAGCAGCAGCCAACGGTAAGCCCCCTCCCCAACGAACACAATCCGCCCTCTCCTCCTTCTTTCTCTCACCACCACCCCACCCACACCTTCTTTGACTGTACACAGACGACCATGGTAGTCTCTATATAGACTTGCGCTTCAAAACCCGCATAGATGAGGCCATCCGGAGGCGCGCCCACGCGCGCCTTCGGCATCCGGCGCCCCGCCCCCGATTTTCCAAAGCGGCGCGCCTGGAGCTGGGCACGCAACGGGCCCCTAGCCCGGCGCCGAATTGGTAAGTCGCTCACGCGCGCACCCGACGGCCGGTTGATGAATTATAGGCAATGCCATTCTGTTCTCTGCGGTGGGCCTCTCGGCGCTTGCGGTAGTTGGGTACCAGGTCGGGAAGGATGAGGAGCCGGGCAGGCGCAGGAGGTCGGACATGCGGATGGGGTTCAGCTCGGATAGTGCAGGGAAGAAGGAGACGAAGACAGGATTCTGGGATGGAATCATGAAGAAGGATGAGAAGGAGAAAGAGAAAGCGGCTTCACTGGAAGAGGTGCGCCGACATTGTCCTCCCGATGGTCTCGAGAAGCTGACAAGTGCAATAGCCTCACCCTGATGTCGTCGTCTCTGAAGAAGTACGTTATATGGACCAATATTGATCACATTCACTGATGCACAACTAGACACGGAAAGACAACACGACATTCGTCTCCTCCGGACTCTCCTTCCTGCGGTCCTCCCTCCCGATCGACACCATCTCGAACGTGACCTCCTCCTGGACCTGGCCGTCTTCCCTCACCTCCCTCCAATCGCGCGTCTCCGCCCTCATGCTCGAGTACTCCCTCGGCCCCGGCTCCCTCTACGACGAAGTGGTGAACGCGCCACCGGACCTGTCCGTCAACCCCGAGTGCGAGTGGGACGCGACCGTGCGCCTGGGGAACGAGCTGTGCCTCCCCGAGCGGGCGTTCCTCCGACAGAGGAAACGACATATGCGCGCGGCGTTCGCCAAGCTCATGGGCGTGCAGGAATGGGAGGTACACGAGGATGACATCCCGATCGTCGCCATGGCCTGCTCGGGTGGGGGTTATAGGGCAATGTTCAACACTGCCGGCTCGCTGCTTGCTGCGCAGAAGACGGGCCTGCTGGATGTAACGACGTACCTTACGGGAATTTCCGGCAGCTGCTGGGCAATTGCGACGCTCTATAGCGGGGTAGTGGGCGACGAGCCACCCATGGACCGCCTCATCGAACACCTCAAGACGCGCATACAGACGAGCTACTTCGACATGGAGACATTGGACCTCCTCACCACGCCGCCGACGAACAAGTACCTGTTGAGTGGGCTGATGCGCAAGGCTGCCGCTCCGGGCGCAGAAGTCAGCCTCGTCGACATCTACGGCACGCTTATCTCCTCCCGCCTGTTCGTCCCGACGGACAAGGACACGGCCGTCGACCCGCGTTTCCTCTCCCTGCACCGTTTCCGCCGCCTGCTCGACTGGTCTGCCAGCCTCCCGCTGCCCATTCTCTGCGCGGTGATGCACGACATCCCGCCCGCTGCGCAGAAACCCCTCAAGGAGGTGAAGCAGGAGAGGGAGGCGGCGGTGGACGAGGAGATGCAGGACCGCCTCGGGAGGGTTGAGGACGCGATCGAGAGCCTGAGCAGCTGGCTGTGGTTCGAGTGGACACCATACGAGGTCGGGTGCGACGAGCTCGGCGCGTGGATTCCTAGTTGGAGCTTAGGGAGGAGGTTCGACCAGGGGAAGAGCCTCGAGCGCAGGCCAGAACTCAGCCTCACGATTCTCTCGGGAATCGTATCATCCGCCTTTTGTGCAACGCTCCAAGACTACTTCAAGGAGGTACAGCCGCTCCTTCGCACCCTCCCCGTGTCTCTGTACCAGTGGCTCTCGGACGTCGTCTCGGAACGCAGACAGAATATGGAGGTCACCCATGCTGTGTTGCCGAACGAGGTGAGAGGCAGCTGCAAGTCAAGTCTGAGGCACACTCACGTGTTAGCACAGCTACCTAACTTTGTCAAGAATTTGGAGGGCATCCGCGAAGGTAGCCCGGTGGGTATTACCGAGCGAGAGACTCTTGGTCTCATGGTGGGTCGCTTCAGTTTGGCTAAAGCACAACTCTGACATTCGCAAACAGGATGCCGGTGCTCTGATTAATGTGCCCTACTATCCTCTGCTGCGGAGAAACGTGGACTGCATCATTGCGCTAGATGCTTCGGTTGATTCTCAGGATCTGCATTTCCAACGGACCGAAGGTCAGTAGCTTCGAAGCCTCGCCTCACTCACACTCAGACTCTTGGTAGAGTATGCGGTTCGTCATGGGCTGAAGACATGGCCGAAAGGCGCTAGCTGGCCAACAGCCGTGATGGATCCCAATCAAGACGGCACAGAAATGGCGGCCAAAGACAGTGCCACGCCAGCCCCGGAAGACGTCAATACGTCGCCAGAGGCAGCAGCGGGCCGACGGCTAGCTGAGAGACAAGAGTCAGAACTGGCTGGTCAGGCAGCGCAGCAAGAAGAGGCTGGCAGCCGAGATATACCCTCGAGGCCGTCCAGAGCTGCCAATGCGAGTTCGTCCTCTACACAACCCTTGGAAGCGCCAACGGCATCCAACTCGGCAATCCCTCAGCCAATCACCGGATGTACCGTTTGGATAGGCTCAACCGGAGAGGATGAAACCAGCTCGCGGGTTGAAGAGATTGATGAGAAAAACCTTGCGAACAAAGACGGCATTGGTGTCGTCTATATCCCCCAGTTGGCGAACGAGAAGGTGTTGCCCGGGTTCAATCCGTTCTCGGTATCAACTTTTCGTTTTGAGTTGTCAAAGGAGGAAAGCGATAAAGTGGTCCGACTTGGGGAGGTATGTGACTAAATCAGGAGCGGGATAGAGGCCTGATCCACATAAACAGGCTAACTTCGAGGAAGGCAGCGAGAAGATTGTGAGCCTCCTTCGAATAATGTGGCACCGAAAGCGCAAGGCGAGGTTAAAGAGCATTCTCTTGAAACGTCTATCGCAACCGTATCCCCATTCGTGGGCTTAGGCATACTGTCGCCAGGATTCACAGTGTTTGCATCGGGATACCTACGCTCATGGATAGTAATTGAAACAACCTCCCATCACATGCACTACTTTCATTCGTCGTGTCCGTCCACCAGCCATTTCTTCAGGAATGCTGCTTTGCTGGCATTGACAAATTCGATGCAGCTCTTCTGCTTAAACCTGCAGGCAAACCTTGTGATCAGAGGGGCTGATCCATACAGTACACTTTCTTGACCTACCCATGACCTTCCTGTTCTCCAACCACTAGCCACGTATCCAAACCTTTGGCGCGTACCTTGTCGAACATGATAAGAGCCTCGCTGAGGGGAACTCTCGTGTCTTGCTCGCCCTGCGATCTATCTAGGAATCAGTGCCCGATTTCACAATCTAGTGGAGAGCATCACATATAGAGAGGGACGTTGATCTCATCGATGTGATTCACTGGAGCGATACTTTCCAAGAACTTGCGAACTTCTGGGTTCGACTCATCGCCGTATTCGTTTCTGCGAGACAGTCAGTCTTGAACGAAATAGTGATGTTGACATTCTCACCTGCGATGTGCTCTCCTGGCAGGATGAGTTGATTCAAGGAATGTCACCCAGTTGGCGATACCACATGAGGCCACACCACATCGGATCAGAGGTGAGTAGTGGAAGAGACACGCAAAGGTCATATAGCCGCCGTAGGAACCACCCATAAGGGCGATACGAGACGCATCGATCTCTGGCATCGAAGATTTTATGTGTTCGAGCAAGGCACCTATGTCCTTGACAGAGTCTTCTCGCTTGAAAACATCGTCGGCTTTTTCGTACGTCTTCCCATAGCCGGTGCTACCCCTGACATTCGGCATGATCAAGGCGATGCCCATTTCATTGACGATATAGCCATTGAGAGAGCTGAAGATAGGTCAGAGAACGGACATCCAAGATCTGCAGCTACTGACACTCGGAAGCTTGGCCGTATTTGTGAAGCAGGGCCTCCGTGGATATAGATCACGCAGGGTACCTTCCCTGAGCGCGTTGCTTGACTCGGAATGTACACCCAAGCCGGAATGGACAGTCCATCGAAGCTCTTGTATCGAATAAGGGCAGCATCAGATGTCGGATGGCTCGGCTTTCCGGTCTGACATGCTGCGTACGGCGTCATGACTGGCTGCTCAGGGTTTGATAGGTCGATCGCCGAGATACTGGACGCGAAGTGGGGAGATGTGAAGCTGGCGACCATGGAATTTGGTCGTCCATTAGCATCGTCCGAGATGAACGCGGTGACTATGTCTCTACTGTGTCCGGGGAACGTGAGCTGCTTCATCTCTTTTGAGATCAGGTCGTAGCGGTACACATCGCAGTAACCGTCTCGGTTCGCAGCAAAGATACCATATTCGGAAGTCAGAGCTCCGAGACGCACATCCCAAGGAATAGGACAAGTGGCCTTCAAAGAGGGATCTGGTGTCGTGAGGTGGTGGACACCACCTGATGCCAAGTCATATAAGATAACGCTCGTGAAGTCGCCATACGCATCCGTGTCCATGAGAATCTCTGTGCTTCCTATGCGAGGCAAGAAACGGGCGGTCTTGATTGCGACGGGAACTTCCGGGGCGATACCAGGAAGGAAGATCTGTTTAGGTCCAGCCCCGAGATCGTGCAAGTCGACAATGTAGCGGCTGATGTTCGTGCTTGAAATCGTGCGCATCACGATTAGATATCGCTCATCGGCAGAAAAGGAGGTGGGATAGGCGGCTCCAGCCGGTGTGTCATACACCTTGACTGGATTCCATCCGGGCCTGTTGAGGTCGACGATGTAGACTTTCGTTTCCTTGTTGTTCTCCATGTTGCTCCCGAAAGCAAGGATGTTGCCCTTTCCGCTCTGCGACACCATATCACTGAGATATTTGAAGCCATCGTTGGTCAGGCGCTCAATCCTTCCACGTCCAGGCTTGTTGTCAATCTCAAGCTCGACTGGATCGAAGGTCTCTTCTTGAGCATCGTCTTCCCAGTAGCGCCACAGCTGGAAGACCTCGTCGCCGTTGAGGTCCATCGCGAATATTGTGCCGCCCTTCCGGTACTTCCCGCGAAGGTTGTCGCCAAGAATTGGAATCCAACTGACGATGGTACGACCGCCACCGGTGCTGAAGTATGTGAGGCGCTCCGGTGTGGTGTCATCCACACCACGGACCGAGTACATCTGGGCCATCTGTTCGGTGGGCGGACGGTGCTTGTAGAACAGCCTCGGCGTCTTACCCGCCGCCAGGGCAGCAGCATCCAACAGCTCAAAGTCTGCAACACCAAACCCCAGGGCAGAGAGCTCGTATGGCTTCAAGCCCTCGACGATGTCTGCTGGCAGAGGAGGCACGTTGACCGTCTTGATTCGATCGAATCCGGTGTGCCGGTCATAGTGCAAGTTCTCCCCAGGAGTCGTCATGGTCGAGGTCCGGTACAGTTGTCGTGATGAGGGGAGCAGAGAGGTGAGACGAGCCCGTCGATAGACAGCACTGATGAAGAGACGGGGGGAGGCCGACATGCATGGACCATCCTGATCTATATCTGGCGGATTGATACATCGTCGGGTTCGGGGAGGAACCAGCGCGACGCGGGCTCCGACGCGTGATGCACCTTCCCTGTGAACTCAATAAGGCTGGCATTATCAAACGACAATCCGACGGTGATGGCATCTCCCTGACCATCTGGAAGCGGTCGTGGATCATAAGAGTCCAGTAATGATCATTATGGGCATGCAGCCTCGTGTACAACGATAACCAGACAAAGCGACCGCATGTGTGATACGAGGCATCTCAACGCACCGCGTACCTACGACTCCTCTCCTTCTAGATTAAGCCGGAGGCCGTGCACGATCCCTGTCGTCATTGGGCTGTAGTGATGCTCGATAGTGGGCAGAGACGCGAGCACCTCGAGTCGTGGGAGTCGACGGGCGATGAGGGTACGGCCTGCGGGCGGGCGACTGCAAGGCGGACTGCAGGAGCGCAGGCAGACGGTATGGTCCACTTCGCTTGTAGCGGGGCTTTGCACGGACACGTACAGTGTATGCATCGAAGGAGGTCAGGGATAGTCTCTTCGCATGAGCGTGTTCTTCTCATCAGTCGTGGAGGTCCGTTGGTCTAAAACGCAATAAAGCCTCATACGGGTCCACAGGAAGCATCTGTCTCCTTCAACGCGGCCCATGCACAGTAACGCAGTGCAGACCAAGGAGGAGAACCATGTCGGACTAGGCGATACCAGCGAGAATACTCTAAGTTTCATGCAACATGTCGTGTGGAAGACAACCTGTCCCGGGTCACATTCCAGCCGGACCCTGTTTCAGCGCCAAGAACTAGCTATTCGCGCACTGTCGTCCAGGGGACACTACTGACTCAATGGCCCTTATTTCTCCTCCTCCGATGTGTCAAGTCTAGTAACGGCCCACTGTACTATACACACGACTTCGGCTCATACACTGTACAATATCGTTCTGATGGCACCGGCAGCGCCCCAGCTACCTCTTCCGCCCTCGAACCAGCCCGTCACCGCCCTTTTTCGCAAGCTCGAAATCGTCGGAAAAGGCGCGTACGGCAGCGTCCATCGTGGCATCCATATTCCATCAGGATACGTCGTCGCGCTCAAAATCATCAACCTTGATACACCCGACGACGATGTCGGTGACATCCAGAGAGAGGTCGCGTTGCTGAGCCAGCTGAGAGGTGGAGAGCAGTGTAATGTTACGCGATACTGGGGATGCTGGTTGGAAGGAGCAAAGGTGTGGATCGCTATGGACTATGCGGGCGGTGGGAGTATCCGAACACTTGTACGTTCCCTTTTGGTGCTGACATGGCCACTGTATATCTGACTCCCTGTGCAGATGAAAGCAGGTAAAATCGAGGAACGATACACGGCCGTCGTGTTGCGCGAGACGCTCATTGGATTGTCGTACTTGCACCATCAAAACGTGATTCACCGAGATATCAAAGGTATTACGGTGCGCTATGAGCCAGTAGCATGGTACTCACCACTACTTCAGCTGCAAACATCCTCCTTACATCCACAGGACGGATCATGCTATGCGATTTCGGTGTCTCCGCACTCTTGCCGTCCAACAACAGCAAACGTATGACCCTCGTCGGCACACCATACTGGATGGCCCCAGAGGTCATCAACTCATCATCATCATACGACACTAAAGCCGATATATGGTCGCTTGGAATAACCGTATACGAAATTGCCACCGGCGAGCCGCCATACTTCGGGGAGCACCTGCCAATCAAGGCACTCGTCGTCATCCAGAACAACCCACCGCCGATCCTTCCGCCGAAGGCAGGTAGCGAGGACATGCGAGACTTTGTGGGCGCATGCTTAAGGGAGAAGCCGGGCGATGTGAGCGAATCTTAGTCCTGTGGCTCGATTCATCATGCTGACCCGTACTAGCGCCTGACCGCCGATGAGCTGCTCAAGCACAAATGGCTCAAACCCCATCTCAAGAAACCAGTGTCTTTGTTGAAAGAGCTGATTGTGCGATACAAGGACTGGGAGGAGAAGGGAGGTGTGCGGAATAGTTTGATCGTTTTGGACGATGAGCCCGATATCCTAGACGACGAGTGCGTATTACTCAACCATCCGAGTGACACGACTGACCAGACTTCTGTCGTAGTGATTTCTTGACCGATGGAGGTGAAATCAGCGCATGGGAGTTTGACGGCTCGACCATGCGGCCGTCACAGGTGCCGATGCCTCCCACGCCACAAGACGACGACGACACAGCAGCACCCACCACAGCAGGCTCAAGCCCCTGGCCACGATCTGCACCGCGATCGCTCCGCATGCTCTTCCAGGATGGCTCTGAGCCACCGCCGCCACCTCCAGAGGATATGATGCGGTCTCCTCCTTCCCGTCGTCGTCAGCCGACGCCCCAGCCATTTCTTGGAGAGATGTCACGTTCCAGTAGCCCGGGACCCTTCGAAGGACAGACCGTGAAGCCCCTCAACTTCTCCTTCCCAGCGAAACCTCCAAGCTCACACCCAATGGCTACACCAGCGTCGTCTTCCGAACAGCTTCGGTCAATAACACCGACCGCAGGCGCACCTCGGTCCGCTTCCCCGAGTGTTGTGCGGTCGCATTCGCCGCTCCCGTCCGAGCCGCCGCCCCAAATCCGGAGATCGCCAAAGTCGCGCTCCAACTCTCCGCCGGCCTCGCCCCAGTCGACCTTACGCAATAAGCGGCGAGCTGCAACGCTAGATAGCAAGATTGCAGTACCACCAACGCTGTCTCTGCCCCAAAGTCAGCCAGTCGCTGTCCCAGCGAATCGACCGGCAATGGCACCGGGCTGGTCCTTTCCCTCTGCCCCTGGTGCTGGTTCGCCTCGACCTCGTGCACCCAGCAATCCTACTGCGCCTGCTCGGGAGATGCAGGCTCCTGGTTTAGTACCACCTCTCCCGCCTCCCCTCCTCCGTGCCAATTCCGCCATGCCGTGGACTACCATGCAAGGAAAAACCGAGTCTACCGAATCTCTGGTTACTTCGGCAGCTCCTCACCGTGGGCTTGGCCCTCGACGCCCAAGTCTCGCACGGCTGGGAAGTGCCATGGCGGTGATGGAGACCGCCCCAGGCACGTCGGCCCCACCTCCCATGCCAAGCATTGGAGCGCTGCTTGACCCTGTTGAAGGAAAAGATGGAAAACTTCCACCGCTCACCCCGCCAAAGCCGGATTTTGCTAGTTCCGATCCCGACTTCTTGCCTCCATCTCCAACATTGACGTCTCATCCCTTCCCTGTTCATCCGCCACATGGCAGTGTGTCGTCCAACACGTCACAGTTGACTGTGTCGACAACAAGCAGCAGCACGCCCTCCTCCGCGCGGCCATCGCGGAATAACAGCACCTCGACGTTCGCATCCTCCGCATCGCCATTCCCGTCCCCAATACCGCTTCATAAACCACTTGGACTGCCTCCTATCCGTCCACTGGATTATCTGCGTCTAGGGACGAGTGAGGCTGTTCACACTGAGCTGGCAAAAACAGTGGAGAGTCTCAGAGACTGGATGAGCTTTGTTGAGAATGCGTTGGCTGGGGTACTTGACTTCGAGGATGGTGTTCCAGAGAGCGTTGAAGTGCAGACATGATCTGTTTCCACTCTCAGAGGAGCCTTCTCTGTTCTGCCTCTCTCATGGATTTTCTGTTTTTGGTTGATGTGGAGCACCAGCCAGTGCCTGTTCGTCGTGCACCAGCGTCGTGGGCCCAAACATTGGTATGTAGAAGTGAATGAAAGTGAACGGCGTAACCTTCCCACCAACTCCAGTGTTGTGTTGTGCCAGAAGGTCACATTCTGTACTTATAATGTTGTCTATACACCATCTTGATGACCTCAACGGATCCTGTACATTAATGACATGCAACGATTGCTGAATTGCAAAAGAGCTGCCAGTGATCCGCTGATCATCATGAAGAACAAACTTCCATCCGAAGTGGACCCTGGTATGTACATTATTCGACCCAAAGTCAAATTCGCCGCCAAGACGACCGTCATCGACGCGAGCGACCGTCATCGACGCGCAATGCTTTCATCTACCATGCTCTTACCTCGAGTATAAGTGATATCCACATTCTGCATAAGATTTCCTCCATGGGCTGTTCGGGTTCATCCCAATGGCATCGACAGAACCGGAGCTGCCCCTCCCGCAGACAGATCGGCCGGTGACATCCATCTTCCTCAAGCTCGAGGTCGTCGGCAAAGGCGGGTTTGGCAGTGTCCATCGCGGCATCCACCTTGCATCCGGATCAGTCGTCGCACTCAAGATCATTGAGGTCGACAAGGAGGACGACGATGTGGACGATATACAAAGGGAGATCGCCTTGCTGAGTCGACTTAGAGGAGGCGAGGGCTGCAACATCACTCGTTACTGGGGCAGTTGGCAAGAGGATAGCAGAGTGTGGATCGCGATGGACTATGCGGCTGGTGGAAGTCTCATGACACTGGTGCGTGAGTGAGATCACATCTAGCCGTTCCAACTTTACATGCTGCATAGATGAAGCCGGGGCTTTTCGAAGAGAGGTACACTGCAGTAATCGTGCGCGAAACCTTGATCGGCCTGTCATATCTCCATCGGGAACAGATCATTCACAGGGATATCAAAGGTACCTCGCTTGCCGAAAGCTTTCACCAATCGTGTTTCTAATGTATGCTACAGCCGCCAACATTCTCCTCACGTCCCGGGGTCGCATTATGCTGGCCGACTTCGGTGTCTCCGCCCTCCTCGTGACAAAGGCTAGCAAGCGAATGACTGTGATCGGTACACCGCACCACATGGCACCTGAAGTTATCAAAAGCACTTCTACCTACAATACGAAAGCGGACATTTGGTCGCTCGGAATCACAATTTATGAGCTTGTGACAGGCGAGCCGCCACACTCCGGCATACGAGACCCAGAAACGGTGTTTCGGTTGGTCACACGGGAGGGTCCTCCGTCTTTACCTCACACGGATGGGAGCGAGGCTATGCGGGAGTTTGTTCGTGCGTGTTTGACGAGCGAACCGACTGAGGTGCGCCTTCATCTTTCGAGTAGTACAGCGCTGTCAGTAACCCAAGTCTAGCGGCCCAGCGCGGACGAGCTGCTTAAGCACAAATGGCTAAAGCCATTCCTCAAGAATCCGGTTTCACTGCTGACCGACCTCATCCGCCGCTACAAAACCTGGGAGGTGAACGGTGGGGTCAGGCAGAGCATAGTGGAGTTGGACGAGCAGGAAGAAATCCGAGACGACAGGGAGACCAGCACATGGGAGTTCAACCCTACCCTGCGGTCGCCGCATACGCCTGCATCGCCTACGCCGCCGAACAAATATGGGCGCGATATATCAGTTCCTGCCGATTCGGCCACCTCAACCCTCGTCCCTCGTATTGCCCCACTCTTTGCTCGCAATCTCTTTACGGACGACTTGATCTCCCCACCAACGCCTAAAGAGGTAACGCCTTCTGCGTCCCGCCGACACCAAGCAGTACCGCAACCGATGATAATGGAAAGTTCATTATATTCTCCCTTTGGAAAAGCCGAGGATGCAACAGTGAAGCCACAGAGCCTCTTCTTCCCCGCAAGAATCCCAGGCGCAGTGCCGCCAAAATTGTCACTGCGCCAGAGTCAGTCAGGCGCCGTTCCAGCGAATCGACCAGCAATGGCGCCGGGCTGGTCCTTTCTCGCTGCTCCTGGTACTGGTTCGCCTCGACCTCGTGCACCCAGCAATCCTACTGCGCCTGCTCGGGAGCTGCAGGCTCCTGGTTCAGTGCCGCGTCTCCCGCCTCTCCTCCTCCGTGCCAATTCCGCCATGCCGTGGACTACCATGCAAGGAAAAACCGAGTCTACCGAATCCCTGGTTACTCCGGCAGCTCCCCTCCGCGGACTTGGCCCTCGACGCCCGGGCCTAGCACGGCTGGGAAGTGCCATGGCGGTGATGGGAACCTCCCCGGGCGTATCGACGACGCCTCCCCTGTCAACCATCGGGGCGCTTCTTGATCCTGTCGAGGGAAAAGATCAACAGCTTCCACCGCTTACGCCACCAAAGCCAGGGTTTTCGAGTTCCGATCCTGACTTCCTGCCTCCTTCACCAACATCGACGTCTCATCTGTTCCCTATGCATCTCCAGCATGGAAGCATGTCGTCGAAGAAGCCGCAGTTGACGATGTCGACCACCCTCAGCAGCACGCCTTCCTCGCTGCAGCCATCGCGGTACAAGACCACCTCGACGTCGATGCCCTCTACTCTACCGCCTGAGCAACCGCTTGAAATGCCTCCTATTCGTCACCCAAACTATGGGCAACTCGGGACGAGTGAGGGTGTTCACGTTGAGCTGGCGAACACGGTCGAGGGCCTCAGGGACTGGATGAGTCTCGTCCAGACTGCCCTGACTCCCGTATTGGAGTTCGACGCGGGCCTTGAAAATAATGTCCGAGGGTCAGGAACAAGCCCTGGTGCTTTCCCCGCGCATGCGAATGCCGCCACGTAATGGTCCGTGTCGGTGGCTATCGTTGTGTCGAATGGATGTCTCACAGCGTCCTTGACTCGGCTTGGACCAGCCACCTCGGTCCCTTGCGTATGCGCTGCAGCGACACATTTAATTCAAGGTGGCTGGAGGTTATACGGACTCGCCGCAAATAATAAGGGCCAGAGATTGGCAGAGAAGCCCGAGAACTTGCTCATCGCTCGTTTCGGTAACAGGAAGCGGCCGTATGCCATATTGAACATGCTCAACCTCATTGGAGTTATTGTCGCACTCGCGTTCTTCGACACAGTCCTTGTTGATGGACTTACCCCAAATGATATCACGTATGTCTGTCTGTCTGCCGAACCACAGTAGTTCTCTAATGTATTTAGGGGTAAACTTGGTCCAGGATGTGCATGGGAGGGTAGCGCGCCTCTCTGTCGTGGTGAATGTCCATCCGGGGCATTCGAACTGATCAGAACGGACGACGACAGAGGGTTTGATGCCTACATCAGCTTTGGAGTAACTGTGCCACCCCAGCGTTGGAGTAAGCAACATACTTTCCAACTGGTGTTCAGACTGAAAACTCATCGTGGAATCAGATACCATCAGCGAATACGGCGACAAGTGCGGTCATGGCAACAAAGTCTACTGTTGCCCAGCTAATCAGTATCGGCGACCATGTAAGTTACGCTATACTCTTTGAGGATAGTGCCATGGCTAAATAAAATCAGGCCAGAAACAGGTAGCATCCCTACGTCAAGATGCGTATAGCGGAGAAACCGGCAGATGGCTCGACCCTCTCCCTGCCTGTGACAATGGAGGTACTCTTGTGGCGCTTTACGTGCCGGAATATGGAACCGTCCGCAAGCCCACGGGGTTACCTCACGTAGACAATCTGGACTTTAGATCGGAAGGCGGCTGGAGAATGCGGCGCGACTCAAACTGGAAACGTCAAACGACGACTGTGTGGTGGAAGGAGGTAGAGATGTACTGCTGTCCTACAGACTGGCATTGGTAGACCAATCCGTGCCAATTAGTTACCATGATCCGGACCCTGTGGCGTCTGCCACGCCTTAAACAGCTTGTCATGCAACCAGACTGAACCACTCCAAGTGAATAACTGAAGATGACATTTGAACAGACAGTCTACATCTAAAGCAGGTAAGAATACGCAAATGAGTGGATGCCGAGTTGGTCGTGTACAGCGGTATTTGGCAAGGTACAACATTGGCGCGATGGTTTGAGGTGGCTCGATAGTCACAGGTCCTACTGTTCCCACTGATCGTGGTTATGATGAGGGAACCCGGATGGTTTGGACCTCCACTCCCGCTCAGGATGGCGATGTAAACCGGAGGGAGAGGACTTCCATCCCTCAGTGGCTTGAATAGGAGTCAGCAACTCACGTCACACCAGGATGGACTGGACTACATACCATCAGGACGAGCATAGTTTTCGTAGCCCTCAGGCTCATAATACTCTTCAAACACCCTATCCACGTCGTAGACCGGGGTTGGGGCACGAGCTTGAACGATATAAGAAACGAAATGTCGTGACGCGTGAGTGAGGGGACGTACGACCTGCTCTGGCAAGTTTCTTCGGGGCCGCAGGGGGAAGGCCGCGGGCCAAGCGCTCTGCATTGGTCATCTCTTCCATGGGGATAGCGAGGGCGATGCCAGAGAAGGCGAAGAGGGCGAATATAATGGTACGGAGGAGCTGCATGTTGGATTGTATAAACGAATGAACAAGTCAAGGAGCGAGTTGGTAATGATCGGACGGGCTGAGGCACCAGGAGGGAGATGCAGAACAGAGATGCGAGACGGGTACGTGTCAGTACCAACCCACGACGCGTATATCTCATGAGAAGTGTTTTCACGCGGGCCGTGCGCAGGATTATCATCTGGCCGAGCGAACAGAATCAACCAGGTTTTTCGCTTATGGTAACGAGCAGTGAAGAGCATGTCTTCGCGTCATCGTCGCCAAGGACTGCTTCCGGAAGGCAGAGTAAGAATGACTCGAAGCAGAGTATTACAGAGTACATCAGAAGGAAGAAGTGTAGATTGAAGAGCCAATGTGTTAAGAATAGCAGCCATGCAGCGGATCTTGGTATTTAGCCGGCTACCCTTGTGGGAACAAGAAGAGGTTCAGACTCCACCTGATGCGAAGCGCCCACGTCCATGCAAACGCTCACGCCCGGGAGGCCAGCAAAGCAACGAGAATTGAGTCTTCGGGGTTCCCCTTTCCGTGGAACAAACCGTGTACGAGACTTGACGATGATGCGACGGTTCGCACGAGCGTGGTGGTATCAGACGACCGATCGTCGTGTGCAAAGTGTGCCGTCGTAACCAAGCGCGTGTGATCGACTAGGGGGGACTCTATAGAGCACGTCCCCAAGTTGTTTCGAATACCCAATATGAAAGCGGTCGGACAGCTTGCAGCCTGGGGATCTATGTGGAAGGTAGTAGGAGGTGAAGGCGCCCGTCTCAAGTTCGCCGTCCTACGGTGCCAGCGACGAACCCTGCCATTTGCGGGACCCCGCCAAAATTTGGTATTACGTGCTCGCCGATGCAGCGGCCCATGATCTTCTCCGCTGCAACAATGCTTCGTGTACACTAGTCACCTTACTATCTTCCTCTTCCATTGTTTCCTTTGTACTGCTATTGGAAGATGGCCACGAACATCACCTTCCACCCGGGTGCGTCCTCTTCCAGCCGCTTCCCTCCTCCCCCATCTGACGAACCCCACCGCAGGCTCCGTCTCAGCCGACGAGCGCGCGACCCTCCTCTCGCAGCGCGGCCTCACGCTCTGGCTCACCGGCCTCTCCGGCTCAGGCAAGAGCACGATCGCGTGCGCGCTCGAGCAGCACCTGCTGCACCTCGGCAAGGCGGCCTACCGGCTGGACGGGGACAATGTGCGGTTTGGGCTGAACAAGGATCTGGGGTTCAGCCCGAAGGACCGGGAGGAGAATATTAGGCGTATTGGGGAGGTGCGCCAGCTTCACTTTACCCCTTCCCCTGCCTGGCCTGGCCGGCTCTGCAGCCGGATTGCGATCGGTCGGGGAGGGAGCAGGAGGGGAGTTGGAGGACGACGCTGACCCGGCACGGCAGGTAGCAAAGCTCTTCGCCGACGCCTGCGTGATCGCCATCACTTCCTTCATCTCGCCTTACCGGGCCGACCGGGACCTAGCGCGCGCCCTGCACGCGCAGGGCAACCTTCCCTTCATCGAGGTGTACGTCGACGCCCCGCTGGCGGTCGCGGAGGAGCGGGATCCAAAGGGGTTGTACAAGAAGGCGCGGAAGGGCGAGATCCCCGGTGCGTGCTGCTTCTCTGCCCCTCCCACTCTCTGGGCGAGGCGTGAGCCGCTTGCGGCTTGCGGCTTGCCGTCTGTGGGCTGCGGGCTGTCGGCACGGTACGGGCATACGCTGACTAGACGGCTGCAACAGAGTTCACAGGCATCTCAGCGCCGTACGAGGAGCCGGAGGGGGCCGAGCTCCACCTGCGCACGGACGAGCTGAGCGTCGAGGGGTGCGTCAAGAAGATTATGGAGTATCTGGCCGAGAAGGGGTATGTCAAGGTGTGAGCGGTCTGGGGCGGAGGGGGGTGAAGTGGATACGGTTGCGCGGGAGGGTTCGCGGGGGAGGATCTAGAGCCCAGCCGGCATGGGTGTGCAGAGTACCCGACGGTATGGCCTTCTGGCGGCGGAGAGCTTGGCGCATACAAGCCCAATGAATATCATTACATCCCACCAAAAGTCGACCAATAAACAATAAACAATACGCGGATCATAGGGGTAACATATCCCATCCCATCCCATCTTCCCGACTACTCGTACAAAGAATCAGAATCGGATCGACATTGAGCGCTCGTCACTTGGGGATCGACACAGTCAGGTTGGGCGTCTCGTGCACCGCCGACTGGGGGTCGGGGACGAGCGGGGCGATCGCGATCGCCTTGCCTTTGCCCTCTGGGTGGGCTTGGACTTGGGCTTGGGAGGCGGGATGGGCAGGATGGGAGGCGGCCTTGACGGCTGGCTTGGCGGGTGGCTTGACGCCCTTGGTCTCCGGGCGCACTTCGTGGTTTCCGAAGCTCTGCTCGCCCGTCAGTACCGTCCATGGGAAGTAGTGGGGAAGGGAAGGGAAGGGAAGGGAAGGGAAGGGGCTCACCATCCTCCGCCAGACCCTGCGCGCCTCCTCGATGACGCCCCAGCCCTCGCCCTCCTCCTCCTCCTCGCCCTCCTCCTCGGGGCCGAACTCGTCCAGCATCTCCTCGAGCGCCGCATTCCCCGGATGGTCCGTGGTCGCCTCGAGCGCGGCTCCGCCCACGTCGGTCGGGTGCTGTCAAGCAATTATGGTGAGCACGCGCTGCGGGAGGGGAGGGGAGGGGCGGGGAGGGGGCGCACGGTGTAGTGTGAGTCTGAGTGGCGCCTGAAGAACCTGCGGCCTGTGGTTGGGGAGGTGGCCATGGCGGCGTAAGTGGGCTCGATGGGCATCATGCTCGTCATGTTGGCTAGTGCTAGTCCCGGTGTGGTGGTATAGTGTAGGTAGGTGTTTGCAGTCGCCGTTGTCGGTTGCGGGGTAATGTTCTACGGGGCGTGCCGGTGTTGCAGGTCAAGTGGCTTTATATCGCCTTGGCTCGAGTACTCGCCCAGCCATCCCCATTCCCGCCCCGGCTGACCCAGGGAGGGAGGACGAGGGCAGAGGATCATCCCCTTACCCGAGCAAGGGCGGCTCTGCTCGCCCAAAGCGGCACCGTACCCCCTCCCTTGGCGTCCATCTGACCTCGCGGGACGAGGCGGGAGCCACCGGCTATGACCCCGGATTGGTGCCGCGGTCTACGGGTGTCACAGGGGTCCCTTCTCCCCCGCGAACTGGGGCAACCATCGGATCATTATCTCAACTGGTGGATCTGGCTACACCCACTAGTACTGGCCACTCCCCAACTCGTGCGGATCCCTCAGACTATACACAACCACATACGCCGGCACGCAGTCCCGATAATCCTCGCACAGCACCGCCCCGCCCTCCTCCCTCACCGCCTGCTCCCAAACAAAACACACTGATCAGCTCTCCCAGTCCGCTACGCATGTAGTATGGGAGCGAGGAGAGGACTCACCGCATGCCCGTACCGCGTCCGCCAAGTCGACGTGGGCTTCGTCCTGCACACGATCGCGTACCGCGTCGCGCCGTTCACCCCTCCCTGCTGAGCCGCCGTGTCCGCCGCGAAGGGTGTTGCCCACGTCTGCACGCTCGGCTGCCTACTACGCACGTCGCTCGCTCGTCACCGCCCGCTTTCCGCTCGAACCAGCTGAAAGACATACCACTTCAGGCTCCACCGCGTCCCCGCCCCCCAGTCCCGCATCCCCGACTCGAGCATCCGGCACACGCCGCAGTTCCTCAGCGCGCAGATGGCCTCCTGCGGGGACTGGCCCAGGCTGCACACGGCGCGCTCGGTGCGGAAGGTGTACCTGTAGTTCAGGTCTGTCCTGCCGGAGCGTCTTTGCCTGTGTCGTACGGTGATCAGCACTTTCCAGCTCTGGGATGCTCATAAGGCATGGGAGGGTGGGATGCCGGAAAGGTGTGAAACCGGGAATGGAAGAAGACGCACATCCCTTTCCCCTCCTCCCTGAGCTGCGACGGGCTCATCTCAACCCGATAAACATCGATCGTCCATCTCCCCTCCTCGCCCAACCACGGCCGCTCACTGCGCTCCGCCTCCGCCTTCCAGCTATCCCAGAACAAGCCGGACACTGCACGATAACGCGACCTTTCATCAGCCTGCTGCTTTTTGATCGGAGGAGACGGGGGGAGGGGAGAGAGGCATGGCAGCCACTCACCCAGGTCCGGAGCGTTCCCCAAGTGGCAAAGCTTCACCGTCTTCCCCGAGAGGGTAGTCGGGGGCCAATTATGCGGCCAGTTCGGGCGAGCGGGCGCGACAGCAGGCCAGGCGGGGACGACGGGCGCCCACCTGGGCTGGCGAGGCGGCGAGAGGACGCACACTTCCCTCGGCCCGTAAGCGCCCTCCTCGTCGTCTAGCACCAGAGCGGGGCGGACGGGCAGGGCCAGCCTGCCCCTCTTACTCGTCCTGCAATTCCCCCTCCTGATCCTGAGCTCTACCCCGCCGTCATCAGAGGAAGAAGACGGATCCCACTCATCAGCATTCCACGGCCACAGGTCGTCCGAGTGCCTTACCCGCACGGGCCGCACAGGTACGGTCACAGGCGCAGGCACGACGGGGAGGATGTTCGCCGACCCGCAGCGAGGGCATTGGGCGTGCACCAGCTGCGTGTGGCATGTCGGGCATTGATAGGCGTGTGCAGAGGCGTGCGCGTAGGGGGAGGGGTACGCGTTGTACGCGGGGTAGGGCGCGGGGTCGTAGCAGGGCCCGTACGCCGGGACGGCACACCGGCCGCCCTCGTACCAGTCCTCCCAAGTGCGAGCGAGGTCGTACATCCCCCCAATTGAAAGCTTTGCAAAGGCGTACAAAGCCCATCCGGGCGAAGCGACTTATATCGCACAAGAGGGTCTAAACATGCGGCCATTGTTACTCCGCCCTCTGGCGCCGCGTCTCGTCTTCAACGCCGCCGCCAAGGCCAGGCGCGTCCCAATCGCCGCGCGTCACTCTCGACACACCATTTTATTGTCAATTTAGGCCCCATTGTGGGCGTATGTACAAGTGTTTGCGGAGTTGTGGAGTTAGGGCTGGAGGGGCTTACGGAGTTTGGGGATGAGGCCCTTGGGTCCAATCAACTCCAATGGATGACTCTGTCTCGGGCCCCCGCTCCTCCCTGTTTCACACCCACTCCGGCGCCACCGAACCGGCCGGCAGAAGGTGCTTCCTCCGTGAATAGTCGCGGTAGTCCTGAATAATCCTCCCGTACCAGTTTGTCTTGCCACTCCAGTATTCATCGTTCACACGGTTGTAAGCAGTCTGTGAACCACTGGTGAGCTGCTTCGGTACTTAATCAAACCTGGCTCGTCACTCACGAAGATTATATCGCCTGCGTAACAGTGGATCAGCATCCATACCTTCCCTGGGTGTTGTTCAAACATTAGCCCGACCACCTTTCTCATCAGCACAACTGCAGCGGGATAACCTGAAGGAGGAATGGGTAGGGTGTAAAAATCGTCGGTCCGAAAAGCACGCTCGTATTTCGTGCCTATCTCGCGTGCTTGCTGTGAAGTTGAGGCCGATTGAATCGCTCCCTTCATAATAATGTCCTCGTTGCACTGCAGGAGGTAAGTCAAGGGTGAGTCATGGTGTGCTCTCGTCCCACCTTGAGTACTTGGTATAAATGCTCGGCAGAAGCGTACGACTCTTCGTTGTAGCGAACCGGGGCCTTCATGTCAAGAGTCGTGAGGTTGAACCAGGCCGAGTCTTCCTTTTCAGAGATGTAGAGCTTAGGGGCAACCATTTCGTCGCTAGTTTTGAGGTGTCAAAACGAGGGCAGGAGTGCAAGTATGCGGCGACCCAAAACCAAGTCTTTATACCTCGTCAGACAGGGGGGTTGAGTCATGCGCTGGCCAGAAAAGGGGGACCGCATGTATTGGCCGATTACGAATTACGTGCCGAAGTCACAGGGAAACCACGCCATGGCCTCGTGAGGGAGGGCGTCTGATCAGAGCTTGAGGAAATAAACCGGCCAACCCCACGCCTGCATCCTAGGGACCAAATCAAGACGAGCTGATCAACAAAGTCCTAGGTCCTTATCGAACGCTACCGGTGTGATTTATTGGATCTAGGTTGGCTACCCGTTGTTTCATTCAAAACCTGATGTCTTAAAAGCTCTTGTTTTGATAATCAGTCCGTACAACTTTATTCTTGGCTCCGACCGACTATCCTATGGGACCAACCCAGAAACTCTCTCAGATCACAACTTGCCCAGGTGCGCGACGTGTTTTCATGGATGCTAGTGTAGGCCGGTCTCAAACCTGTAGGGCGGTCCCTGATGCTAATCTACCCAATATCTCGTGCCTTGTCTGCTATGGTGCTCTAATGTACAGACCATTAGTCTATGATGCCCGTGGCTGGGACTCATCTACTTTGCCCGCCATGCCGATTGCTGAACCGGGCCCTACGTGCCTCTCGATCCAACTGGTTTCGGCTCTAAAACAACAAAGAGAACACAGTCCATAGGTAGCCTCTGGGGTCCCATTCTTGGACAAGTGTGTTATAGCAAGGGTGCTTTCTTGGGCTGGCTTCACCCTCCTATTGGAATGTGTCCAGCTATCTAACCCTTCTAACAATACTCCGATGTCCATGCTCGATGGTCTGGCTTAGTTTGTTTTTACACCAGCCGCTCGCACCTTGTTGAGAAGAGAGAACCCGAACGCTACGCACAAACTGAATGACTCATCTGATCAAAGAGTCTAATATGAAGAAGCGCTCCGTGCGGGGCTCAGAGATCGGCATGGGGGGCAAATAACTGAGGCCCAGCCGCAGGGCATTGTAGACTAACGGTCCGTACATGAGGGCACCCCCGGAAGATAAGTCGATTTATGGTGGTCCAACATGCGGCAATTGAAGAACACCACGTGTGGGCCGCCAAGGCCGCCTCCGTCCATATCTCCGTGCGTCACTCTCGACAAACAATTTTATTGTCAATTTGGGCCCCATTGTGGGCGTATGTACAAGTGTTTGCGCATTGTGGATTTAGGGTTGGAGGGGCTTACAGGGCTTGGGGATGAGGCCTTTGGGTCCTGTCGACCTTCGGGGTCCGTCCATTTACTCTCATTCACACCCGATTCGCCTCCTGGGTCATGGTTGATGCGGCGTGATGCAGAAGAAAAAGCCCACGGCAGTCCATCAAGATCTGTCCATACCAATTGCAACCTCTCATTTCGCCGTTTCTCCACGTCACTCCCCAGTATTCGTCATTCTCATCGCTGGACATCTGTGAATGTTGCTTAGACGTTTCCGTGGAAAACTGTATTAGGGCAGTGCCGGCTGCCGGTTGGATTTAGGCATGACCCATCACTCACGAAAATAATATTTCCGTCGTTGCAGGGGTTGAGCAGCAGCCATCGCTTCTGTGGGTGTTGCATAAGCATCATGCCTACCGCATTTCTCATAAGCAGAACTGCAGGGGGATAGGATGCATCCGGGGTGGGGGTATTGTAGAAGTCGTACTTCCACTCTTCAGATTCGTTTGCCACCCCCCACTGGCGTGCCTTCATGGGAGTGGGAGCATGTCGGACCCAAGGAAGCCATTCCTCGGGAAGATCATGGTCCTCATACTGCCATGTCAAATCATGGCTCAGACATAGCCGGGCATCGGCGTACCTTGAGTCTTTGAAATAGATGTTCCGCAGAAGCGTACATCTCGCCTTCGTAGCTAAGCGGAGCCTCGTGAAGAGTGGTGAGGGAGAACCAGGGCGAGTCTTCCCGTTCAGTGATGTACAGTGTAGGGGAAACCATTTCTCCGGACTTGTCTGTGTCCTGAAGGGCAATGTAGGAGTGCAGGTATGGGATGGATCAAGCTACAAGTACTTATACCTACGCAGACAGGGGATCGAGTCAGTTAGATGATGCTCAGTCATCGGCCGATTGCAAACGTGTTCAATGCGCATGGCAATGTCACGGCATTACCTCGTGAGGGACGGCGTCTGAGCGGGAATTTCAGAAGCCAAAACGTCGGTTCACGGCGAATGGGAAGATCAAGGCCAGGTGACTAATACAGTGCCAAAGTTCTATTGAAACCCGCGTCATACGGCCCGGCTTGGCCGGAGTGAATGGAGGTCGAACGCCATATGGCGATGTGATAGTCTCGTCCCTGTCGAGTCAGCAGGCGCACTGATTGGAATCGCGGTGGAATCGCGGTGTCTCAAGGTCCGCCTTTCACTTTCCCTTCACTTAGTAGCAAAGGGAGAAGAAGAAATGGTCTATGAAATGCAAGAAATGGGACAGATGCCACCCGTGGTTACGGTCCACGAATCGTTCTTGTGGCCATCACTGTGGGGTGTCACTCGCCCTGATATCTACATAACAACTTTCGCTGGCCTGTCACACTGTTAGAGGCCTATCTTCAGAGTCGCTGGCCTGAAGACTCAAGCTATGCTACCTAGTCACCGTTGCCGTTTGATACTGTTCGAGCTTGAATTCTCCGTTCTTTCACAGCGTCGTGCCAGTTTGGGATACTGGGCTATTCATAGCTGTCGGACAGTTGGGGCGGCGGCGTCATTTGCTTGCCTGTCATAATGCCATCAATATTGAAAGATCCCCCTAGCGCATCTCCGAGTCTGTCTAAATCTATCTGGGTTTATTGACCGTCGCCTCTGTCCTAAAGGTTTGACGCAGTTCCATTAGAATTCTACCAAGCCAATTGTCGTCCGTGTTGACAATCGGATCGGAGCGCTTCCCCCAGTAGCCGTTATAGCCCTTCTGTGGCCTCGTGTCAGTTTGGTCTAGCGCAAGCATCCTGTTGCATACCATCTCGATATAGGCGTCTCGAGTCTGCTCCAACCGAAATTGGAGCCCCTCGTATTGCTTGAACCTTAAGAGCAAGGCCTTCCGCATCAATAGAGCAGCAGGCGGGTAACCTGTGCCCACGTTGTGGTAGAAGTTCTTGGGAAGGTACTGTTCGTTGTTCGGGTTGTTCCCGAGCTCGCGAGCAAGGTTTGTGTTGACAGCAAGGCGAATAGACTCGCTGAGCCCTGGGTTGATAGCCTCATACTGTAGATCATCAGCTCCTACTTCAGAGATCTAATGAGTTCATACTTTCCTTCATGGCTTGATAAAGATGCTCGGCAGTTGGATACCACTTGGCTTGATACCAAATGCCCCAGGGAGAAACACTTGTGAGAACCTGCCAATGCTGGAATGGATACCGGCCATCTTCGTGCAGTTCGACGGTCTTCGAATTGGTGGACAAGAACTCCATTTGAAAGTTTGCTCAGAGTGTAGTATGACCGAGGAAGGGTAGAGGGAAACAGACTGGTTGTACGTCAGCTTTATATAAGAAATGCAGAAAGGGGTAGAGCCAGACATCATCAGTATCAGGACTTGGAAGCAAGATGGAGTAAAACCATGCGGTTTGACGCCACGCTCAAGTGTAAAAGGACCTGAAATGGCAAGGGGAATAGTAATCAGGTCACCATGATCCCACCGAAAGGGAGATTCCCTCCCGACGAAGGCCCGGTGAATGTCGCGATAGGCTGGGAAAATAACCTCGTCGCTAAACATGGAACAGCCCCTCTTTAGTATACCCCTGTCTTCCAGATTTGTGTCAGGAGAAGTCAGTCTTCCACCTCCGCCTTTACCTTCTGTGCGACTCGTACAAAGGTCCCTCGGAGCTAATGATAGTTGAACGTGACGATGGCCAATGTAAAAGGCTGTACTTTGGAATGATAAACCACCAGCACGGGATATGTATTTTTTGCAAGGCCGTACAGTACTCTCTGCGCCCAGAACATACCATGCAGAGGAAACGGCTTAAGGGCCAAGAAGTAGGGATGGGCTGGTTCGGTCCTGGTTCAGTTCGGTCCTGGACCGGTGAGTGGTTTTGACGCCAGGCAGTTCTGGTCCAGTTCTGACTCAGTTCTGGTTCAGAACTGGTTCAGGACCGGTTCTGAACCGGTTCAATGGTATTATGCCGGACATGATTACATTTCGGAGAGAACAAATTCAAGCTCATCGTCTATGTCCTCTTGCCATGTCTCATTCTTCAGCTCCTCCATCCGTGCTGCTTGCCATGCAGCCCGCTCTTCCTTTGTTGCCTCTTGAAATCAATCTTTCCGGTATGCAGCCTTAAGAAACTGGAGTGCCTCAAACTTTTTGGCGGACAGGCGATTACGATTTCGGGTGTCAGTGTTTGCTGCACTGCTCCATACACGTTCAATGGCAGTGGCTGCTCCTTGTATAGCCATGTAGTCCATTGCCATTTGAGAGAGACCGGGGTAGATTGTGCGACGTGCTTGCCAGTAGGCTAATGTATCCTGCCCACCGGCTGATGGATGGAGTGTCGGTTCTTCCTTGAGGTACCGATGATACTCAGGTGCCCGCTGTACACTTGCGTCGAACAGATCACCCCAAAGCTCATTATCTGCATGCACCGGAGATGCCGTGTCCTCAGATGCAACTGTGATGTAAGACTGCTTGAATGTAGAGATGAAGGCGAGGCATGCCTGCTGGGCGAGTGTCTTTGAGGGATCGCTTGGGGATGCACGTGTCCACCATTTCTCCAGGTACTTCATTTTGACGTATGGGGTCAAGATCATGGCAATGGCATATGCGTCCGTCTTCTCCATTTTCAAATAGTAGCTGCTCATTTTGTTGATGCCTGCATCCAGAACGTTCTGCATTGTTGCATTGAGGGCATATTGGCCACTTTGAAGCTTCTCCCAGGCAGCCATGGGTGACTCAAGGGCAGGAATTGCCATGTAGAGCGTTGGGTGGCTTTCAGCAGAAAGCATCTGCTGCCCCTTATGTGTGATTTGAAGCACATCTGCAATCTGCTGAATCCGTGACCAGCCAGCTGCACTTATCTTGAATCGGGCGAGCTTGTCTTCATGTTCTGGGAGAAGGAGAACAGCCTCAAGTGAGGAGCGGAGCAGAAGGGCACGGCTGAGCATAGCAAAGGTGCTTGACCAGCGTGTTCGAACGTCAAGTACAAGCTCCTGTGAGGGCACACCACAGTAATGAGGCTGCCTGACGGTAGACAAGTACAAGAGTCAAGTGGAATAGGTGGAGTAGTGACGTATGAGGGGGTTTGAGTATAGGGGAATAGGTGTATGATTTCTCGATTGCCTAAGTCCCTATGGTGGGGGATTCCTCAGAGACCAGATCTGAGGAGCTAAGGGGCCTAAAGCCCACCTATATATACCCTACAGACCTGCATGGGTCAGAGCATGGAACACATCATGGGGCACATCATGGAGCAGGTCATGGAACCAGGCTGCGCGTGTATGAGTCGTGGCTGCTGAGTCGTGATGAGTGGCCAGACTCATGGCTGCGCAGTTGTCCGGGCCACACTCTGGACCATAGGCCTGGACCCTGAAGGCCGGATTCCCTGTTGGGAAGTGCTTCTGAAGCAAGTAAGAGCCGAATAAGGAAGGAAAATAGAGTGTCCCCTGACAGCTCCAGAGCACCAATAACTTCGCCAGCTGTATCACGTTGCAGGTTGCGTCGGAGGGCTTGTGCAGTGTGGAAGGCCTCCCGACGTGATGGAGATGACCGGAGCTGCTAGCAGATAAGCAATATGCTATATGGGAGTGATGGTGAAGGACGTACAGCAACAATGAGAGCACGGAGTGCCACCACAGGGTCTTGAAGGTCTTGCTGACTGAGTTGTGCCTCTGCAGCTACAGCTGCATTGTCGTATGCTGGTTTCCGCACCAGTTGCTTCAGCATATTGATCACAGCAAGATTATAGATGTGTGCCATGCACCGGATGTGATTCGACTCATAGTCAAACATGACACCACGTGTGTGCATGAGTTCTTCAAGAGACCGGAGCATTGTATCATTATTGGATGCATTGTCGGTTGTAATCCAACCGACCTCGTGGATGATGTCCATCTCTTCAATGAAGCCAAACACAATAGCCGCTAGATTTTCACCGGAATGGGAACTACGTATGAGCTGAAAGCCAATGAGATCTTGCTCAAGCGTCCAGGTGCTATCGGTTGCCACAATATAGTGGGCTTTGGCACTGATATAGGACCGCATTGATGCATCGCTCCATGCATCAACTGTGGTGCTCTTCCGCCCTTTTGTTGAGTGGAGTCGAGCCTTGATACGTGCCTTCTCTTCTGCCATGGTGCTAACCGCAAGGTTGGCTAGTCCTTTGCGTCCTGGGAGGTCACGGGTGGCTGCTTCTGGACGCAAGAGATGGATAAGTGCCTTGAATTCCGGTCGGTCCACAGTAGTGAATGGAAGATCAAGGGCAGCCACCAGTTTCAGGCAGTGTTCACGGAGTCGTGCAGGACTGTATCGCTCAACCGGTTGGAGATGGATATCGAGACTAGTCTGAGAGGAAGCTGAGGCAGGCTCAGCTGTCTCAGGGCCCTCACGACGGCGGCAGTCCTTCCACAGTGCTGGGTGAAAACGCTGCAAATGCTTCCACAGTATTGTCGTACTGCTCTTTGGTCCCATTCGCCCAAGATCATGTGGTAACTTGGAGTTCTTCTCTCGTGCAGCTCTGGTACTCTGTTAGATGGACAACAAGTTCAGTGTGCCCCATGAACGTACTGGCAAGCCTTGCACCATCGTGCCATATCCGGACCATCAGGCTCAGTGAAGTAGATGTGGATGACTGCACTCTGACGGATGTGTCGAGCCCGCTTTGGCTCAATGATCTTGATCTCAGAATCCTCACTTAGCTCAACAGTGTTGGCTGTCCGCTTCTGAGCTTGAACAGAACTGGCTGGCTGACTGGAAGCGGTATCAAGGAAGTTGATATCTGAGTACATTCAGCTACAGACCATTATGCAGATATGTCTGCTTACCATCATCGGAGAGTGCTCCATCAGGAACTGGACTGAGCGGTGGTGAGCTTGCAAATGATCCAAGGCTGCTCATGATGGGATGGGATGGATCGGACCAGGGTGCTGGAAAGTGCAAATCTGCTATTGACCTTTAGGTCTGAGGAGCGGCGGACAATCCGGGTTGACAGCGGATTCAGACCTAGACCATGTCTTGCCAAGACTATTCTGAACCGTTTTGAACCAGTTCTGAACCGGTTCAGAACCAGACAGTCATTCTGATACTGGCCGGTCCTGGTTCAGTCCTGGCTCCGCTCCAGAACCGGACCAGAACTGAGAACCGTTGGTTCTCATGGTTCAGTTCGAACTGCGTCCATCCCTACCAAGAAGTGGTTTGCATACATCAAGTCTCGACTCTCCCCTCTCAGGCACGGAGCCGTACAACGGAGTCGGGGTCTTTGGAAGGTTATTCAGAATAGGACACACACGCGGACACGATAACCCTACTCAAGAAGTCCCTCACTCATCTTCCGCATGTCCGAACAGACAACAACTCATAGCCAGCTACCAGCGAGTAATGCACGCCATATGCCTGTTCCATACCTAGACTATCTAAGATGACCAATTAGTAGGCCATGTATCCGCCTTTCAAGGTCTCCCGTAGCTCGGTAAGCATCCATCCGAACCAGTCTCGGTCATTGATACAGTCAACTCTGTCTAAGCCGATACTCTCTAAGCCGATATTCTCTCTAAGCCGATACGATTTGGCCCCTCCCGACTTGGGAAAGGGGGGAAATTGGCTCCGCCTTATAATCCAATACACAATACCGAGATCGTGGTGTCGTCCTAGTATTATTGGCTTAGAGAGAGTTCTTCCGGGGATCTTGGAGCCAAGGCCAGACTTCTGGAAGTTCCTGGAGAAGAGAAAAGGAGCCGTACACGTCATTGCAGACCCTGTCTCTGCATCCAAATGGCTTTGTGCTTATTTGGCACCATAAGGCATGAGTAAGTATGCATATGCTTACTTTAAGCAGCTTATTGGTGTTGTCATGTGACTTAAAGAGGCTTATGTCCGAGATCATGTGACTTATTTCAATCTCCAATCCATTAAGTCCGAGCTCCGAATACTGATACTCTCTCTAAGTCGATAACCAACGCCCCCTCCCGACATCATCGGCTTAGACAGAGTCGACTGTACCAGCCGGCCAAAGGCGCCTTCCCCAAAATGGGTCATCAGAGGCCTTAAATCCAGTCAGCTGATTTCTAGTCAAGAAAGGAGCACACCCACCAGAGAGAGATCAGCACTGCGGGTTTCCAGAAGGCGAGTCCAGACGTCTCTATGCTGTTGCAGCTTGAGATAGATCACGTACCGCATAACTGTCACAGCCCGGGGACACTCTTCCGGTTCATCGGCATAAAAGTCTCTAGGTAAGCAGTCATCTGGCCAGGTCCCTGCTGGCGGGAGGGGCAAAGTTGCAGGAATACTCATGCTTCTCTCAGCAAGCTCTGCGTACTGGATCGAATGTGAGACATCATTGACCACGGCAGCAGATAAAAATATGTGAATGATACCAACCTTGAGAGTTTGAAACAGATGTTCGGCAGTCAGATATTCATTCCCCTTGTATACGATAGGATGGGGCGATACTCGGGTAAGGATGTACCAGGGCTCATGAGGCCCGCTTTCATGAAGAATCACGACAGGATTTGGTGCGGGTGGGCCGCGAGGTGGAGAAAGAGACATGTGGGGTGGTGTTATGAGGAATAAGAGCGAGTGATGTCCTAGGAGCTTTCTTTCATGGGTTCTATATTCGAGCAGATCAGGCCATCAGACGGGGGACACGAGGGGGTGATGCCCCGGGGAGCGCCGTTAGAATGGCGTTTGGAGAGACACACGAGGCGAGCGGGCAGGTTCGAGATAGTGGGTACAAGACCGAGGCACGAAACCTCCGATAACACCGCGGCCAGATCATGTTGGTAACCCCTGGCGATAGCGCCCCTTTGGCATATACCGCCGAGAAGAGGAGTGCAAGATTGAGGCGATCCATAACTCTCGCCTCCAATTCTCCATCGGTGCCCTTCAGTAGCCTCCATCCTTGTTCCCTGCCAGAAGTCCACGCATAGTACAATTACAATAAATTCACTAACAGAGAAGCAATCATTCAGTCGCCATACTAGTACTGAGAGTCCGATAGCGAATAGAGACAGGCGAAAGACAGATAAGGCCGAGCTAAAGTTCCTTGCGTAGCCTCATCAGAGCTCGGCCGAGCTCGTTGCGTCCACGTCCACTACCAATTCCCCAGAAGTAGTCATCCTGAGAGGTCTAAAGTTCCAGGTTATTTAAGAGTGGCGGGTTTGTTCGAATGGACCCACGTTAAGCAAATATGCCCTGCCCGTGTTCAGCAGCAGATCCCTGAATTGAGGATGCTGCCGGAGCTTCTCGTGAAGCACCCACTCCATCTGAAGCCGCTGTTCAGCATCGTCTAAACTAGGCTTCATGAGGAGCGCACGATTTGGCCATTCACCCTCCTCCAATCGGGCCGGATGTAGGGTCGCCATGAGTCGGCGAGGTCCTTGGCAGCTCTAGCCGTTGGACAAGCGCTGATTTGATCGGACAAGCGCGGATCCAAGAACTGGAGGGACAAGCCTCTCATGAGCGGACTGTCCCTGTAACAGGAGAGAGCCGGCGTGCAATTACCTTCCTCGACTGAAACAGATGAGCAGCAGTCGCATAGTAGCGTCCCTGCTCATCGTACAAAGGAAGGGGAGCAGCGGTCGACAAGATCCAGTATGGGTTGCTGGAGTCCCAGTCATTGAATTCGATGGTCGACCTCATACGGTGATGGGACCAGGGGCGCCGGGAGCTGGGATACTGGGTAGTGCCCAAGGCGTTGTAAAGTTCGACCGTGCCGAGGTAAGGCGCCTGATTGTAAGGGACCATAGTCCCAGCTGTTGCGGGGTAGGTCGTCGCTGCGTTCCAGCCTGACTGATAGGTGGAGCCGTAGGCGGAGGGAGCATATCCGGTGGCCGCGTACATTGCCATGGTGTAGTGGGATGTGTTGACTCGCGGGAGGGGGTCCTAGAGCAGTTGGATCTGAAGTGGGCGCTCATAGAGGATTGGCGCTATGGGACCGGCTTTAAGTAGTCCTGGCGCTTGCCCAAGGAAGCCATGAAGTGGTATAGATTCCTTCGTTCCGAGTTTCAACGATCGCGACCTGCTTTCTTCCTATCATGACGAGGAGGATGATCGTATCAACAACTGTTTCCCGGAGAGGACATGACTCAAAGCACTGTGTCCTTGCCAGCGTCATGCCACATGGCGCTGGTTTCCCTTGTGGGGGTGGCCACAGGGGCAACTGTATCAGAAATCGCGGGGTAATTCGGAACTTTAGGGTTCGCACTGTGGAGCTCACGAGGTGACAGCCTCATTCCCTGCACGGTTCATTCCCGCGAGGTCGCAGCGCACGAGCCCAAGAGAGCGGATGCCTGCTGCAGAGAGGGAGCATCGCCGAGCGTTAGGAGCATGCAGTAACCAATGCATGGAGTTCGGGAAAAGCAGCCACTAGAAAAGCAGAGCTCGGAAATGCAAGGGGTGACCGCGTGGTCGTTGGAAGTAGCAAGAAGCGCCCAAGACTTTGCTTCCGGATTAGCCAGGGTCCTTCATCGACTCGGCACCCTGACTCGGCGCGCAAAGGTAGACTGCACCTGCACGTACGGTACTACTACCCACCAACTGGCTTATTGAACACATACCTGCACATCTTTCTATCTCAAGGATACGACTGCCGATACGAATAGAGCTGAATCAGAAAGGAAATGCTGTTCCCTAATAACGATGGCGCAATATCGTCCAAGACGCCAGAATTCCACGCCATAATTCTAGCTGGTTATGGTAACAAGTGAGTGCTGGTTCCGCAAACCCAAAAGCGTATGATTGACGGAGGTGAACAGCTTGGACCCTCTGGTGGACGATGAGAAGGGGGTGCACAAGGCCCTGTTGCCTATAGGAAACCAACCCATGGTGTCATACACCCTTCAATGGCTAGAGGAAGCTCGGGTCTTTGGTACGTGTATCGTTGCTGCGTCCGCTTTCCCGGCCGTGCCACTGACAACCTTGCCGCAGATGTGCTGTTCATCACACCACAATCCCACAAGGCTGCCATACAGCACCACCTGTCATCCTCAAACTCCTCATGGCCCTCATTACGTGTGGAACTGGAGTCCGTGGACGATGAGGAAGCAGAGTCGCTGGGGGCAGCAGATCTGCTACGAATGTTCGCCGACCGGATTCACGTACGCATGTGTCCGCCTGCTATTGGTCGCATTCCGCTCACCTGGGTCTAGTCAGATGCAGTTGTACTGCCTTGCGATTTTGTACCACCGCCCTCTCTACCGCTGAACCTTCTGCTCAATGCGCATCGCGTGGATGTCGAGGATCCCGTCATAACTGCGCTGCTCGTCGAAACAGGGGAGGAAATCAAGGACGGGCCAATGCCGACGCTTATGGGTTTGCACGCGCAGTCAAACACCCTGCTATTTGTCGACGATAATGCCGACCCGGATGACGATGTCTCATTACGGATGAACATGCTCTGGAGGTATTTGGAATACTCTCCGACTCGGATTTCGTTGACTGTCTTCCAGGTATCCGCGGGTGCAGCTAACGAATCGCTTGATGGACTCACACGTGTACATCTTCCGACGGACCATATTCGACCTCCTCCAGCAAAAAGACGACATCTCGTCCGTTAGAGAGCAGCTCGTCCCCTTTCTCTGTAAGCTGCAATATCAACCCCGGCGGAGGGAAAAGTATGGACCCAGTATGCTTTCCCGGATTCTGTTCTGGGCATGGCTGACTTCTTACGAGTCATCAACCCCAATGCTAACATGCAAGAGTTGGCCCTGGAACATTCTACAACCTATACCGCATCCCCCGCCCAGACGCAACGTGCATCGAAAGAGCATCCTATACACCACTCTATCGTATCAACCCCCTTTTCTCCCCGTTCGGGCGCATCGACGCCTGCCGTGGAGTCGGTTCCCGCGAGTCAGATTGCGGACGAGCCGGAAGAACCACCATCCGACCATCCTATTCGCTGCAATGTGGTGGTGCACAGGCTAAAGGACGGGTATGCTGCGCGGGCGAACACACTAGGCACCTACTTCGAGCTAAATCGGCAATGCCTGCGGACTACGGCAACCGCACCGGTGACAGGCGAGGGCATTGACCCGAAGGCACAGGTTTCGCCTGACTCGCTGGTTGGTGCGTCGACACGCATTGCTGAACGGACGACGGTCAAGAAGTGCGTGATTGGCAAGCACTGTATCATCGGCAAGAACGTGCGGATGTCGGGCTCTGTACTCATGGACCATGTGGAGGTGCACGATGGGTAGGTGACTGTTCCCCGCGCACGGGTCTGTCCGCTGAACATGTGCGACAGTGCAAAGATCGAGAACTGCATAGTCAGCTCGAACTGCCGCATAGGGAAGAATGCCTCCTTGCGCGATTGTCATTTGCAGACAGGATGGGTAGTGGATGACGAGGCGTCCCACAAAGGGGAGCGCCTGAAGCGGTTCGAGGCTTACGAGGACGAGGATTAGGAGGTGCACTGTATGGCATTCGGATTTCAGCCCGTTCGGCATGCCGACCAGATTGTCACCGCCTTGTAGATTATCTGGAATGCTCGACGATTAGGACGGCCCGCGGCCACGGCGCCGGCTCGTGCCTGCCTTAATGTTCCTCCTGCCGCGTTCAGAGACCACCCCAAGATGACACCGATGGGCACGCAGTCACCCCTCTCACGCTCCACCGCCCTCACGGCAATCCCGGCCTCGGCCCATTATCAGAAAGTCGGACTCGACAATCACGGGACCCGATCGGCGCAGTCGCCACGCAACAATCCCGCCGCGGCACAGCCCATTGTCCGAGCCCGTCCCTGTCCATGTCAGCGTGCAGGTGCATGCTAAGCACTCAGGCTGTCGGAACTCGGGCTGGCCCCTGTCGCACGCCACGTTTCGATGAGAGATGCGCGTGCGCGATGTTGGTTGAAGAATGTGCAAGGACCTCAGACCCGCACGGCTCGCGGCCGGTGCCGTGCCGAGGACCGTATTTCCGGCCGGATGGCCTGGGAGACATGAGGGTCGAGCTCCGAGCTCAGCGCCGAGCATCGCTGCTGCGAGGACCCAACAAAGCCCGGGTACGCACGGTTTCATGCTTCATGAATTGGTTGCATGCGCGTCGCGAGCCCACGCGTGCTGTTACAGTATTGTAACATGTGTTATGGCACCGGTCTGAGCGCACCCAGCATGTCGCCGACGTTGCACATGAGTAGTATATGTAACAGCCCAGCCCGCCCGTCTCACACACACACAGTACGCAAATACAGTACAAGGACAAGGACAGTGCCCTGAGACACTATGAGTCTTACGAACGCGCGCCCGGGACGAATTCGACAGAGAAGCACGTCTCGTCCGTACAGTACAGTAGTAGTATGTTCTGGCCCGCGCCATCAGACGGAGCAGTCCGACGCGCGCGGGTTTCTTCTGCCTTCTGACGCTTCCCAAGTTCCGTCAGGATGGAACACCCCCGCGACGGCGACGGTCGGTGCGGCCGGCGAAGTCGGGCAGAAGCGACGTGGTGGAACCATCGTCGCTGTGCTCTTCCCAGGACATTGTCTCGCCAACGCGAGGACATGGCAACAAGACGTTCTGTCTCGACTGTGTTACGGCATGGGCATGGGCATGGGCAAGTTGCAACAGTTTATTTGTTGTGAATTGACGGATAATTCCTAGAAGACTACACACACACACACACACACACAGGCAGTTTGAGAGCCGAGCCCCGGATTTTCCCGCCCGCCGGTACTGTATGGGGGGCGTACAAAGGGGTTTGGTTGGTTGGGAAGGAAAGGGAAATAAAATGGGGCGTTGTGGCAATATATATAGCTGGAGCGAGAATGGAGTTTGAGAATTGGGGATGAAACATGAGAGGATGAGATTGAGTGTCCGGGTGATACGTGTGGAGTGTAAGGATGGATGTAGGTGGAACGGGTTGTCTGGCGAGCGCGAAGGGTGAAGGGGAAGAGAAGGCGGGGAAGAACGGCAGACGAATAGATAGGTTGAATGGGAGGGTTGAGGGTAGAGGTATGAAAAGGCGCCCGAAGAAACCTGAATCGGAGTGAGACGTTTGTAGGTGTAGGGGTAGGGGTAGGTGTAGTGGTTATAACGAGTGTGTGGGTTGGTGCGAGAGCTGAGGTGAAAAAATGAGCGAATGAGTGCAATGCAATGCGATGTTGCGGTGTTGCAAGTTGGTCCTCCTGTATGTGTGTGTGTCCTTGTTGGCGTGCCGGCCGTCGTCTGCCGTCTGCCGTCTGCCGTCCATCCGTGCGCCCTCGCCTCCGGGCTAACATACACCCTCGTCTGCCGCTGGCCCGCGGAGCGATCGAGCGGCCTGGGGAACAGAGGCGCTCACTGCATGTCCTCCACGTTGGCGCGTCTCCTCATCCCCCTCCTCCCGCCCTTCGCAGCACTTTTGCCCACCCTGACCCCCGCCTCGCGCAACAGCGCCCTCAGCTCGCCATTCTGATGCAGGTGGCTGACCGTCCTGTGGATGGGCTGCCCCGCCAGCAGGAGGAGGGGGAGGGAGACCTCCTCCGCCGAGCCCGAGGTAGGGGTGGACGAGGCGGTCAGCCGGGCGAGGGCCTTGCGCAGGAGGCGCGCGTCCGGGCGCGTGTCGTCTAATGGGATCTCGAGCGGGGCCGGGGTGAGGCCGTACGTGGAGAGGATGGAGACGACTTCGCGTGAGCGGGGGCCCTCCTACAGTTTCTGTCAGCATGTGTCGCTACACAGAGCGCGAGGGACGGCGCACTTTTGTGAACACCACCACAGGGTTGGAGATCCACGTCTCCGTCACCATATCCGTCAGCTTGGCGTCGACCGTCTCCCTGTCCGGGCCGCGGGTGTCGAACCCGAGCAGGTAGTCCGGGTCGATCGGCACCGTCGGGTCTATCTCCGCGGGGAGGGAGTTTGTGTCGAGGACGCTCGCGAGGTGCGCTACGAGCGCTGCGAGCTCCTGCTCCGGGGTGAGGACGAGCGGGGGGAGGACGGCGATGGGCTTGGTGGGCCGGTGCGAGGAGGGTCGGGAGTGTGGGTTGTATGCTGCGTACGGGGCGGCTGCGCCGGGGTTGGAGGCGGAGGAGGTGGGAGAGTGGCCCAGGAGGCCGATGTCGAGCGGGAGGAGGTGGAGGGATGACGAGTTCCTGAGGGCCAGGAGCGCGTAGGCGAGCGCACCGAGGAGCAGCGTGGCGGATACGAGGAGGGCGGTGAGCCTGCGGTGGCGCTTCGAGAGCGGGAGGGGGATGGGGAGGGCGGCCTTGTTCCCCGGGAGAGGCAGGGTGGCACTCGCGAGGGAGGCAAAGCTCGCTGTGCGCGAGAGGGTGGCCGATAGCCTGCTCCTTGGCGGCTGGCCGGCCTGTGCGCCCGGCAGCACAGGCACGGCGAGCGTCGGCGGGGGCGAGTTTGGGCGGGATGCGGCAGGGGTGGGGATGTACTGCGGGTTTGGGGGCGTGAGGGGCGGGGTCATGAGCTGCGGGGAGTGGGCGTGCGGGTGGGAGGGGAGCGGGGCGAGCGGGGCGGTGTATGGCCGTTCCCTTTGCCTGTCTCGCTCGTCTGGGTAGGGGAGGTGGAAGCGGGTGGGCGTGTGGGGGGGGGTGTCGGGGACGGGGGAGGTGTGGTGCTGCGCTGGCTTGCTCGCCCAGGAGGTGGAGGAGGTCGGGCTGGCCATGGCGGCGCGGTGGGCGTGTGTGTGGATAATGTCAAGCAGTAAAAGGAGCGAGCGTGGGCGGGCGTAGGACGATGGCGGCGGTGTGTGTGTGTGTTGGGGGGCCGCCCGGTGAGGAGGAAGCGAAGGGGAGCGAGGGAGGGGTGAGTGTCAGTGCGTCTGGGTGGGCGGGGAACGCCCGCTGGAACGTCCACATCGGATCCAGATTTTTCACATTCCGATCATGCCAGTCCGTGCCCCCGCCCACTGCGGAGACATTTGACTTGCTCCCGCTATGCAGAGGGAGGTATGTCCCCCCCGGCCGCTAAATTGGGGTCCGCCTATTGTCTCTTCAAGGCATGCACCGCCCGGGCATCGCACACTACAGTCTCCGGAGGCGCGCCAAGCGCACCCACGGCAACAAAGCCAAACAGGCCAAAAGGCCAAAAGAGTCACGTAAGACGTAACGCCCGTCCATCGCCCCTTCGTGTCAGGCCGTAGTCAATGCCTGGCCGACCGTCGCTTCCCGCGCATTCCGGACGAGAGTCGAAGCGGTACGGGTCTCTACGTCTTTACGCAATCTCGCAGTAACTTACAGTACTTTACAACGCTTTTACCTCCTGTGCGACGGTCACTTCCATCGCAAACACATACGCGGGACACACAAACCACGCCGCACGGGGCTGTCTGCCGCTGACTCCTGACTCACTTATGCCCCGTCTCGACCCCTCGCCCGGACACGTTTGTTCACTCGACTCGTTCCGTACCGTACTACTGAGTCGCGCCCTGGTCAGGAATGCATTGGAGTGAGCCAGCTTCCGTTGCGGACTGGACCGGGCCAGGCGATCGGGGGTTACACTGTTACACTGTTACACTGTTACACTGTTACTGTTACACTGGTAGTACATATATAGAGGAGGACGATCCTCGCCCGGGCTGTGCCACGTTCGTTTCTCTCTCCATGCTCCATGCTCCATGCTCCATGCTCCCTCCGAGTCCTGTCTGTCTGTGCTGTATGACCGTCCTCACGCCAGCCGCAACCCGACGCCTGACGAGCATCATGCCCCTCCGAGTCCCTGGCGCTCTTGCCCCTGCCCGAGGCACCGGGGGCCGCGGCGGGCTGCCTCCGCTGTCACTGGCACTGGCACTGTCGACGCCTCGAGGCCTTCGATCGGGGCGCCCTGGAAGCCTGCGAGCGTGGGTGCGACTCGGACGTGCGGCGCCGTGCGGCGCAGGCTGCTGGGCACCACTGGGCTGGGCTGGGCTGGGCGTTGCGCCCGCACCCGCACAGCGTATAGGTACAGTATAGTGCTTACCGCAGGGAGGTGGCGCTGTCTGCACCACCCCGTTTCGGACTGGGGCTGTATGTTGGAGTCGGCCTAGGTACAGTAGTACTAAGACGATCCGAGGGCGTCGTATTCCGGGCCGTCGTCAGAGGTCGTGATGGACAAGGGTACAGTATGCCGCCATCGGAATAGGCTTCGGGATAGGTGTTAGTACGTGTACGCTGGAGAAGGTGCTCGAAGTGTGGGAATTGCGGGGAGGGTGTGCAGTAAGCTCGAGAGAGGGGTCGGCACAGTGTACAGTAGGTACTATTTGCGGTGCTGTTGCCCCGCGAATCAATGTGCAGCAGCTGTTGGATCTCTCATGTACCCGGGCAGCTGACACAAGAGCCGTGAGTTAAAGCCTCGTCCGCCTAATCTGGCGGACAGCCGTTGTTCATGGTGTTCATTAAGGTAGTCTGTGTCTAGGGAGTGGAGTGAGTGGTGTGTATGTGTGTAGATCGAAGTATCGAGATCAGTATAGATGTCAGACGTAGATGGTGTAGCATGCGAGGAGGATGAACAGCTTGAAGCAAGAGATCCAGCCCGTCCCTACGCCCGGCTTACAACCAGCTTCTTCGCCCTCGAATGGAGCGTCATCGCGTCATAAGTGTCCTGCGTGAGGACCTTGAACCCCGTCCCCGTCCCCCTCGCCTGCGCCTTGATGCCGCACAGCGCGCGCATCGCGACGGTGAACGGGAAGTCGGTGCCGCGGTCTGCCGGCCCATTGCGTGGGTCCTTGTTCAGATGCCAATCGAGGTAGTACGCCGCGCTCGCCCGCACGGTCTCCAGCTGGCGGGTGGACGTGAGGAACGGGACCGTGTCCGCCGGTGGGCCGGCAGCGAACGCGGCTGAGACCCCGCGCAGGAGGTCCTGGCGCGTCGTGATGTGCAGAGAGGCAAAGCCGTGCTCCGCACCGTCCTTGTTGTCTTTGCGGCGTCGAAGAGCTTCCTGATGCTGCGCCCAGATGAGCTTGACATGCTTTTCGATCGCCTTTACTTCCTAAATCTCTAATGAGCATCTACAAAAGCTCCACAGCAATCTCTCCTTACCGCCTTGATAATCTCCTTGGAATTCGCGCCAATCTCATCACCGGTCCTCTTGAACGATTCCCACGGTGCAGCAAGATCGGGATCGATTTCCGGCTTTATCTCCATGCACTTCTTCACGTAGGCATCAAGATGCTCTTTGTACTAGCTCGGATTCAGCAAGTACCCAACTATTTCATGGTCGTCACTCACAAGCTTCTCCCCTTCAATCCTGAGCTGCTCCATAATGAAGTCTTCCTTCACAACCTGCCCGCGCTTCTTCGGATCGCACTTGAAGTTTGGCTTCTGTATCTCCTCTGCCATTTTCCATTCCGGAGGATAGAGACGAGCAAACTCTGCCCGAAACGCCTTCTCCACATCCGGTTCGACCCGCAGACCAGACTTAGCACCATCAAGACAAGTCGTGAAACTAAGGAAAGAGAATGAGTCAGAATTGCACAATACGGGTAGGAATTGCTGCCATGGGCCTACATGTAAGCAAGCGTGACAGAAGTGACGTGTTTTAATCCCCAACGGTAGACTGCCTGATCGTGGAACTGGCCTGGAGATGAGAACCCGAGTAGACATGGAGCAGAACACTTGCCGTGGACCAAAGACCTGGACCGGGATATCGAAGAGAAGCCAAAAGCACCTCTTGAACCTCAATTTCTCGCTGAACATCCGTGACCGGGCCCGTCTCGAGGAACTCTTGCACAGTCCCGGTCGATTTCTTGAAGAACCCTTCTACACGTGAAGGGGGCTCCAAGAATTCGTCCGACGCATTCCGAAACCCCTTGATTAAGGTCGCATCCCAGTGTATGGAGACACTGTCTGAGATTTGTTCAGATAAGGACGTAATTGAAAGAGTGGGGCACATATACCTCCATCATAGTCTGTAGAACCGTCAGACTGGGTCATTACTCTCCATGTTAATCAGTGCTTACCACCTCCCGCTAGTTTAGACAACAGAGATCTTGGCTGGGATCTATCTATGCTTGTGATTACCACATCTGTCCAGTGACGGAGCTTGGACAGTAATCAGCGGTCAACCCGCGGACGCAGCTGACTGAACAGTCACCTCATCACACGCAACCGCTTCAACAAGCTGGATGTCAGTCGGCAATTTGCAGGGGTGTCTGACTACAAGAGCCTTCTCAGAGCTGGGCTTTGTAAAATGATACCGGACATACCGAGAAGAACAGGACCAGTGATAACGGAGGTTGGCAAGCCCGTGTTTGGGTCATTTACACATTGTGACATATGGAGGCAAACTTGACCAGGCTTCAAGAGGTCTCCGGGAAGCGGGCCTGACGAACATTAGAGAATTCCACAGTACTGCCGGCAAACACTTACATGGAACGGCGAATGCTTGCGCAGAACTATCCACAGAAATCTTATGTCGGGAGATAACGGAAGTTAGTCTCTGTTCAAGGACACGCTGTACTTTGCGGCGGAGATAGGAACAGCTTTGCAGAGTGAAACCGGAGTCAAGAACATCCATCGCACTCTCTTCAATCGAGCTGGGGCAGCCACTGATTTCGTCTCGCCTGTGATCTGATCAGTTGGGAGGGGTGAGGAGGAGCAATGTACGTACCACCAAGCTGTCGACCGATCTTCTTTCTGATCAAACTCCTCATCATCCATGAAGTCAGAAGCCTCGTCACCTAAGCCTTGGGCACGAGCTGTTCCGATCGCAATGCGTTTTAGGCGCTCCGCGATAGTCTTTCCACCGTTATCCATCGTCATCCGGAGACCGAAAGGTTCCTCACTCTTCACCCCGGTGAGTGAGTCGACTTCGTCAGTAACGCAGTTACGGAGGTTTTCAATGAGAACCGAAGGAGAGACACCTCTGTCGGCCAGGACAACTAGGGCTTCGGCGGACAGGCGTGCGGGGCATCGAAGATAGGAGTGCTTGACCACATCGACGGTGAGCATCGCGGGGTCCCATTGATCCGGTGGTCCATATTGAATCTTCAGCTGGGAGTCCCGAATCCATATTGCCGGGGGCCCCTCGAAGTCGAAGACTTTATGTAGAGCCTTACGACTCTCGCCAGGTTCTGGTCGCAGAAGAAACATCCCCTTAGCACCGCCGAAGCGAGCCTGTATGGCCGCCGGTGTGGACTTCCATCCAAGTTGCTGGGCAATCAGTCTCATAGCTGTACCATTGATGAAACCGCAGCCGTCAGTCAGCTGGTGCTGACTTGCTGGTTTCCCAGGACCAGTATGCGCCATGGAGACTACGGGAATCTGCATTAGCACGGATAACTGCCTCCGAGAGTTTTCACATACTCTCATCCCGTATGAAGTGGACATTCTCCGGAAGGATGCGTACGCCTGGGACGGTCTAGCTGATTGGTGAGATATGTTCTACGCCGGCAACAGGCGACTGTACCGTTGACAGAGCCAAGGCGAAGCGCGATGCCCATTTGGTCATCGTCTGATGTATCGTATCAGCCACGCTCCATGCAGCCATGAACATATGAGAACGCATACCTGATCAGTGTTCAACTGCATAGGATTATGCCAATCGATGAAACGGAAGAACGGTAAGCGGTAATGATCCCCCTGATGTTTGTCTGGCTTTCGTCCGTCATAGTTCTCGTTTGTCTCCACGAGGTGCACAGTGCCTTCTCTTTCGAAAAAGGCACGATAGACGCGGCCCATGAAGACGAACTTCTGAAGATAGAAAGCCATCCGTTTCTCCAGAGCAGCCGTGCCATTGTCTTTCATTCTGATGAATCTCCGAGAACCGAAGCGCCGCGCAAGCCTCGTAGAAGGACCGAGTTGCGGGGGCTGGAGATGAATCTCAGGCTTCGTATTCTTCCACTCGACCAACGCCAAGAAATGAGCTTTGCCATGGAAGACGTCGGGCTCCAGCTCAGAGCCGTCCAACCCGTCTCGAGCCCCTGCTGTGACATTCTGCTCTTCGTCGAGCACGGACCATGCCTCTCGGACACTTCGCTCATTGGCGAAGGCCGCTTGAAGGACCGGTGTTTCTTTCTTCCAGGACTTGGCTTTTGACTCGGGTTTTGGAAGAAGACTCGGAAGCTTGGGCCCATCATTGGCACATGAGCCGTCGAGACGTTTGTCGTGGATAGCTGTAGTGACCGTATGGCATACGTTCTTCCACGACATGCCGCGGAGCACTTGCAGCCGTGCAAGCTCCCATTGTATACCGAAGGGCACCTTGTTTTCGTCGAACTGCTGAACGGCTTCTCGATCGTGGGCCAGTATGAAGTACTTCGATATCGGGCGGCCCGCCGGGGCTTCTGCGCCTGTGGCAATATATGAGATGCCATAGGGATAGTAGAACTACGGGTACTCACGAGGTGCTGCGGGAGGCTCAGGATGTTCCTCAGCGTGGCCGTGGGTGTTGCGCGCGTTGCTATCAGTTGCGCTAGCTCGGTCGAATGACGGGGTGCTTGTTTTACGTCTCTTGGCCGCTTTCGTCATATTCTCGTCTGTCTTCGGGGGAGTTTGCTCGGGTAGCGGTCTGGTGGATACATGACGGTGCGCATCTTCAAGGTGGGAGGGCGACGTCTCAGTAGCTGTACAGCTGGCGTCGTTTGGCTGGTTCATGGCACCGTCGTTATCTGCTGACTCTTTACGGGGGTAAGCATAGAACGGGTAGGAGTCATGCCTACTAACCGCCTACAATCAGCTGAGGACACCACTGCCCCTCTGCGGAGATATGTACTCGGTGGCTGGAGCCGACGTGAACGGCGAAGGAGGCGACTATGGGAAGTCGACAAAGACACCACCGTTCGGTAGCAGTAAGAGTGCCTCAACGGCAAAGCAGTATCCAGAGAGATCGCACGCGTCTGAACAACGAGGAGCAGAGAAGAGGGGGACGCGACTGAGCAGAAATTGAAGGCGTCTTGGGTGGCCGGTGGCCACTGGAATTGGCTCCGAAGAATAAGTCCGCCGCGTCCGAGCGATTACGAACCCCAAATCGGTGATGGACGGCGTTGTCCGCCATCTGGAAGTCGAGGATTCCTTTCAGAATGCATCCTCGTGGCGTCCCTTTGATGCTACGGCAAAGACCGGCACTCGTGCCCGCGCGGAGCACGTGCATCCAGTCACATCAAAGCGGCGTCACTGGGGCGGCCGCCACGAGTGATCCATCGAGTGATTGACATCCGAGCCCGGCTGAGTGCGCAGATCACAGTTTGAAATCCACAGTATAGTTATCCATCAGAGCTGAGCGATCCCAATGGTCGCATTTGTATTGCACAGGATGGCTTGTACGGCGGCAAGATGAGGTCTGAAGGGAGAGTGGAGATGAAACGCGCTTGAAGAGATCCAGTCACGGTCACATGACCCGCCGTACAGCCACTACTAATTAAAGTGCTTACGTGCGGTCAGGGTGCTGACTGGGAAGCACGCAAGGCTGTTAAGCACGCAATTCAGTCGCTCTCACTGCCTGTCCACAAATACAAAAAAATGTGTCGACTCCAAGCTACTTGCCAGCAATATAAACCTCGTAAACGCCGTACACGACACCTTCAAAAAGGTGCGGTAACGCCATAGACAGCTTGGCTTGTGCGAAATATGTCTCTCGCCCAGATCAAGCCTATCAATAACGCCCCGCATGGTGGAGTTCTCAAGGTGAGTTACGGCCAGCATGTGACAGGCGGAGATTGAGTTGACAATGCTTCTCTAGGACCTCATTGCGCGCGATGAATCTATTAGAGAGAAGTTGCTGCTGGAGTCGCAGGGCCTGAAGGAGATTGTGCTGACAGACGTGCGCTTCATCCTGTCCTCCAATTGGGCTTGTTCTGACTTAGCCCTACCAGCGCCAAATATGCGACCTCGAGCTCATCCTGAACGGCGGTTTCAGCCCACTCGAGGGCTTCATGAACCAAAAGGACTACGAGAGCGTCGTCGATACACTGCGTCTGGTGGACGGGACACTCTTCCCCATGCCCATCACGCTCGACATCTCTGCCGCTGAGGTGAAGCAGCAAGGCATCGCACCCGGCGCACGCATCGCGCTCCGAGATTTCCGCGACGAGTCGGTCCTGGCCATCCTGACTGTGGACGATGTCTACACATATGACAGGAAGCACGAGGCTATCAACGTCTTTGGCGCTGACGATCTTGCCCACCCGGCAGTCAAGTACCTGTATGAGAAGACCAAGGAGTTCTACGTCGGAGGCAAGGTGCAGGGAATCAAGCTGCCCACCTACTTGGACTACGTCGCATTGCGATGTACGCATCGGTTTCCCTTCATCCCAACTTACTTTCCTAACATCTGTTCCAGACACTCCGGCCGAGCTTCGCGCCCACTTCAACAAGCTCGCGTGGCGCAAGGTCGTCGCCTTCCAGACGCGCAACCCGATGCATCGCGCTCATCGAGAGCTGACCGTCCGCGCCGCCCGCCTGCGTCAAGCAAACGTGCTCATCCACCCTGTTGTCGGCATGACCAAGCCCGGCGATGTCGACCACTACACGCGCGTGCGCGTCTACCAGTCTATCCTCCCCCGCTACCCCAACGGTATGGCGCACCTCGCACTCCTCCCGCTCGCTATGCGCATGGCCGGTCCTCGCGAAGCCGTCTGGCACGCGATCATCCGCAAGAACTTCGGCGCGACGCACTTCATTGTTGGCCGTGATCATGCCGGACCAGGCAAGAACAGCCAGGGCAAGGACTTCTACGGGCCGTACGACGCGCAAGAGCTCGTTACCAAGTACCAGGACGAGCTGCAGATCGAGATGGTTCCCTTCCAGATGATGACCTACGTGCCGGCTCTGGACGAGTATCAGCCAGTCGACGAAGTCGCTCCCGGCACTAAGACGCTCGACATCTCCGGTACAGAGCTGCGCAAGCGTCTCCGCACCGGCGCACCTATCCCCGACTGGTTCTCGTACGACTCCGTCGTCAAGGTCCTGCGTGAGAGCTACCCGCCGCGCGACAAGCAAGGCTTCGTCCTCTTCCTCACCGGCCTGTACAACTCCGGTCGCGACACCATCGCCCGTGCCCTGCAGACGGTGCTCAACCAGCAGGGCGGGCGCAGCGTCTCCCTCCTCCTGGGCGACACCGTCCGGTCTGAGCTGTCGTCCGAGCTTGGGTTCTCGCGTGAAGACCGACACAAAAACATCCAGCGCATCAGCTTCGTCTCCGCCGAGCTCACCCGTGCCGGCGCGGCTGTCATCGCTGCCCCCATCGCGCCGTATGCCGACTCGCGCAAGGCTGCGAAGGACATCATCATGAGTACCGGCGGGTCCGGCGCCAACTTCTTCCTCATCTACGTCGCCACGCCCCTGGAGTACTGCGAGAAGCACGACAGGAGGGGAAACTACGCGAAGGCGAGGAGAGGGGAGATCAAGGGCTTCACTGGTATTGGTGAGTAATGAATGTCTCATTGCACACACACGAGCTCATTCAATCGTAGATGACCCGTATGAGGCTCCCACCGATGCCGACCTTGTTGTGGATATCTCCAAGCAGACAGTGCCTGAGATCGTCCACAACATCGTCCTCCTGCTGGAGTCCAGTAGCCTCATCTAGAGTATCTGGATTAGATCTGGTTAGATCTTCCACGACATCTTGTCATTATATAATACAGTAACTATATTATACACATCATCTGCCGTGACGGTTATCAAGTAGTCCTTGGTCCTATGAGTCGGACGGCCTTGATCTCCTCATCACCTCTCGGCCAACCGAGCACGTCCCAGCAAGACTTGCAGACCAGACAAGGACTCTCGGCCAGTCTGATATCACTGCTCACTGCGATGACGGCGGGCAGCGTTTTGCAAATCCCGCAGTTCGGTGTAGTGCTTACAGGTAGGAACGTAGTGAGAGGGTATTCTGCGTGATCCGGTTCGGCATTGTGGTGCAGGCTAAAGGAGGGTTTGTCAAGTGATGCAGGGAGAGAAGATGAGAGCAACAAACGCACTGTATGTCATCAACGGTCCATATGTGCTCGCATATCCCGGCATGAAAGATCCAATAAGGATAGTTCATGCGCAGTGTCAAGCTCCCCAACCGCACACTCTCCAGAGCAACAGCACTTGATCTCAGCTTCATTCCACCGGGCTTCTTCGCATTTAGGTACGACAGGAGTTGCGACGATCCCACCTGATCTCGCGTTTGCGGGCCATACACCATATCCTCCATACCAACGTAAGCGCGATCCAGGAGATCGATCTCAGGATGTATGCGCTTAGATGCGTTCGGGATCGCCGCACTCTGGCATGGTATGGCTCGCATCAGGTCTGCAAGCGTATTGCTGGCGAGCAAGTCGTGCATCGAGGAGACGCGCAGACCATTCGGCCAAACTGAATGCGCGGTGTATACCGAGATGCTGATGACAACATCGGGGCCATCCTCCTCGTTGCTCATTTCGCTTTCATCACGCAGGTCAATGGCTTGCATCTACCATCGGTATCAAAAGATGATGAAGGACGATGGAGTAAAGGGCGCACCGTACGATCCATGACACTCTTGAGACTGTTCTGGTCTGCCATGCGAGGTCGGCGAACAAAGTGCCGCGCTTGAGGCGATAAGCTATCCTTGGAATCAGGAAGGTACCACAGAAAGCACGGCGTCGAGGGTGTACCTGGCGTTCATTTGCAAATTCAGCCGCTCGAGCTCTTCGCGCACATATGCTACCTCGGGCACCGGATCTGTCGCAGTGTCAGATAAGAAGTCAGCTTCATAGGACCTAAATATCTACCCGATGCACCGGCGGATAATACAAGAGATTCTGACTCGTTGTGCTCTTCCGATCGTTCACGTTTGCGGCTCTTTGTGGCTCGACCCTTCGGTTCATCCGACCCTTCAGTGTGCCCTTGCGCGAGGTCGAAGAGGCGTTGAGCAGCCATGTTCTGGCGGCGCTTGATGTAGCCAGATACATCTGGTAGAGATAGCAATTGATCTAGCTCTTCTTTGAGATTGTCGACACTGGCATCCGGGTTAGTTCGATGCGGCTAGCATGCCCGACCGTGCGTCACCCACCTGCACCTCGTCGCCAACGCATCCCCGTCTATCTCCTGGGCTGGATCGAGCACATTCCTCGGTGAGGTATTCACAGCACTTGACAGGAAGTTGGCAATGTCGACAGGCTGAGAGGGTGGACCGATATAAAACTCGTCATGCCAAACGTACGGCTGGGTTGAGTTAGAGTGGTGGACGGCAGACGCCATGAGGCTGGGACACAGTCACTGCCGTCTGAGTGCCCTCCAAGCCTACTGATATGCGCGTTGATCGACGCGGGCTGCTCGGGGAGAGATGAATAGTATATCATCTAGTCATCGTCGTGGTATGAAAGATAGTAGGTCGTCTAGTCATCGGCATGGTGTCGATATCAGGTGTTGGGGGCATCGCGGGTCGCGGTGCCAGGTGGTCGTCGCGGGTCGCGTCCCGGCCAAATGCGGGCGAACACCGTGCACGCGCTCGAAAACCGATCGAACAGCTCCTTGACAGCAAATCGTTCATAAAGCCCTGATCCTGGCCTGATTGAGGCGGTCTAGCTCTCTTGAGCCCCTGCGCCCCGTCCTGAACACCGTCGGTTGAACCCATGGCCAACATACCGCCCACAAAGTCCGGCAAGATTCCGTTTCGCGAATGGGAGACCGCCTATGAGATCTTCGGTGATATTGAGAAGTCCCCTTACCCTCCCTTGGTCGTGCTTCATGGAGGGCCGGGGGCGACTTACAGGTACCTGCTGCCCATCGCGGGCATAACCGAGAAGTATGTGACGTTTCCAAGCGCTAGGGACCGTTCTGACGCCGAGATAGGTACAACGTCCCAGTCATCTTCTACGACCAGCTGGGATGCGGCGAATCGACGCATCTCCTGGACATGGACAAGGAGTTCTGGAGTGTCGACTTGTTCATGGATGAGCTCAACAACCTCCTCAACAAGCTCGGCATCCAGGACAGCTACTCTCTGCTGGGTAACTCGTGGGGCGGGATGCTCGGGTCCGCGCACGCGGTCCAGCAGCCCAAGGGGTTGAAGAAGCTCGTGCTCGCGTGTACGCTGCCTGCGACGCATCTGTGGTCTGAATCGTGCAAGCGTCTGCGTGCGCTGATGCCCGATGATGGAGGTGCCAAGCTGGAGAAGCATGAGGCAGACGGGACGACGGACTCGCCCGAGTACGAGCAGTTGTCTGAGTGGTTCGACTCGCACCATGGTTGCCGGATTCGCCCGCTGCCCCCATGCGTTACGCTCACCTATGAGTATCTCGGGAAGAATCACGTTGTCAACGATGCGATGTAAGTTCAGCTTGTCATCCTGCACCGGGCAGTCATGCTGACAGTGATCGTTGTAGGTTCGGACCGAAGGATACTGACCCAACAGGCAACCTTTTTGGCTGGACTATCATTGACGAGCTTCATAAGATCAATGTGCCAACCATGGTCTGCCACGGCGCGTATGATCCGGCCGATGACATCGTCGTCAAGCCCTTCTTGGACAATATCCCGACGGTGAAGAAGTATTTCAAGTTCCCTGAGTCGTCGCACATGCCACAGGTCGAGCAGACCGACCTGTATGTCAAGCAGGTTGGCGAGTTCCTCGCTGGGGAGGTTTGATACATATATACTGGGGAATCTGGGACGATCTGGATGGAGGATGGATCGCGAGGTGAGAGACAGCACCAATGTTTGCAATCGGAAGGAGGGTCGTCACTCCTTTGGGCGTCTCCGTCGATGTGAAAATGAATCCGTAGCACAAGTCAAAATACAAGATACGTAAACAACAAAGCGCTCTCTGGCTGCTCTACATCAGATCCTTCCCAAACCAGACAACGCCACGCAACCCGCCCAGATCAGATGCATCACCTCATGACCTCCAGGCGTCACCACCATGTCCATCCATTCGTCTGTCGATGGGTGCCAGACGCCTTGCTTTCCTTTCATTTCGCATATACCGACCGCCCGCAATGTCTCCGGAATAAACTCGACTCCCTGCAGAGGACCTTCGCAGAAGCCAATTAGCTGAAGAGGCGGCCCGGATGATCGAGCTTGGCCCGGCGGCTGCCCGTTTCGAGACAGCTCGCCTTCCTCCATCGGCCGTGCCAGGATGCGGTACGAACGGAACTTCGCGTACAGGGCGGCCAGATCCTCGTTGAAGCTTTGATGCCGTAGCTCTTGTGCAGGCGACATGGGAACGGATGACACGATCGACCATGGGATGTAGCAAATCAATAGCTGGGATGCACTGACTAATTGGGATTGATGAGGCATCAACCGGGGTGCCGACTCCGCAGGCCCTTGTGCCGATTCGACCTGTTCTCTGTTGTCGACTTTTCTCCGGGGCAGAGACAATACCATGTATATGTCATCGGCGTTGACATCCTCGAATGCTGTAAAGCTTGGGATATCGTCTATCTGTTTCATATCAGCAATGGTACTTACGGAAGGGCGCGACAGCCCCGGCGAGAGAGCCGGTGGTGACAATGAGCCGCGGTGGTCTCCACGAAGCGGGCGCTTGAAGCCGAATGCCCGCTTCATGAATTCCATAACGTTCGGCTGTTGGGAGCGCGATTGGCTCGGAAGGCGACCTGCCAAAGTCTGCGCGAAGCGGCTGATAGATGAAGAGCGCTTTGCCAATCTTCGTCGCGTGATTGTGTCTTCCGAGCTGAGAACAGCTGAAAGTTCGCCGATCGCCGCTGTAGCGCGACGGGAGCGTTCCTCTCGCTGCTGCCGGATATATGCCTCCTCGTGCAGAATCCGTGTCGCTAGTATAATCCTCTTCTCGAGAACGTCCATTGATTTGCCAGTTGTTTCGAACTCTGAGACTGATGGCTGAAGTTGGATGCTGGTATCCTTACCCACTTTCATCGTCACGCGTACAGTGGGGAAAGCAGGATCAGGATCGCTGCTGGATAAGCCGAGGGTGGTAACATATATGGACGGTCCACCTTGTCCTTCCTTGCATACCTGGCTGACTCTGAAGCTGCCGAGAAGCGGACAGGTCCATATCGCAGCCGAGCGGCCGAAAGAAAGCTCAGTTTCGACTGTGGCCTTCAACCGTATCGACCATGCGACTTTGGTCGCCGCGTATTCAGGATCGTCTGTTTCTACCATGGACAAAAACGGATCGCGACCGTGCGGGTGGTCGTCCTGCCGAGATGACTTCACTTGCTCCGACATGACACCAGCCGGTGCAGAATAGCCACCCAGAATGAAGCCTCCACTGCTGAAGATGTCTTCCATGTTCAGCTCCCACGGATGCTCAATTCGACTGGGGCCTGGCTCCGACTTTGATAGATCGACGAAGTTCGAATCCATACCACTTCCTCGACGGCTGTACCCACCGACGGAAGAGGCCGGAATGGAGATCGGCAGGCTAGGTCTGCGTTCGTCGGCGAAGGTTACAGATGATTTCCGGATTGGACTTGAAGGCAAGTTCAGGAATGCGCTGGGCGCAGCAGCCCTTGGTGAAGCACCCCACGTTGGTGGCAGTCCTCTCAGACGTCCGATATCAGCACGCCTGGTCGTTAACGTTGGCTGCGGAACGTCCGGAATAGTTATGATCGGAGGAGCAATGCTTGCGCTCGTGAACACGGACGAGAAGCTGCCTGTATGGCGGGTTGATGCGATGGAGATGACAGATGGTCGGGGTATCGTTGCTGGTACCTGGAAAGATATTGCAGACGGACGGAGCGAGTCACCTCCATTCACAGAGAGCTCGTTGTTGGAGCTCGAACTACCAAGGCGTGGTTGAATCAGGTCAAGAGCAAATCAGCGACTGCAGCTGCAAAGCTCCGTACCTCGCAAGATACCCGTCATCCTCATGCTTAGCCATGGAGGCGAGCGCTCCAGGAACCCGGAGCAATACGAGACAGATCCGCGAGATCAGCCAGAGACACTCAGAGTATCCGATCAAGCTTGTTGACGATGGCCACGGGCTTTGACTTGCATCCTAAGGGTCTCGTTGCTGAGGTAGGAGGAGACAACGGCGGTTGCAGTGTCGTCCGTTGGGACATTTAAGCACAAAAGCATAGGGGGAGAGGACGGCCATACGTTCACACATCGCCTTGATCATTCGAAGAAGAATGGGCATGGTCGCAATTCGAGGATGATGGACAAAGACGCATCAAGGGACAGGGTTGCGAAGGAAGTCGACTACACGTGGCGGGGCCGGCAACGATAAGTGCGTGAAGCCGCGCGAAGATCACGCGCCGGGAGCCGCTCAAAAAGAATTCTGTTGACAACACAATAACCTTTTTGGGCTTCTCGCCGAGGGGGAATGTTCTTCCCGGCAAGACGATGCTGGAGCATTGGTGCGGGCCGTTGGAACTCTCCCGCTCCTTATAACTGGAACCACCAAATGGCGCCTCTTCCTCTGGCATCGAATTGAGAATCTTACTAGTTTCACATCGTGAGTGACGGCCATGGCACTCGTCTCAAGAATTCGCTGGCTGCTAGCGTCTAGCTCCCCTGCTTCGAATGAAAACCCAGCTTACACAGATTGGGAAGAGGGGATTCCAGTTTCCGTGGAAACTGACGCTCGTTGGGTCACTTCGGCACCACAGCAGTGAGGTTTCGTGCGAATACGCTATGTGTGAACCCATCCCAACAATTGCTGTGTAATGGAACACTGCGTGCTCTGACCGGCGGCGCCTCCTCTCACGGGCAGCAACGTGTGTGACTGATGAAAGAGAGACCCGGCGGCATATAGCTCTGCCACGCGTCTAAAATCTTGATGGTGTGACGACTATCAATGCTCGCCGCACGGTGATGCAGATCAAGCTCAGCTCCAACAATTCGGTGGAGAAAACATGTGCGTTGTCACCGCACACGAGGCCCCACCGAAACCCAACAGAACAAGCGAAAGAATCAATCGAACCTCAGCTATATTCCGCGCGCACGTTATGGTTAAAGCATGTTTCATATTCAAGGCCACACGCAATCCTAAGAATCGACATGATGGCCTCGTGTCGTGCCATATCGACTATTTTACCGGCCAAGACTGTGTGTCTACTTGACTCTCTATAGCCATCACATAACCCAGAAGCAAGAAAGCGCCTAAAGGAGCTTCTCGCGGGTGCCACGGCCGTAGTTGGGCTCCGCCGCGGGCTTGTTGTCCAAGATCTCCTCGATCTCAGCCATGACCTCGGGGGTGAGCTTGGGGATGATCTCGAGCGCCTTGAGGTTGTCGTACACCTGCTGGGGCTTGGAGGCACCGAGGATGACAGTGGAGGAGCCGGGGTGGTTGGCAGCCCAAGCGAGAGCGAGGGTAGCGACGGTGCAGCCGAGCTTGCCCTCCGCGAGCTTAGTCAGCTTGCGGACCTTCTCGAGCTTCGCCTGACCTTCCGGCTTCTGCAGCTGCTCGATGGTGCTCTTGAAGAAGTCAGCGTTGGTGCTGAAGCGCGAGTCCTTGGGAATGCCGTCGTTGTACTTGCCGGTAAGGATACCAGAAGCAAGCGCGGACCAGATGGTGGTGCCGTACTGGTACTTCTTGTACAGGACGTCGTACTCGACCTCGAAGCGCTGACGGTGGAAGCAGTTGTACTGGACCTGGTCGCAAATGGGGCCAATGAGGCCGAGCTTCTCGGAGATCTTGAACGCCTCCTCGATCTGGAGCGCAGACCACTCAGAAGTACCCCAGTAGAAGGCCTTGCCGGAGTTGATCAGGTAGTCAAAGGCACGGACGACCTCCTCCATGGGAGTAGTGACATCGGGACGATGGGCAAAGACTGAGCCCTTTTGTCAGCACCGGCTGTTGATAGATAGCAAGATGTATGCGCACCGACATCGACGTAGTCCATCTGCAGACGCTCGAGCGACTCATTCAGACCCTCAACCAAGTGCTTCCTGCTCAGGCCCTTGTCGTTCGGGCCAGCCCTCCTGACACCGAAGAAAATCTTGGTGGTGATGATGAGGTCGGTCCTCCGCCAGCCAAGCTCCTTGACGACCCGGCCCATCTCACGCTCACACTCGCCCGCCTCGTAGCCCTCAGCGGTATCGAACCTACGAGGGAGGGCATCAGTACGGGCTTAAGGCCGCGGGCTGAGATATGCGCACATATTGATACCCGCCTCGAAGGCAGCCTTCATGACCTCCTTGACGGGGTCACCCTTGACGGTGCCGCCGTAGGTGAGCCAGCCACCGAGGGAGAAGACAGGGACACGGAGACCGCTGGGGCCGAGGTTCCTGAAGATCATGCCCTGACGCCGACGTCAGCTGCTGTCCCTAGCATCGAGGACATGTTGAGGTGGCCTTACCTTGGGCTGGTACTCGTAGGTAGCCTTGAAGTTTGCCATTGTGGAGGGATAAGCTGTATGGGTTGATGGAGGTAGTGGAGTGAGAGCAACGAGGGGTCTCTGAGCGGTGGGCGTTGGGGGACGTCGAAGTATTTATATTCCTTGGTATCTATCGACCGCGTCACCCTGAAAGCCAGCGAAGACGTGTGAACGCCGCAGTGGGTGGGCTGTCTCCATGTGGAGTTCAAGGTGTTAGTCGAGGCGACGATGACCTCCACCCTGCCAGCCAATGACCAGCCGCGTCACACACTCCCCGGAGCTAATCCACGCGCGCGTGATAGACCGAGCTCGGCTCACAGCCAGTAGTGCTCCGACTGCTCTGTTTTGCCGCGAACGATGACGGGTCCGTGCTATTGCCGTATCGGGGCATGTCTCACCATCCCAGTGCTAGGAAACCCACAGGATCGCTTTCCCCGTGATGGGATGTCAAAATGGGCGGCAGGCTCCATGTATGTATACACTCAGCACTCAATCGACAATAATGCCACTGTGCAGTACGTAACCTTTGTTCCCACTGCCACCTCAAGCCGACGCGGATTTCCTAGAGATAATGTATTTCCCCTGCTGCCGGTCAAAGCGGACCAAACCCCCGCATGCCCTCGGTATTCCTGATTTGCCCGTCGCTCCTACGACGCGCACCAACGCAGGGCAGCCGGGAAAATCTCTCGATTGGATTTCCTACATCTCACATGGGCTTGTCTGTAGGGTTCTCTGTCCCTTTGTGCGTGCCTCCACCGGGCTCAGACGAAAGGCCCTGAGCAGCATTGACTAGGTACCCTTCGCGTCACACTGTCGCGCTCTTGGGCAATAAAGAATGGCTCACTAAGCAGCCATCACCAACAGAAAATGGAAGTGCTTCGATCATGCCTTCTTGGTGAAGAACGATGACAGCTTTGACATTCCTGCAACGTTGACCTTCTTCAGCTTTTCAACGCCGACTGACCCCTTCTTGGGTTTCTTATTCGGTGCGTTAGTCGCGTCTTTCAGCTTTGGCTCAGGCTCGGCTCGCGTGATCGCCGCCTGAGCTTCGTCGGCGAGCGCCTTCATATGGAGGTCAAGACGGTCAAAGCTGGGAAAACGCGTCAAACGCTGCTCATGTGGAGATCGGTATGAGACGCACTTGTAGGATGCAAGTAACTGCTCTTTCCACGCAGGCGAGAGATATTGAGACATAAAATCACATGCTGCCTTGATTCTGGCCTCTGCAGAAGCCGACGTCAGCCATGACAATCATAGAACATGTGAACTTGCGCTCACGCGACAGTAACGTGTCGTCCCCGCACGTAGCGTCGATATCGTCTTTCGCCAGTGATCGTACCAATGACGGGAACGCTGCAAAGGTGCTTGATGTCGCGAGGCGGTCCACCTTGGCACGGACTATTTCCAAGGCGTTTGACGAAGCAAATTTGAAGACCTCCAGACCCGGTGCAGGTTCTAATGGGTAGATTGTCAGTCCAGAGGGACGTGAATTGTCGTCTTCCGGTGCACCTTTCACGTCGCATATCCGCCTCAGTGCAGCCGCAATACAATCAATCTCGCCCAGTGCCGACAAGTCACCAGTGTCTATTGGAGGTACAACAGCTGACCCGTCTTCAGCCGTCGGCGGTGAACGCGTAAAAACGTTGGCGATCTCGTCTGCGAGATCTCGCATCGGTAAGAATCGATTATTTGTTCCTTCCTGCGACACTCCATCACTGACTTGACAGACTGAATACGAGTGGGAACGCACTGGCAAGGCTTCCAAGAGGGGAATGAGAATGAATATAGGGTCTATTGGTGCTATGATGAGCAATTTCCCATCTAGACCGTAATGTTTAGCCCTCTTGCCGAACCCGTAGACAGGCTCCTAGCGCACCTGAGACGACCTCTCCTGGACCCAAAAACCACGACCTCCTCGCATCCGGAGCGATAGACTGCACCTCGAAGATAACGCTTGTTCCAACGAGACCATCTTCGGAAGGCGGCGCGTTGAGAGGCAGGAAAAGGGCTGGGAGAGTGGTGCGTGGATGAGGAAGGCGTAAGCAGCGGGGTGGGTCGTGAGCTTCGATATATGATAGTAACTCTGCCCTCTGGCTCAGGAATATACACGGGACTGATATGGAGCGGGCAGACCTTTGGGTATCACAGCTGGATGTGCAGACATCCTGAGCCAATTGAGGAAGGAGGGTAAGCAAGACGCGTCGACGCGTCATGCCCTTGGGTGCGCACATGAGGGACGCGTCTAACTCACCTTCCTTCCCGACCATCGTCTCGGAAGCCCATTAGACTTTTGGAAGGCACCCGAACGCCCCGTCCTATTGCACTTCGACTCTCTGTTTTGCGATTATTGAACCTACACTGTCTGAATATTGACCCTTTGTTGTATGCTGACTCGTGCCATCAATATGGCCGAAGTCGATGCTTTGCCACTTGCTGGCGTCGATCGAATGACTGTCAATGTTGTCGTCGACCCGCTGAACTCTTCCTATCACTCGCACGCGTCTGGTCCAAGCGACGTTCAACACCACGATGTCGGGGTGCAGACAGATTTGCTTGACACCCCAACAACACCTCTGCGCGGAAGTCCCACACCTAATCTGATCAATTTCTCGCCGTCTCCTCCTCGCACACCACCTCCACGGCAACCCACGTCTGTGTTGACTAGCACGCCGCCCTCTCGCGCAGCGACTCCAACGCCGACATCTTATTCGCTTCGTACTCCCACGAAACGCAGCGCATATATGCAGCTTTCTCAAGGCCGACCGCGCTCGAAAACCCTTCTCACATTCAAGGAGGACCATTCCGTGCAGGCAGCCGCTGTAGAGGAGATGCATCTACGCTCTTTTGCCGGTATACCACCAAGTAAGCTGCATATACCTCGTCCACTCGAATTGATGGAAGACGATCAGGACGTGTTCGTTGCCCATTCGACTGAGTTGGCACTGTCTCTTGGCCGTCGAGTCGTCTCTAACCCAAGCACCGTCGAGAGCGTTATTCCCACGACTTTTACGCGACCGCGCGCTGCATCCGATAGCCTTGCAGCGCTCGCATATGCTGCAGTGCTGCAGGAAGCAGACATGCTGGCCAGTCTGCAAGACGCTGAGAGCACGAACAGCGTTTCCGGTGTCTCGCTCTCCCATTCACGTTCGGTATCATCCGGATTTTCTGATTCTAGCTTATCGACTTCTTCCCTGACTTCCCTCGATACTGATGACGAGCTCGAGACCATCCATGTTCCCCGTATACGCCGCGGCAGCTGCGAGTTTGCCTCCACTGAGTCGACGATGAGCGAAGCCTTCCAAGTAGATGATAAAGCCGAGGACAGCGTTGTCTCAGAACCCTCGCCTCCCAAGTCTATCCCCGCGCTTCATGGCCCTCTCTCCTTACCATACGCGAGATGTCCATCGTACGTAACTATTACAGTCTTGGTTTCCGTGTTCTGATCGAGTTGAACAGCGGCGCGGAAGGGATTATCATAGAAGAGCCCGGAAACATGCATAAAGTCGTCTGGGGCTTAGCACACGAGCGCCGAAATTCTGAACCAGGACCGGTTCCTTCTGGGGACACAACGCTATCGGCTGTGACCCAAGACGAATTGGAACCGTCAACCACCATTATGCAAGAGGCGGTTCGGGCAATGCCAAGATTCTGCGGTCTCGTGCGAAGCGATGGCTTGGCACAGCGAAGGGCAGCCGATCTGGGAATACGTCGTCGAACGTATTCCAGTCCAGCTACAGCTACCCATAGCCCCACAAAGGCCACCAACTCGATGCCCCAGTCATTCCTACGTCCCAATGCTCCGTCCTTCTACCCTGGTATCCCACAGACGCGGCGTGTTACTCTCGATCCTTCAACATTCTACCTTGCGCCTTCTATGCCGTTACAATCCCCGATTATGCTAGCCAGCGAACCTGACACCTACACGCCAACGGAGCCGCATTGGCACACTCTCTATGATGACCCTTCTAATCCCCTTTATCCTCCATTCTCCACTGCATATGCCAACCCAGCCTCCTTCATGCCGTCGATGCCTGCGTTCAACGCGCTGTCAACTTGGAGTGTTCCGTATTCTGCCGAGAACCTGGGACTGTTGCAGCGGCTGACCATGTGCGCCCCCTCGAATCTTCAGGGAAACACCGATCCGAGGACTGCTTTGGGACACGGACGGCCATCTTCTCTTCCCTCCCAGTTTGGTGACAAAAAGCCAATGGTAGCGAGACGAGTCACGAACGCAATCTCACGACCTCGCATGGTAGTCTCTCCTCCAACTTCAGCTCCTGCGCCACGTCCGGGCTCGCGGCTCGGGTTTGCACACGGTGCGGCCTCGCGCAGGGTGGGCGAAGATATTCAGATCATCACCACACCGGCCACTCCCGTTACGCCGGTGTTCCCCTGTGCCCCGGTCAATATCGATCAGAACTTGCTCCAGGCGAACGATGTGGCCCGTGCTGCCGCTCGTGCGTGGGGAGTGCCCGACAACAGAGCCTCAACACCGGCGCTGGGTACAAATCAAGCAGGCTCAGTGGATTGGCCCTCTTCGTTCAAGCAGTTCTGGCAGGAACAGCAAGCTGCACGGACCCAAGAGCAGCTTACCGCCGACCTACCCGAGTCGCCCACTCGTGAGCACCCGCAAGCCCATTATCGCCGACCAATGATTACACCACCAAACTTTCCCACCAGACCTCGGTCAGTTCCGATGCTGCGTCTCATCAATCGTCGAGGCGTCGCAGCCTCCCTGCCGACCCTGCCCGAGACGAATGAGGATGCGGTTGGATATGCGCCGAAGCGCATCCCCTCTGGCCCTGGCAGCGCTTCCTCCGAAGCACCAACCTGGCAGCGGCCGCAAAGCTCCACGAGACGTACTCCTTCACCATCGGGAAGAGGCAGCCTGACCCCTCAGACCAAGACGGATGCTGAAGATCCGGACAAGGTGGATGGCTGGGTCGTTCGGCTCCCTCAGCCCAGCCTTACAGCGAAGGCTTCTGGGCACGGCGCAAGTTCCCCTGTGGATGAAGACGTGATCATCTTCCAAGGCACGAGAGCGAAGGACAAGGGCAAAGGCAAAGCAGCTGCTCCAGCGAGCGACGTTGCATAGACAGACCCGTCTTCGTTCAATCCCGTAGAATTCAATTGTAGCATCATAACAACACATGTACTGCCCAACGCAATCACAGCCCTGTTAACCCCATTTTCGCGCGCATTGCGGCTCCAGCTTGACGCATTAAGCACAAGCTCACAGTCACTGCTTGACGAACAGCTCGGTGAACTGGTCCACGGGCATCTTCTCAAGCGTCTGGAGGTCCTCGACGGCAGCGAGGATCTTGTCCTGGTGCTTGGCGTCGAACCAGTGGCCGATGTGCCTCTTGAACTTGGCCATGAGCAGCGGGGTGCCCTCGGCGCGCTACGTCCGCCACCACCACATCAGCAACTGGCTACCATCACACAGCACACACAGGACCAGGGCTCACCCTCCGCTTATGGCCCACAGGATACTCGACCTCGACCTCGTCGAGGACGGTGCCGTCGTTGAGCTCGACGAGGAGGGCGTTGCCGATGCTGCGCTTCTCCGGGTCGTGGTAGTCCGTGCTGAAGCGCGTGTCCTCGACGCAGTACGTCTTTGCGCGCAGGGCGTCGATGCGCGGGTCGGCGGCCGCCGCGTCCGAGTAGTCCTCTGTCGTGAGCCGGCCGTGGATCAGGGGGAAGCACGTCATGTACTGGATGGCGTGGCTGCACATGCCCCAATAGTCAGTGCGTGAAGAACTCCGGGCGAGGCAGATGGCAGGGAAGGGAAGGGAAGGGAAGGGGCGCACTCTCTGTCAGCAAAGTTGTGCAGCGGGCCGGACTTGTTGATGATGCGCATGGCCGCCTCCTGTGTCCTGATCCGCACGCTCTTGATGTCCTCGCTCGTCTTGCCCATCGCCTGCAGCTTCCCATGCACGGTCATGGCGGCCTCGACGGCGGTCTGGGCGTGGAATTCGGCGGGAAAGGAGATCTTGAACAGGACGTTCTCCATGATGTAGCTGCCGTAGGGGCGCTGGAAGCGGAAGGGCTCGCCGTTGAAGAGGACGTCGTAGAACCCCCAGGTCTTGGCGGTGAGCACGGAGGGCAGGCCGATCTCGCCCTTCTGGACGAGCAGGGCGAGGTTGACCGCGCGCGAGCAGGCGTCGCCCGCGGCCCAGGACTTGCGCGAGCCCGTGTTGGGCGCGTGCCGGTACGTGCGCAGGGACTGCCCGTCCACGAACGCTTGCGAGACGACGTCGATCGTCTGTGCCTCCGTCAGGCCGCTGCACGCACAGGGTGTCAGTGAGGGCACGGTGTGTGTGTGTAGGAGGGGGAGGGCGCACAGGAGCTTGCTCACCACCGCCGCGCTCGCGACCTTGACCAAGACGACATGGTCCAGCCCGACCCTGTTGAACGCGTTCTCGAGGGCGATGCACCCCTGAATCTCATGGGCCTTGATCATCCCCTCCAGCACGTCCTTCACGGTGAGCGGCTTGCCCGTGCGCGCCAGGTAGTCCGCGACGGCGAGGATCGCACCGAGGTTGTCGCTGGGGTGGCCCCACTCTGCGGCCAGGAAACAGTCGTTGTAGTCTAGCCAGCGGATGGCGGTGCCGATGTTGAAGGCGCCGCGGACGGGGTCGACCTGGTAGGAGGTACCGAGGACCTTGGTGCCTAACCGATCACGGCGCAATCAGCCCCGAGATGGCGAGTACAGAGAGAGGGGGGGGCGGTGCGCACCGTTGGGGACGACTGTGCCCTCGACGACGGGCCCCATGAGCCTGGCGCACTCGTTGAACCTCAAGCCCTCGAGCCCGCAGCCCATGGTGTCGATCAAGCAGAGCCTAGCGGTGTCCCAGGCGACGGGGGAGGTGACGTGGTAGTGGTGTACGTAGGCGGCGATGTCCTTGAGCACCTGGTCGGGCTCTGGGCGGGCGGTGGACTCGCCCGCTGCTGCGTGGGAGGCCATGGTGCGGGGTGCGGGGTGCAGGGGGGTGCGGGTGCGGAGGGCGGCGTGGGGGAGGATGAGCAGGCGGGGGCGGGGGCGGGCAGAGGCGAGCGGGCGTGTGACGAGGCGGGTGAGCATTCTCGGCGGTGGGGATGGCCAACCGATGGGGAGGGAGCAGAGGGGCCAGGGAGAGCGTCGGTCGGCCGGTCTTGTACCCCGCCCAAAATACGGTACGGGTCCAGCGGAGGACCCGAGTTTGCCCTAACTACCCTCGCCACTCCAGGACACACAAGCGCCGATCACCCACTGGCCGTCCAAGCACCACCGACTCAGCAGTCATTCCCCAACCCAACCCAGCACATTCCTTGCCCACCCCCAACCCCCAACGCCGCCACCAAGCACGATGCCGTCCGGGCTGCTCCCCACGCCCGTCACCTCCTCGCCGGACAAGCCCTTCCCGCACCCCGCCTTCCCCTTCCTCACAGGCAGGCAGAACCGCTCAATCCGCCTCCTCATCATCCTCCTCGCCTCCCTCGCAGCACTCGCATGGACCTTCCAGTCACTCACGCACCGGCCCCCCGTACACCCAGACTCCCTCGACTACGCCCCCGCAGACGACGCCCTCCTCGGCCCTAACAGCTCCGGGACAGGCGCAGGCCCAGGCGCAGGAGCGGGCTTCCAGAGCCCGCCCTTCGTCGACGACCGGCTCGATCTCTCCCAGTCCGCCCGGGACATCCGCGCAATGCTCAACTTTGTCACCCAGTTCCCCGAGCGGCCGCTCCCCCCCCAGGTGCTCGAGCAAGGCGCCGACGTCGCCAACGTCCTCCGGGACGATGCGCGCAGCGCGGGGGACATGGACTGGGACGAGGGCGATCGCGAGCTCCCGCTCGTCGTGTTCAGCAAGGTGCGCTTCCTCTCCCTGCTCACCCTGGCTTGGCACTCACGGGCTGAACCGGAAGACCTACTGCCCGTACGTACCATACCATCAATTACAATCTGTGCAAGGCGGCTAATGGGTAATCGATCAACAGGTTCTCGAAGCGCGCTAAGGCGCTCCTGGCGGAGATGCACCTCTCGCCCCAGCCGTTCGTCGTCGAGGCCGACTTACGCAGTAAGTTCCCATCCCTCTCCCCAGCCGCTCCCCCTCCTCTCCCCTTCCGCTTCCCCTCGTCCCACCAGCCACTGAGCCTCCCTCCCCAAAACAGCCGACACCTCCCTGCTCAAGTCCCTCCTCACCCGCCTAACGCACCACAGCACCTTCCCGAACATCTTTGTCGGCGGCGTCTCCCTCGGCGGCTCGGACGACCTGCACCTGCTGCACGAGTCCGGCAGGCTCAAGGACATGCTTCGCGCCGTGGGCGTCAAGAGCCATGCGAGCCATGACTAGCTACGGGTAGTGATAGAGTGTGTCTTGTACTATGGTACGTTCTCGCTAATAAGCTATTGTGAGCGCGCACGATGACACAGCGCCCAGATCTTCCTTCCGATCTCGTCCGATCCTGATCCTGATCCTGATCCTCCTTGTCTGCATTGTACTATCTTTTCTGGCAATCATATAACCCCGAGACTGCATTTTTCTGCCCACCTGCCCGCCCCCCTCTGTCTGGCCCTCTTGCGCTGCCGTTTCCCTGCTCCCTTCCCATCGGATTTGCGAACAGCAGCCGCAGCCGCAACCCCTTGCACCCTTGCACCCTTGCAGAACGCTGGCTCGGCACCTTCCCTCACAACACGCACGTTCCGAGTCCTGCCGCAGCGCCCTGGCTGCGACCGAATAAATACTTTCATTATAACTACCCGCCCCTGCTTCCCAAACGCACCGGAGTAACAGCACCGGCAACCACTATACGTATTAGAAAGAGATGAGATCGCCCCAAACCCAGGTCAAATAGCCGATAACAGATAGCGGATAACAAACAGCAGACAGCAGACAACAGACAGCTAACAGTGGAGGGAAAAAAGAGCGGGGATCATGTGTGGTGGGGATGGGCGGGTTCACCCGATGTTTGTTTGGAGTCTTCCTATAATCCGATGCCGTTCACGTCCTCACGGGGACGTCAACGGCCTCGAGGTTCCAGCAGCTATGGGACACGACCTGCCTAGAAGGCCTCTCCAAACCCCTCCCCGCGCTTCAGGTCCTCGTCGACGGTGTCCAAGCTGTGTGCGCTGGGCTGGCGCGCGAACGTGCTCCTCCGCGCGTTCGGCTCGTCCCGCTGAATCTCGACCGTGACCATGACGCCCGGGGCGCGCTCCTCGTCCTCGTCCTCGTACCCGCCGATGAACGTGCTGTTGTGCCTCCCCCGCGTCTGGCTCCTGAGCCCGGACAGCGCACTGCGCGTGTTGCCCCCGCTCCGCGCGCCCGCGGCCATCAGAGGGTTCATGGGGATGTCCTTGAACTCGAGGCCGTTCTCCCCCTCGTCGTCGTCGTCCCCGAAGAACGCCTCGCGGATGTGCAGGATCAGCCGGGTCGACATGAGGATGTCCGTGGCGATGGAGAAGGGGAGGCCGACGCCCGAGAGCTCGGCGGGCGCGAGCCGCGAGGAGAAGAGGTTGATCGACTGCACGCTGAAGATGAAGATGAACGCAGAGACGTTGTCTTTGATCATCACGTCGAGCAGGTCCACGCCCGAGTAGGACACGTAGCGGTGGGTCTGCGGGCGGGTTAGGCACGCAGGAAGACGGGTGCAAGGGGTGGGACGGGACGCACCGTCTTGTACCCGACCATGAGCAGGAGGATCGCGTCGAACAGCAGGCGGAAGATCCAGTACGTGACCAGGATCGGCTGGCTGTCCGTCACGAAGCACCCTGTCATCTCCGGGAAGTCGGCCATCGTTTGCGGGGCGACTGGGCGCGCGGTCAGCGAGGGTCACGGCGGGGTGGGCGGGGAGGAGGGCAGACGCACGGTACGTCTTCTGCACGGACACGCCCAGGATGGCGAACGCCGCGACGAGATGCGCGAGGTAGATGATGATGGAGAAGATGCCGACGTTGCGGCTGCGCGCGTACATGGCGTGGATGCGGAGGAGGAGGATGTCTGGGCTCGGTCAGCATGAGAGGGCATGCGACAGGCAAGAGGCGTACAGGAAACGGTGCCCATCATCCAGACGCTGCCCCAGGTGCCGATCTGGAAGTATGCCACACACATCGACGGGCTCGTGTTGCTCATGTTGAACGCTGTCTAGTCATCAGCTCTGGGGTCTTGAGGGGCTGGCAGACAGTACTCACTGACTACTAGTAGTGCTACTATGATAAGGCCGAAATAACGAGTCCACAGATACAGTCCTTTTGTGGAACCCCACGGTGCTGTCCAGATATACTTCATCTAGATCATCATTAGCAATCACGCTGAAGAAGAGTCTGTCGAGCAGACGCACCTCCATCCCCATGCACAACAGCCAGTCGGTGACCAGCCATGCGAACGCAGCGACCAGCGCATAGTGAGCCCCCGTAACATTGGTGAGATAAGTGTAAGTGTCGGAATCCAGTGTTGTTGACATGATTAGGTAGGGGAATACGGTGAGGAGACACGAGCTCTATGACACGGGGCGGTTGCTGCAGGATATAGGTGCTATCGCATGAAGGAGTGCGGGGACAGAGGAGGAGAGACACGAGAGATGGCGTTTCCGTCGTCCTCTTTCTATGGAGCGTCGGTGAGCAGTCACGGCACGAATGTGCACCCGAGGTGCACACTGAAAACCGGAGAAGACTGCGACGCGGAGGTCTTCCTTCGGCTCATATGCGCAATTTCCGCGTCGTTCAATTTATTCTGGGGTTACACATTTCCTGAAGCGGATGTTTGTGATAAAAGGTCCCACCACCTGTTAGCTCAGCACTTTCATTCCAAAGAACCCTGAGCGTCCGCCAGAGTCCAGAACTGATAAGAGGGGTTCATGATGCTGGCCCTGGCGATCCCATCGATTCCATCGCGCCCTTCGGTCGCTAACGATTGCGATGTGGAAGTGAGGACAGCGACAAGGAATTAAATGTCCGGCGGTCCGCTCGACCCGAGATGGGAAAAAGAAGGGCGCCGGACCCTTACGGTGTCCGCAAGTCTCTTTTGGCGGCGATCCAGGGGACGATGCCCATGGATGTGCCTGATCTGGCAAGTCCGAAGCACGCTTGCCAAACAGACAATAATCTCGTCATTTCCTGCTCATTCGACAGTGAGAAACTTAAAGTCTTCTATGAAAGAAAATGAGTGGGTTTTCACGGAGGATGTGGCACATGCCCCGCACCAAGCCCAGCCGAAACTCCGCCTTCTCCAGTTCGCTTCCGATACCACACGGGTTCGGGCGGGCATGTGTCACATTCAATACCTAACATCCGGAGGTATAAGGAGGGGATTCAAGGACTTGACATCGATTATCCCGATGGCAACCAGTCCGGAGAGGGTCTGCCGACTGACAGGGGATCTTGAAGAAGGAACCAATCCAGTCTGTGAAGGACCTCTTTTCCAGGGCACAATTCATGCAACGAAGGCACCGGCAGAGCCCAATCTGCTGATGTACAGTACATTGCGTCCTTTTTCTCGTAAAATCAATGTACATGTGGTGGAAAATAGCAGGTAGCTTGGTCGCGTTACCGCAGCCGGGATTGATGGTCTAGATTGCGACGTATCGGTGTACATGTTACCCAAAATGAATGCCACATCATGTGGGGACAGTTCCGGTATTATCGTGCAGGTAAACAACCGATCGCTGCAGATGAGCGAATCCTACGGCTACGAGAATTAATCAACTATCAAGTGGGGTGGGGGCACTACCTAGACATCTGTCGCAATGTATACGTCCCTTCAGGGGCGATAGGTTAGGGGAATGACATGCACAAGATCCCCTGACCTCCAGTAATAGTATTGTTATGTCATCTCAACACACCGTCCATACTCGGCTCATGGACGAACAGTGGTTCGCTCGGCTTGACTTGGGGGTGGTGAGTACTCGAAGTTGTTAGAATGTTGAAGAATGCAGAGTGCTTCGCGAAGACCCCTATGGTGAGGGGTCGCGCCGAGTGCCGCAACCCTAACCCTAACTCGGCGTATTATAAGTGCGAGCACGCCTCCACCCTCACCGCTGGCGACATGCGGACGATGTAGCCCGATGCCCTCCAGCTCGGAGTTGGCTCCCTCTCCCCTCCATAACAGCTGTACATAGACGGCACCTTACACACTGTTAAGACCTGCACGAGTGTCGACTATACACTAAGGCAATATGGGCAAAACGTACAAGATCGCATGCATCCCGGGAGACGGCATCGGCAAAGAGGTGATCGCCGCGAGCATTGACGTGCTCGAGGTGCTGCAGCCGCTGTTTGACTTCAAGTTCGAGTACACCGACCTGCCCTGGAGCTCGGACTACTACAGGAAGAATGGGAGGTACATGCCGCCGCTGCCCGAGGCGCTGGGCACGCTGAGGAAGCACGATGCGTGAGTCGGATTTGGCAACGATCCCGTTTGACTTGGCTGAATGCGATCGCCAGCATCTTTTTTGGCGCTGTCGGCGATCCTGATATTCCCGATCATATCAGCTTGTGGGAGCTGTTACTGCCTATTCGGTACGTCTGGCTGCCATGATCTGCGGATGAATGTGCTGATGATGGTACACGCGCAGCCAAGGGCTCCAGCTCGGCTCGAACGTCCGACCATCCAAGATCTTCAAAGGCGTCAAGCCCCCTCTCGCGAACTGCGAAGTTGGCGACCTCGACTGGCTCATCCTGCGCGAGAATGTCGAGGGCGAATACTGCGGCCAGGGCGGGCGCTCTCACACCGGCACGCCATATGCACTCGGCACAGAGCTCGCGGTGTTCACGCGGTTCGCAATTGAGAGGCATATGAGATATGCGTTTGAGCTGGCGAGGCAGAGGCCGAGGAAGCTGCTCACGCTCGTGACGAAGAGCAATGCCATGGTGCGCCTGGCTACCGTGTTCGAGCTGGATTGATATTAACCGTACGGCAGAGGCACGGCATGGTTCTCTGGGACGAGTATGTACCTGCTCCATTGCGCTTATATCGGCTCCTGACAAGAATACAGGACCTTCTACGAAGTCGCCAAGGACTATCCCGACGTGAAGTGGGACAAGATGCTCGTGGATGCCGTGACGATCCGGATGGTGCAAAAACCCAAGTCGATGGATGTCATCCTCTGCACGAACCTGCACGGCGACATCCTGTCGGATCTGGCTGCAGCCCTTAGTGGGTCGATCGGGATCGCTCCTAGTGCGAATGTGGATCCCGAGAGGAAGGCACCGGGCTTGTTCGAGCCTGTGCATGGCGCGGCGTTCGATATTATGGGGAAGGGTATTGCGAAGTACGCTGCCTCGCTCCTCAAACCGATCTCAGTGCTGATTCGTGTACCAGCCCCATCGCCACCTTCTGGTCGGCAGCGGAGATGCTCCGCTGGCTTGGCGAGACGAAGGCTGCTGATGGGCTTATGGGTGCGATCGAGCACGTCCTGGCGAACGGACCTCTCACGGGCGACCTGGGCGGGAAGGCGAACACTGAGCAAGTCACGCAAGCTGTGATTAGCGCCTTGAAGCAGTAGCTCCCGGCAGGACACCTGGCATAACAACCACGTAGCATGTAACATGATGAAAGAATAAAGGTTGTCTTGGGTAAAATGCTGCTAAGCGAGGACCCTGAGAGCCATCATCCCTTGTCGCAGCCTAAATCTGGACGAGTCCCCAAAGAAGGACCATTGTGACGGGCTATACGATCCTGATCGTTGCCTAAGTTGTGTGGATAGTGTAGAGTTGTGTTGTGATGGTTCCGTACCGGTCGACATGAGGAAGTTTGAGCCAAAATCGGGGTCACACGACACGTCGGCTTTGCGGCCGGCAAGGACTGGAATGCCACGCTTCTTTTCATGTCCGCGGACCAGATCGGAAAGCGCGAGAAGCGTCGGCGCCCAACTTTTGCGCCACTTGCAGAGAGGAGGCTCTTCGAAACATCCAGCGAACAGACGACCTCCTCTCCTCTCCCGAACGCCTCACTATCTAACCAGATCTACCACATCTATATCCTGACCATTACCATCATTACGCATATAGAATGGCCGACTCGAGTGATGACAGCTCCCTCTCCACCCCGCCGTCGCCGACGATGAGCGACATGTCGCTCGACAGCGAGTCGACATACGGCGACGATCCTGCCATGGCGGGTCTTTCTCTCAAGGACTCGGTCTCGGAGGAGGAGCGTGCAGCATCTTCGAAACTCAAGGCAGAAGCGAACAAGAAGTTCCAAGCAAAGGACTTTAAGGCCAGCATCGACCTGTACACGCAAGCGCTCGAGCAGAACCCGCTGGACGCGACGCTGTTCTGCAATCGTAAGTTTTCACGTGTTGCACGAGGTCATGTTGATAACAGATGATGCAGGAGCCTTTGCGAGGATGAAGATCGAGGAGAATGGATTTGCGATGGCGGATGCGTCCAAGGCGATCGAGCTCGACCCAACCTACGTCAAGGCGTACTACCGCCGCGCGCTCTGCTACCTCTCCGTGCTTCAGCCGCAGAAAGCCGTCGCCGACTTCCGCAAGATCATTGCGATTGAGCCTTCAAACGCGCTCGCGCGCTCCCAGCTTGATTCAGCCACTAAGCTTGTCCGCCGCATCGCCTTCGAAAAAGCCATCGACGCGGGCACTGAGCAGTCGTTTGTCGACAAGTGCCTCAAGCTGATCCAGGACGGCGCGGCTGAGCCCGAGTCTGGATATGTGGGACCACCTATGAGCAGGAAGGCTGATGGGAGTTATGAGATCACGAAGGAGTTCGTGGACGCGATGATCGAGTGGTATAAGGAGGGGAAGAGCATACCGAGGAGATTTGTCTGGGAGATCATCTTGGGGTGCCATGCGATTATCAGCAAAGAGGAGACTCTGGCAGAGGTGGTACTGGAGGAGGGCGTGACATGCGATGTTATTGGTGACACTCATGGTAAATGCTCAATTTCGCATTTATCAGCTCCAACCAACGCCTCATCCAGGCCAATTCTACGACCTCCTCCACCTCATTTCCCTCACCGGCGCTCCTAGCGAAACACACTGCATGCTGTTCAACGGCGACTTCGTGGATCGTGGAAGCTGGTCGGTCGAGATCGTCACCACGCTGTTCGCATACAAATGGCTTTACCCCAAGCGCGTATACCTGAACCGCGGGAACCACGAGGCAAAGGATATGAACAAGGTGTACGGGTTTGAGGGGGAGTGCAAGCATAAACTCGGGGAGATGACTTACAGCGTGCGCATGTCTGGATGGAGTTCGTGGTGCCCTGGCTGACCATCACGCAGCTCTTCGAGGACGTCTTCACCGCACTGCCGCTAGCCACGCTCATCTCTTGCACGCTCCCTCCCACACCCGAGCCCTCAAAGCCAATCCTCTCAGCAGAAGGAAAGAAGCGGTTCTTCGTAGTACACGGTGGCCTCTTCTCGAAGGACAACGTCACATTGAACGACATCCGACAAGTTCAGCGCTTCGGCAAGCAGCCAGGTACCGAGGGTCTGATGTGCGAGATGCTGTGGACGGATCCTCAGGCAATGCCGGGCCGTGGTCCATCAAAGCGTGGCGTCGGGCTCGGCTTCGGGCCGGACGTGACCCGGCGGTTCTGCGAGCTGAATGGGCTGACCGGCATCCTTCGGAGTCACGAGGTACGGCAGGAGGGATACGAGATTGAGCACAACGGCCTGTGTACGACCGTCTTCTCCGCGCCGAACTACTGCGACCAGGGTGGGAACAAGGGCGCGTTCGTGCGGATCAACGCCAAGGGCGACAGGCAGTACCGCCAGTTCGGCGCGAGCCCGCACCCACCGATGAGGCCAATGGTACGTCCCTCGTCGTGCTCTGTTGCGTGCCGCCACTAATCCACCTTGTATCAGGCGTACTCCAACCCGGGGATGTTCGGTCTGGGTGGGCTGATGTGATAGGCGTGTTGTGTCGTGTTTTGTGGTACTCCGGCTTACTTACATTTCGCTGTATTCGCATCTATACCCATCTAGATCTTTGCGCATCTCGGTTTGATTGGAGGTTCAGTATTCTGCGCGGTTTTAATTCCGGAAACGAAGAAAGTCATCCCGTCACGTACCAGACCCTCGGCCTCGTCCGTTAGCCATCCACGTCAGCGCTGCGCTCACACGAGCTTAAATGACCAGTTGCTAAGCAGCCACGTCGCGGAACACACGAGAGGATTTGCCAGCGCAGTTCGGCGCCGTTCGTTCGGCGCCGTTCCTTACTGTCGACGAAGGCGCAGATAGAGTTGCGATAACCGCCCTTCCGTCCTTCGCGCGGCCCGGGTACAGTCATAGACCGAGAGGAGTCACAAGTCCAGTATCTCTCTTAAACAAGCACCTCGCAACATCATCGCCATACTCCTAACGTCCACGATGTCGGCTTCGTCCACCAACCCCGCCCCACGGGTCGTCAAGGTGCTCGTCCCGCCACCGTATCCCAAGAAGAAGGACTACAACGCGGCATTCCTCAGCATGTCCTCGTCCTTCGGCCCGGCAGGTACCGGCGGGAATTGCCCAAGGCTGCCGTTCCAGGATATTACGAAGAACGAGCCGAAATCGAACTCAAAGAAGTAGTGCGGGGAGAGTTGATGCTCTGGTACAGATTGTGAGACGGATCAGTGCTCTTCATCGTCTGCCTACTGAGGGTTCATCAGGTGTTCATTATATGGGGCGACACTCCGGCGTATGCACATATCTGTATGGGTTGTACCTTGCAAAGCTTGAGCGATTATATGTCTGCGAATCAATGGTCCCAAGCATCTGCACGACTTGTCTCGTGTTGCCATGATGTCATCGCGCGCAGACGCGCTGGTCCTTTGGACGCGTCGTGCGCGTGTCGACGCGCCCATCGACCTGTCTACTGCGATCGAATGTGTCCGACCAGACCTCCTCTTTTAGCCCTGCGACTCGTCTGATCGAGAACAGCGCTCTTCGGTCTATGCTTGCTCTTTGGCACGGCTGTTGTCGGCTTCGGGGAAGACATGACTTGCTTGAGGCATCGGTCTAGGTGCACTCGGCCCGATCGCAAGTTGGGATGTCTTGATCGACGGGCGTGGTCTGCAAGATGCGTTTTGGGACTGGAACAGGCTCTCGATCTCCACGGGGATGTGGCCCCCCACTATCCTATATAAGATAGCCCATCGGTCCTCATCCTCATTCTCTCCTACCTCCACATCCCTCAACCACAACCAGCAACAACAGCATGTACAAGCCCTCACTCGTTTCTCTCGCATGCCTGGCATCGGCGGCGCTCGCGACTCCCGCCCCACGGGACACTGGAAGCTCCTCCAGCAACTACACGGGCCCAACCAACGCCATCTGCACGCGCCAGACCTACAACGTCTCCCTCCCTCCGTACCAGGCCGTCACCTTCGCCTCCTTCGTCGATGCGAACCCCAACCAGACAGTCATCACCGGCCTCATCCAGGACTTCCTCACAAGCCAGACGAACTACACCCAGATGATCGAGACGGGAATGAACACGACCAGCGGTACGTTCGGCATCAGCGGAGTGCTGTGTACACCCACGGCTGGGGACAAGCACAATGGCTCGGTGCAGCTGCTCGTGCATGGGATCGGCTTTGACGCGTCATATTGGGACTTTGCTTACCAGCCCGAGACCTACTCGTAAGCCTAAGTAGCGCGCATATATGCACTTTCTGACCATATGCGTCGCAGATACGTGCAGGCGGCTGCCTCAGCCGGGTGGACGACGTTCCGCTACGATAGGCTCGGCACAGGCATGTCCGAGCATCCTTCCGACGGTTTCCGCATGGTCCAGGCACCGACCGATCTCGCGATTCTCGAGGAAATCACCAGCATGCTGCGCTCGAGCGGCGTACACAAGATCGTGGGTGTCGGCCACTCGTATGGCTCCGAACAGCTCGCTGCGCTCTCAGGGAAGAACACCTCCGCGGTCGACGCGCTCGTCCTGACCGGGTTCAGTGCCAACTCATCCTCCACCGGCGTCTTCCTCGCCGGAGGGTTGTACACCCGCGCGGCGGATGTGATGCCCTCGAGCTTCGGCTCCCTTCCCGGGTCGTACGTGATGACCGGCCTGCCGCAAGGCAACCAGTTCCAGTTCTTCTACTACCCATACTTCGACAACGCCGCGTTCGCGCAGGCGCGAGCGTCCGAGCAGCCCGCGACGCTCGGCGTGTTCAGCACGATGGGCGTGCTGGGCGGTTCGGCGTCTAACTTCACTGGCCCGGTACACATCGTCACGGGTGATAGGGACCTGCCGTTCTGCGGGGCACAATGCGACATCGTGCCCGTCGGTATGAACAAGACAATCTTGGAGCTGACGCAGGATATGGTCTTCCCGATGTCGAGCAACTTCTCGATCTATTCGCCCGCTAACACAGGGCATGGGGTCAACCTGCACTATTCGGCGCCAGAGACGTACAAGGAGATCATGACATTCCTGGAATCCATGTAGACATGCTTGTTGGCTGTACATAGCATCGCAAGGGCTGTAGCACCTGAATGGAAGTCTGACAACTATCGCCGGATGATCGGGCCGTGTCCGCACCGGGGCAAAGCTGCTGTGCTGGCATGCGGCAATAGGCTTCGCAGTCATCGTTATCTCGCTCTCCTTAGGAAGCTTCTGTCGTTGTCCTTCTAGCGCACCGCAAGGGAAGGCCAGGTGCCAGCGACCTCGACTTCAAGAGTTCGTGGACGAGTCGGACTCTCGACACGCCGTATAAATAGCTTATAGAAGGTGTCCCTACTCACTATGTATCTGCTTGCCGCCATCGATACCACTCGTAATACCGCTGGTCCCATCATCTTACAACATGGCATTAAGCCGTGAGCAGCCGCTCCCTGAAGATTTCTTGGCCATTTCGGCCGAGACTGTCATAGGTTCTCAGTCACCGCTAGAGGTCGCGGACCTGGCAGCGGACAACCAGTCGTGCTCAGACGCCTCTATCAAAAGCTCTTCTGGCTCCCGATCTCGCGCTGAGTTGTCCTGCTCGGAAGAGAAGTCCTCCACAGTGCAGGGGCCGTTCACTCCTAACTTCATCAATGACTTGCCTGCTGGGACCGGTTTACGGCCTGACGCTGCTGTTTGGCCTCTGTACAATGAACACGCCGAAAAGGTTGACCGAGAGATGCTTGAGACTTACAACGGTGGTATGGACAACCTTCTTATCTTTGTAAGTACCATGGTTACCCAACTACATGGAGTATCAGCCTTAATGCTCGTACTCTTGCAGGCAGCGTTATTTTCCGCTGTCGTGACGGCGTTTCTCATACTGTCCCTGCCGCTCCTTCAGCCCGACCCTTCTCAGGACATCGTCTCAGCCCTCGCCCATATCTCCTTGCAACTTTCCTTTTCTGCTTGCGGAAATTCAAATATCAGTGGGCTCCCTGGTCAGCAGCCTCCGGACAAGCAAGAATTCTCTCCAACAGCAGCGGTTGTCTTGATCAATACTCTCTGGGTAACCAGCCTCTTTGTGAGCCTGTTGGCGTCGGTTCTCGCCATGCTCATCAAGCAATGGTTGAGAGTATACAGCACCAAGCTTCCGTCTTCACCTAAAGAGAGAACCCGAGAACGACAAGCTCGCTTTGATGGTTTGCAAAGCTGGCACGTACCACAAATTTCCCACGCCTTGCCGGTCTTCATTCACCTTGCTGTGGCCTTGTTTCTCATAGGTCTCCTCATATATCTGTGGGACCTATGCGCTCTGTTACGGTACCTCCTGGCCACTTTCGTCCTCGTGGCGGGGGCCGGATACTTGGCCCTTGCAATCTCACCGCTGATCTGGACACATTGTCCCTACAAGATCCCGGTCACCAACGTCCTAGGCTTTCTATTCACACGACTTTCCCCCTTCATACGTCACCTATACGACCGTAGTCCAGGACTATCGTTCTTAGAATTCTTTTTCCGGGAGAAGGAAGCTGCTACTATTACTGCGGAGTCTTTGCTGGGAGCCAGGGACGAGTCACAAATGGATGCGCGGGCCATAATATGGTTGGCCCAAAGCTCGTCGGCTCCATGTGTTGCCGAGGCTGTCTTATCTGCTTGCGTATCATGGCGGGATGAGGTAGTTCCAACTTCGCTCTATGGGCGCTTCAAGGAGACCACCAGAATGGCTTTTGAGGCATTGCCTCACCTTACGTCTCTACTGAAGCCTGCAAAGGGCTATGATCAACGGAGAGCACCATGGGAGGAATTAAAGGTTCTGCTTCACGAGATGGTGATATCACGCACGGCGTTTTCCGGAGGTGACGTACTGAACCAGGAAGCTCGATCGATGGACTGGGCATGGACCTATCCTGCGGACCAGGTCCCCCAGGAGGAGCGACTATGGTATTGGACCGTGTTGCTTTATGTCACCACCGGGGATGCAAAGGACAGGCTGGCGGGGACCTTTTTTATGCGACGTCTGACCGCAGAAGGTCTTCTACTGTCAACTTTTGCCGATCGCTCTGCCAAGATATCTCTCTTTGCTTGCATTCTATTGTTCAAACATATCAGCGAGCACGACAGGTCGTCTCTCGAGACAGTCAAAAGTGCCACGGCACAACTCATAGCCACTTCAGTCAGCCTTCCAGTGGAATTTCTGTGCGCGTGCCTGTTTCTCTGGCACCCGGATTGGGAGCGACCCGTTGCCCGGCGGCATGGCCCGATATACGCCATGGATGATTTCTTTGCCCCCTTGATCGAAGCGAACTCGCACTCAGACTTGAGCACCGCAGCCATGCTGCTTCTGTCGAACGAGATCAAATTGGGAATTACTTCGGACTTCGATGTCAGGCAAAGTCTAAGGTCCGTCCTAAAATGGCTGAGACGTAAGGGCTACCTGTATCCCCAGAGACAATCCCCGTTGGAGACTGTCAGAACAATTCAGCAAGAACATCCCAGCGAAATGAAACTTTTCATGGAGTGCCTGGCCGCACACCACATGCGAGAACTAGAGCTTTCATCCCGGGAACTTCTCGACATTGCTCAAATAGACACTGTGGACTCGGATTACCCACTATCTGAATACTTCAGGAGCTTTGGTATTGAGGACATGGCCCATTGGCTCGAACAGATCGATGAGATCTGCGTTGCTGGTCGACCTTGGGGTCAAGAAGCCTTACTTTTGACAGTGACCTCTCTCCTTGCTTCTCAATGTCGTTCAATTGACGAGTTCAAGTCGCAAGGCGAGAATTGCACACCTTTGGGTCGTCTGGTAGAACACTGGCTGGGTTGGCTGTGCGATCCTCACGTCCTGGAATGTGCTCTTGCACGATGCGTCCATAGCGGTCTAGACCGAGTTCGCTTCTGTGAAGTGCTTTATTTATGGGCGAAAATTGACATTTCACTGCTGTCCAAGTTTGGTATCATTGAAGTGTTGCAGAGCTGGCATACCGTAGCCGTTGGGAATGAAAATCTCATGGAGGATGAAGACTTCCAAGCGATCTTCGACTTCTACAACGCGGAGCTAAACTCGGGATCAAAGGGCTGGGACTTAGAGGCAGGGACTTTCCCAGAAAGGCGCCTCAAAGTACACCCCTCGAGGCAAGGTCACTTGTTCGGGTACTGCTTGGGTCTCAGCTCTTCGAGGCTCACTCCACCATTGTGGATCAGTGGTCACCCGCAACGTCCTTGGAGTCCTACCGAGAACTGGGAGCTGGAAGAGGCTGAGGAGGGTACAAGGTATGACGGTCCTGAAGGAGTGCAGGATCGTGTACCCGTGTTAGCTAATATAGGCAACAGCGTTATAAAAGATGCCATGCACCACGTTGGACAAGAACCTCCCTTCTTACATTTTGTGAACAATGCAATCCCTATATGCTATGAGAGATTCACTTGCTCATAAGAGAGCAGGACTCATCCAGATTGCTTACAATCCAGATACAGCCGGACAGTCCCTCGACGTGGCCACTCGTGGGATTCCCGCCGACTACCAAGTCGGCCATTGAAAGCCGGCGTCTTCAGTGGGACAGCTTAGTTTGAGGGCCTGGCAAATGGCGGCTCTCCCTGTCTCCTCCGTACGTTGTATGCCGTTGGAGCTATCCTCTGGTTTGCCCTCGTTTCAGGGATTTTCGTCTCGTCTGCCCGCGCGGCAAGAATCGTCTCCTTTGCCCAAACCCTGACCTCGTGATGCGCGTTCATTGGTACAGGGTTTTAGTAAACAAACAAATACACCGGACAATGGGTCATACGGGTCTCTGAATCCGCCCCGGCCCATGAAGCTAACAATGAGATATATATCATGCCTATTCATGGCCACTCTAGCAATCTGGGTGACATATGAGAGCTATTACTATGCATCTCTGATATATACCTTTGATATTAAGGGAGGAGCATGACTCTCTAGCGCTCATTGTCATAGTCGAAATTCCATGGCCCCCCGGACACCCCACCGGCAGCTCATGCCATTTTGAAAGCATTTTGACTGACACGGCAACCGGCCAGGGTCCCCTCCGGCAGGGCAGCGAAGACAAGTTCTGACGGGCGGGCACACAAGACGAAAGTCCCTGACAAGAGGGCAATCTGGAGGATAGCTCTATGCCGTTGGGTACAATACTGTACTGGGGTGCCTAGCCCTACTATGGAGGGTGCTGACTAAGTTCTTGACAGTGCCTAGTGCGTGGCCCAAGGTGCCTGGCATGCCAGATGCACTCACTGGCAAAGCATCTGCTCTCGAATTTTCTTTGCTGGAAGCGTGGTACCATACTCAGATGTACAGTATGCGCACAGAGGCAATCTTGGAGTGCAATGCCTCTCCCGCTGGGCTGGATCAAAGTCTGGCGAAGACTTTGAATTGCTGCCGGCCTGTATTGTTAACAGGGTGCTGGTTAGGATGAGGACACGCGAGATGGGGAGGTCAATGAATCGCCAATCATTCCAGCGGGGACGAGGTATCATAGCGGCGTGCAGGGGGGTGGGATGTTTGCATGCGCCAGTTCAATATACATAGTTGCGGCAGGAGATGACCGCAGAGTACAGTATGCACTAGAATCACCTCACGACGAGATCCGGGGCGGCAGGCGGCAGCCCCTGGAATCGCGACCATCGATTCCATCGATGCTGCTATTGGCTCTCGATTGCCGATGTCAAACACCGTAAGCTGAACACGAAGTGGATGTAAGGTGGCCCGGGGCTGAGTAGTACACTAGGCGCTGGACATCACTGGACCGTCTGGCATGTGATCCATGGTGATCGACGGATGCTAGATGGTCGCGCTGGCATACCACGTACCACGCAACCCTCACGAAAAATCGGTATCACAGATGCTGCCATTATGTTTTCATTACATTTCCATTGTACAGCCACATATTCCATAGCGTTTCCTTGGCCTGCAGGAGCAATGCGAGTCCGCGGGAGCAGATAACTCGTTTCAGCGCAAGAGAGCGCAGGCAGTTTCCAAAACATTTCCTGCATAAACGGTGTGCGCGCATTCCCAGGACTCATAGACCTCTCTCTTACGAGCTAGGTAACCAGTTGTGTTTGCATACCCACTCTCTGTCATTTCAGACCACTTCTATGGAATTCTCGCGGGAGCAGCCGTTCCCGGAAGACTTCTGGGCTACATCGGCCACATCAGAGAACACTTCAATCGTGGTCCCCCTGCCTGGATCAACACCTCCACACTCACCTCATCGGACAGAATCGGGCCATGACACCTCCATCGACGACGACTTCTCTTGGCATTTCCCCAAACCTGAAGAGCGTGCTCATCTTCAAGAACCACTCACAAACCGATTCCTTAATGATCTGCCGACTGGGACGGGCCTGGGTCCCGAGGCCCACATATGGCCCATCTACAACGAGCATGCGGAGAAGTACGATAAAGAGATGTTGGAGACATATAATGGGGGGATGGACAATCTGCTCATATTTGTGCGCATTGTCGTTATCCTTGCGTTGGACTTCACTCATCGCGCTGCATCGCAGGCAGCATTGTTTTCCGCTGTTGTATCTGCCTTCATCGTCTTGTCCGTTCCACTCCTCCAGGCCGATCCAATGCAACCTGTTGTGGATGTGCTCAGTGTCATTTCCCTCCAGCTCTCCATCTCGAGCTCAGGCAATATCAGCATCCCATCTGGCTCGTATCAAGCCGAACCCTTCTCTCCCACGGCGTCTGTCGTCTCCATCAACGCTCTGTGGATTATGAGCTTGTCCGTGAGCTTATCGACGTCCGTCCTCGCGATGCTCGTCAAGCAATGGCTGCGTGTGTACGGCACAAATCTGCCAACACCCCAGAAGGAGAAGGCCAAGGAGAGGCAAGCGCGCTACGACGGGCTCGTGAGCTGGCAGGTTGCGGGGCTCGCCAATTCATTGCCGGTCCTCATCCACCTCGCGGTCGCTCTCTTTCTTGTGGGTCTCGTAATGTACCTGTGGGATATATCACTTGTACTGCGCTATATTGTCTTGGTGTTTGTGGTGCTGGGAGGAGTCGGGTACATGGCTCTCGCCACGGCACCTCTGATCTGGCCCCGATGCCCGTACAAAAGCCCGGTCACTCAGGGTCTGTCTCTAGTGACTACTCGGCTTGAAACGGTTTGGCATCAGTTGCAAGTCTGGATTCCGAGCCTAACGAAGCACACGCGTACGAAGAACGGACGCGAAAAGGAGCGAGGTGACTTTGAAGATTGTCCGTTAGCACGTTCCAATGAGATGGAACTGGATGCTCAATCTATGACTTGGCTCGTGCAAACCTCATCGGATATGGGGGTTGCCAAGGCTGTCGTGGCGGCATGCGTGTCTTGGCAGGAAGAGCTGATACCTAACGCCTCATATCGACACTTCAAAGAACATATGCATCATGTCCTAGGCGCCCTGCCACACGTTACGATTCTACTCCAACCCCCGGAAGGGTTTGACCCAACAACCATTTCTTGGAAACAGCTCAACGGGATGCTGACCGAGGCGCTCATATCGCGCTCAGCTCTCTTGTGGTCGGAGCCGTGGTTGGATGATTCTTCAAGTCTTGACTGGGCGTGGTCCTATCCCGTTGGTCAAGTACCAGAAGAGGACCAGCTATGGTTCTATGCCGTCTTGTGTTATCTCACAGGTGGAAACCTGGCGGGCCGAGAGCACTACAAGGGCTATGATGCGGCGTTAGAGCTTCTCATCTCCACGCTTGACAGCGGATCGGCAGATATATCCCTCTCTGCTTGCGTTTTCTTCTTGAAGCGTCTCGGCAATCGGAGTATCCCACCTCGTTTAGAAGAAGCTGTGTTGCGGTTCATTGGCGCTTCAACTGTCCTTCCCGTCCAGTTTCTTTGTTTCTGTAGACATATATGGGCCCCCCATGAGCCTGGCGAGGCTTCCTTCGATTCCAACGGACGGCAGTTCTCCTCCATGGATGACTTTTTTATGCCGTTCATCGAGAATACCTGGAGATGGGAAATATGCACCGCAGCAATGAAACTGTTGACGAATGGGCTCAAGGCGGAGATATTATCATCTCCGGATATCCGGCTGTGTCTCAGCTCCCTTCTCAGGTATTTCAGAGGCCAGGGTTGTTTGTACCCGCAGAAACCGCTACCTCTGGCGGAACCAAGGGTTGTTGAACGGATGTTTCCCACCGAAATAGAACTCCTCAAAGAATGCTTGCGATCCCATGCGAGACTACCTCTGATGCTCATGCCGCAAGAGCTTCTCGAAGTCGCACAGTTGTGTGACACCAGCATGGTCCTTTCTCTACCGCACGTACTGCAGCCCCTTCTCGCGGAGGACCTGCGAAACTGGCTTCTTCAAGTAGAAGACCTGTGTCGCGCGGGCCGGATTGTCGGGCAGAAACGGCTGCTTCTCATTGCGACCTTTGCGCTGTCAGCAATGGAAGGCGACATCTTGAGAAGACTCAAATGGGGCGAAGACCCGTCATTGTTACTCCCCGTGGCGGACGCATTTGCCGCGTGGCTCGCCTGGCTATCAGACCCGGGGATGCTTGAACTACATCTTCGAAGTCACGAGCGACGTCGTGCGCTTATTTGGGCTCTGGATCATGCCAGGGAAGGGGCACGGGAAGTTCTAAGGAAGTCTCGGGTGATGGAAGCTATCATGAACTGGGACAGGAAGGGCTCGGCCTTTGAGAGCCTAACTGAAGACCCCCTGTTTCCATGCTTCTTCCGGATGAATGACTCGATATTCGATCCCTCAATAGACGATGAACCCGGAGAAGTACTTGGGAGTGGAGACCACTCCGTAGCTGACCCACGGCAGTGTCATCTTCTTACGGAGTTGTTTACGGTTTGTCTGCACTGGAAGAGATGGTGTTCAGCTCTCTTCACTGCCTCCCCCCACCGCTCCCGCCAAAACCCTGTCCTGGCGCCACGGGAAAGCTCCGAGCTAGAGTTGGGCTGGGTATCACTACCAGCCCAAGTAATCTCAGAAGTCTCACAAGATCCGGGTGTTCCTCTTTCGGAGATGGGAGGCGGTGAAGACAGCCCCAACATCGGGCAGAGAGAGGAATCCATGGGCGCAGAGCAGGGAGAAAGGCAGAGCAGCGGGACGGGACGGGAAGAGAAGGCAAACGACTAGCGGTCCACTTGGCCTTTCATGAGTGTCTTTCTCCTTTTCACTATTTATTACACAGTGGGCCTGTGAAGTAGCGATAGCGATGCTGTCTGTTTGGCTATGTAGCGGCTAACGAAGCTAAGATCGACGTCACGTGCGCCGAGCGAACCCCAAGTGCGGAAGCCGTGCCGAGGGATGCCGTCACGCCCCACTTTGCTCCGCGTCATCGGTCGCAGCATCATCGAGACTGCAGACTGCTCCCATGATGTACGGCTCGCTGCGCCCTGAAATACCAAAGCGTCCCCTATTCCACCTCCGTCCTTACCTGACGATCAAGTGAACGACCACCTCGACGATGACGAACAGGAATTCAGAGCAGGATGGCCCGCCGGACTACAACTACGCGATGCACCAGCACGGCGAGCAGGACGGCGGCCCCGGCGGCCGTCCCGCTGGTGGACAGGGGCAGACCCTGCAGCCTAGCTCCGCTGGGAACATAGAGGGACAGGGGAGGGCATCGATGGAGGACGAGATGCGCGAGCTGCCCGACGGGTGGATCAGGGAGTGGGATCCTAAGTGCGTCTCTACCTTCCGTATTTCTCGCCCAGGTCGTTGATGAAAAGGACAGACAGAAGCACCACTTTTACGTCGATACCAAAGCGAACCCTCCCCGCTCGATCTGGGTACATCCGTATGACGATCCGGAGTACATCTCGTCCATACCCGACAAGCACCCCGCGAAGCAGTGGGCGAACGCCCAGCAGCAAAACGCTCGCCCTGTCGGCCAAGGCACGAGCGGCACTGGTCCGGCACGCGCGGGTGCCGCTGCTGGGGCAGCACAGACGGGACAGAAGCCCGGACTGTTGACCAAGATGCACGATAAGCTCACGGGAACCACGAAGGAGGAGCGGGACGCGGCGAAGGAACAGCAGCGGCAGCAGCAGATCGCTTACGAGCAGGTACGCCTCTTATTTATCTACCTAATGCTGCATGTGCGGGTATACTAACACGATGTGCAGGAAATGCAGCGCCGCTACGCCCAGCGGCAGCAGCAGATCCAGCAGCAGGGTTATCCCGCCGGGTACGGAGGAGGCGGGATGTATGCGCCTCCCATGGGCACATACGGTCGCAGCGGGATGGGCTACGGCGGCGGTTACGGCGGGGGCATGGGCATGGGCGGCATGGGCATGGGCATGCCGCTGCTTGGTGGGCTCGCAGGTGGGTTCTTGCTGGGTGATATGATCGGGAATATGGGCGATGGTGGCGGGGATGGCGGAGGGGACGGCGGAGGGGACGGCGGTGGGGGTGGGGACTTTGGAGGTGGGGGCGGTGACTTCGGAGGTGGGGGAGGCGACTTCGGCGGCGGAGGCGGTGACGGCGGAGGAGGGTTCTAAACGCCAACTGGTGCGCGCGACATAAAGACGTGATTATTACGATGCCATGATACCGACTTGTTGTGTATGCATGGGATAAAGTTACAGCGTTATGTTCCGTACTGTCCGTGATAATGTCCCGTCCGCCGTGGCCCGTCTACAATGTTCGCCTCTACAGTCATCCGCTATGGACCCAGTGTTTGCGCACCAGAGGCGTAGTAGCGCAGCCTACTGGCGATGAATAGCACACTTGCAGGGAGCCCATACAGCGCTCCTGCCATCAGCACGAGCACGAGCAGCGTAATAGCCACTGTAATCCCAGTCAGTTGAATGCCCATCCCTGGTCAATTAAAGGGACGTACCAAACAGGCCTTTCTCCCAATCCTGCATCATACTGAGAGCAAAGTTGACCTCCAGCAACAGCCTCATCCTGGCCCATCTGCTCGCGTACGGGTCGTGAAATGGCCGCCGCAAGGGTCGCGCTCGATAGCTCGAGGTGCTGTCTGTCGGTGAGGGAGGTACCAGCACACGTGGATCCCAGTCCTTGGCTTCGTCTACCAGATGTCGGAGGGAGGTGTGTCGTGAGCTGGCGAGGTCGAGCGGAGATGGCGGGGTAGAGGCACAGCGCCGGCGCCGGCGTTCCGCCCGGGAGGGCGACCGCTGCTCCTTGGGCGGTGCGAGGAGAAGCGGCATGTTCTTCTACGTGTTCGGAATGACAGGAAGACACGGTCCACGTTGGTACAGGCGTCGCTGCTGTTGTTGTCCTTGTTGCCCCTCGTGATCGTTTGTTGTAGGAAGGGTTGGTCCAACCGTGCGGGTGAGCAAGGGAGGACTGGAATGCTGGCGGGCGCGCCACCCCATCGAGGAGAGACAATCCGACAGTAGGTCACCTTTCCCGCCGCTCCTCGTTCAGCTCAACCCATTTGGGTACACGAGGCTGCTTCGAGCGCTTTGAAGACTCGTCATAGATGCATATTACGTGAGGGCAGCGCTTTCGCCGAGGTCAGGATGAGCAAGCCCATGATCATGCGGTGATGCGGCGTGACGTCTGGGCGGGCTCGAGCGGCCATGAGTGCGGTCTTTGCAGCCCACAGGGAGGGAGACGAGATCTGCAGCGAGACAGAAGCGGCGAAGGATGGCGGCTCCAGGCGCGCGATCGGCCAGCGGGCTGGATGACGCGGAAAGACGCGCGCAAAATGAGAGCCGCGTGGCTGGCACGTGATTCACTGTCGTAAAAAATCCGGGTGAGTCGCCTCGTCTCCCACCTCCCTACGGGTACTGCTGCTCGGTTCCTCATCTCTACTGCTTTCATCTCTGGGTGATCTTAACGGTCCTGATATACTTGCTTCTCCGGACTGGTCGAAATGGTTTATGTAAACCGTGTCTCAACACTCCTGTCTCGGATCTAAACACAGTAGGCGTACCCCGCCGCTACATGCCGCCGCGCGCGCCCGATCAAGCCCCGATCCCGATGGCCAGAGACGGGCGAGGCGTGACCTCGCAACCTTCCCTTCTCTCCCCACCCGCCCTCCGCCCTTGGTTCGCTGGCACGATGTTCACCTCTCGATCGATCTTGGCTCTTCCTCCCTTGCGGTTCCTCGCCCGCCTGGTCCCCGGACAAGGAATGCTGAGTGGGCGAATGTCTCAGAATAGCGATGCGTAGGCAGAGAGGGGGCTGATGTCATCTCCTCCCGAATGATCACGCTGGTGACGAAGTTGGATGGCCTCGATCGAAGGCTGAAGAAGGCGTGCCCCCGGTCTGGCCACTTGCCAAACTGTATGCGCCCCCGGGTGAGGATATAAGGCAGGCCGCCTTGCTCCCCTCCCGGCACGAGCGTTTCCTCCTCCCTCCTCCCACATCAACAACAAACATCAATGATGGCCGGAAACAACGCGCTCACCGCCAACCCGCCGACGTCTGCCATCGACATCACCACCCATGGGTCGGACTGGCTCTGGGCCGTCTTCGCCGTCATGCTCCTCTCGGACCTCATCGTCATCGTCTGGGCCTACAGGCTCCCGCGTGGGCACAGGGTCTTCCACCTCCTCCCGATCGTCATCCTCACCACGGCGGCCATCGCGTACTTCTCGATGGCTGCGGATCTCGGAGGCACGCCCGTGCAGGCCGAGTTCTTCGGCAACAGGCACCAGAACCAGGGCGCGACGCGCGCCATCTGGGTAAGCTGCTTTCTCACCATTCGGGCCGCATATATTCACCAGCATACAGTATGTCCGTTACATCGACTGGGTGATCACCACGCCCTTGCTGCTCATGGAGCTCCTGCTCGGCACCGGCCTGCCTCTCTCCGACATCTTCGTCACCGTCTTCATGGACATCGCCATGATTATCGCTGGCCTGGTCGGTGCACTCGTTCCCTCGACGTACAAGTGGGGCTATTTTGCGGGTGGCATGGCTGCGCTGTTCTTCATCTGGTACATCCTCCTCGGACCCGCCCGCGTCAGCGCGGAGCTCATCGGCGCTGATGTCCGCGGCATCTACACCCGGTCTGGTATGTGCATATCCCTAGCATGCATGTATGAACCACATGGCTGATCATACTTCAGCCGCCTTCCTGGCTTTCCTCTGGCTCCTTTACCCCATCGCCTGGGGTCTCTCCGACGGCGGCAACGTCATCCACCCGGATAGCGAGATGGTGTTCTACGGCGTGCTCGACATCCTCGCCAAGCCCGTATTTATCTTCATTCACATCCTCAGCCTGAGGACCATCGACATGTCCCGCTTCGGCCTCACTGGTGTTGGTGTGGGAGGCGTATCGGCCGTGCAGGGGACGAGGACGGGCGGATATTTCAATGAGAAGCCTGGTACAAACACCGGTGCTGTCGCTCCCGTCAATCGCCCAGTTGATCCACTTCCGGCTGCTGCCGCCTAAGGGCTTTCAGAGGACTTACTCTATATACATCATTAGCGCACGCAATGACAAGTCTTTCCATTGGCTACATTGCACAGGTTGTGTGCTACCCAAATCTATTCCGCCGCATTATTACCGCGGTCCAGGATTGCACCTTGATCGGTGTCGCCGCGGGCATCGGGGTCCACCGCTCTCCGAAAGGCACAACAGCTGCCGCTCCTTGTACACCGTGGCTTACCGGTAACTCACGACCAGTCTTCCCGCCTGTGCTCGCCGTCGGCTCTTTGTGACGGCAATCTATTCGTGAGGTGCCAGCTGATTGGTTCTGTCCTCCATCGGCGAACCCCAGCTCGACGTCGGGCTCGGTTGGTTCGACTGGAGCACCACCGCAGCCCGCCCCACTGAGAAGAGAATTGAAGAGCGAGATGGGGTTTAAGCGGGTGGTCATCTGTTGGAACCACGTGCGGTGCGGAGAGGTCCGGGATGTGACCTGCACCTGCGCCGTATGCTCGACGTTCCAGACTCCGCGTTCATTTCGGCTAGCAGTCCGTTCCGCACGATCCTTCAGCTTTTCATCATACAGCGCGAGGAAAATTCTCATCGCATGTTCCGGGTCCTTCATGTAAAAAGTTCGCACCGCCTCGACAACACCCGACTCATGAACCTCTTCAAGATAGTATTCCACCTCCCAATACAGTATCACGTTCAAACCTTCGCCGAGGGAGACATCGCCTCCCTGCCAATGTAGCTCTATCATGCCAGGCTCGCATAGCCATCGTAACCAAGGCTTCTGGAACTGCCTGAAGACCATTCTTAGAGAGCTCCCTGCGGAGGGTTCGCGTGTCACACGATACAATATATGCGTGGCCAAGAGCAGTACTCGAGAATCCTTCAAAGCTTGACCCTTCTGGAGGAGCTCCGTCAGCTGCGGAACCAGGATTAGCAGGTGGTCAGGCTCTGCACTTGAGTCTTCGAAGATCTGCCCCTGTCTCCAGACCCGCACTTTACATAATTGCAGCATGTCGATGACATCTTGCAGTGGGAGCATTATATCCTCCCGATCAATCACAAATGTTTTCCAGAATTGTTTCAGCAGCTGGATTTCATGGGGAAAGTCTCGTTCCATCTGTATCGGGTTTGGTAGGGGAAGCGCTCTCTCAGGATACAGCTGGCCTTGTGCCCTGAACCAAGATAGAAGGGACTTCAGGTACTTCTTGGCATCGACGGAGGAGATTTGGTTGGATTGGAACAGGGTAGTGAGGTGCTGTATGGCAGCGCTGCTGAGATCCGAATGGGGCATTTCTTCGATCATCGGGAGAAAGAACTCATCCATGACAGAAAGTTTACGGTTGTCAGAGACGCGCTGCCAAGTGGGATCGTGAAGGAGTCGAGAGCCACACAGAATTTCGACTGGAACACTCAGAGAGGCACGGATGAAGTTCGCCATGCTTGCTTGCCATTCTTCTTGTTTAAAGTCAGGTAACCTCCGGATGTACGTGAGAAAGAGGAGGCAGGCGAACAGAGAGATGTCGCTTTGGGGTTGGCTGAAGTACGTGAGGATACCCCGCTCGGCGCTGTAAAACCACGTCCAATAGGGTTCAATGAAGCAGTGTGAAGCTGGAGAAAGATGGGCTAGAAGCACAGCGGCGTAAGTCAAGTTCTCTTCCGTTGGCAGCGAATCATAGGGGTATAGCCGTGCCCAGTCTAGGAGGGAATGATCCACCAAGTCCTCAGGGTCCAGTGAGAGAGCGGACCACGTTATAACCGAATTCGTCAGCAGGACTCTGTACTGATCCGCGGGCAGACTCGTTGGGTTATAATCTTCGGGAGCCAGAAGCAGAGCTCTAAAGTGTGGCAAGTCACTCAGGACACCTTTCATGATTTCCTTGAAGTGTTTATAGAGAGGATTGGGAACCAGTTCTTCCTGCCACGAGACGCAGGCTGATACCACAGCCTTTGCATCGCCCGCGTCAGAGGAGGTCTGCGCTAACCAGGCCAGGGTGTGTGCCTCGAGCTCCACGTCTTTGGTAGCCTGCGGAAGATCGTATACTGCGGCCTCGTTCTGAAGTTTGGACCAGCCAATGCTTCTGAGTATGGCTGAGAACGCCGACCGGATGAAACGATTCGCTGCTCTCATCAGTATCGCGATTGGTGAGAGCACAGTAGTCACGGGGCTCCTGTACGGACGATGGGGCCAGAACAAGGGTAACATCGCCAGAACGAGGTACCCGAGCGCTCCCAGCACGGCCAGAATCGAAACGAGCCACATCAAATCCATGGAGAGACTTGACAAATACAGAACGAGGCCGGCAAGGAACAAAGCGACGGCGAGGTGGATGAGGACAGGCAAGGAGTCGGCGATTCCGGCCACTCGCCAGCTCTGCACTCCATCGTAACGAGCTTGTCTGGTTGTCGCTCTCTCCTTTTGAGGCAAGGGGAGATTGGTGATATACCCGCGCAGCCACTGTTTGACAAGCATGGCGAGAACAGAGGTCGAGAGGCTGACGAAGAGGCTCATGATCCAGAGCGCGTTGATGGAGACAGGGGAAAACGTCGGTGATGCCGCGTTACTTTCGGTTGAGGCCATCGTTGTAGAGATATTAGAAGCTCCTTGAGACGCAAGCTGGAGCGAGATGAGATTGAGCGCATCGACAATCGGCTGTGACGGATCGGCCTGCAGAAGGGGGAGAGCAAGGACGATGAATGCGGTGACCACGGCTGAAAACAAGGCCGCCTGTGGATTGGCAGTTAGCCGTCTGCACAACAAGCAAGAGATGGTGCGCACGAAGATGAGCAAGTTATCCATCCCTCCATTGTACGTCTCGATCATCTCCTTGTCCGCCTTCTCGGCGTGCTCGTTGTAGATCGGCCACACAGACGCCTGTGGACCGCGTCCGACCGGTGGCAAATCGTTGATGAACTTGCGTTCGAAGGGGCCTTCAGGAGGCGTCGATTCAGTGGGCAGGTCGTGAATGTTCGGCTCTGGCGATGTCGGTTCAGACTGAGGCAGAGGTATCTCAGCGGGATCGACGGGTTCCGGCGTGTGCGGGTGTGAGTTAGCATTGGCCACCTCCAGGTCCGCAGGCGAGGGCTCGGTTTGCCCGAAGCCACTCCAGAAGTCCTCAGGAAGAGGTTGCTCACGTCCCAGCAGCATGACAATGTGAAACGAGTGATCAAGGCGAACTGAGGACAATGGTATAGATGCACGGCTCCCGGTCGATTAGCACGCTATGACCAGTATCGCTGGCACGCTGGCACTCGGGAATGCACACAGGAGGCCGCATATGATTGTCTGTGGATGATCAAGATGGGATGAGAAGATGATGGATGCTCACACGTTCAAGTTCCGAACTCGGCCCCGATGACACGCTGCGCCACTGCCTCGATCGAACGCAGTCGATCACCGCAACGACAACTACCGAAGGCGTCTAGACATGTCTTTCCCCTCCCGACATGCTGACGATCGCACCACTGGAATCGCCCAGTTGTTATGGTGGCACGGGTGACCTGCTGGCAGCGAGAATGAATCCGTTGGGGGTGATGCAGTAGCGACACGCAGCAGGTGCGTGATGACCGGACTCACCAGATCATCTACATGCTCATGCCTGTCCTTTAGATATGTGCACGCTACAGAACCTCTCTTCAAACATTGCCATCAGCCCATCCCAAGCATCCGACCACACCAACCATTCACAATACTGAGGGTTTCGAACTGCAATGCGAGTACTTGCCTTCATTAGACCAACGATGACGCTCCGTATCGCCACGATGGATATCAATGGTCGCTCGCCGCCGTCTTCCCCGCACCCCGCTCCGGTATCGATATCGTTTGGGTGTACCTCACATCGGGACACCGTACGAGCCAATGTCGGACTCATTCCCGAGGCGATCCCTACGATGGCGACGATTACGGACGGATTAGCCCGATGTGGACCTGGGGTGCAGAGGCGTGCGGGCGATGTTCTCGAGGGCAGGCACGAGAGATGGGGCACGACTCGCAGCAGATGGGTGCGTCCTTCTTCTACTCTGCCGCATTGCATTAGCTCATGATCAGCAGCTGCAAGATGCGAGCTGCATCGCTGAGTGATCATCCTCTTCGTCAAGAAGCTTCTCCTCGCCATCATCGCCACGCCAGCGACCATTATGTTCTCGTCTTCACACACTGCGGGTGCTCTTCGTCAGCGCGTCACTGTCGTTTGACGCCGCCCCCGGGCCAGCATTCCTTGCGGACGGCCAGCTCGGTATCCCCACACAGCGCACTCTCGCTTGCGTGGAGCCCAATGGTGATGGAGTGCGCAGAACTCTGGGCGATCTTTACCGTCCTGATATGCTTGCTTCTCCAGAAGAGTCGACATGGTTTGTGTACACCGCGTCTCCACAATCCTGTCCCGGATCGAAACACAGCAGGCGCGACCCGCTGTTGTATGCCACAGCGCCGGCTCAAGCGATTCCCCTGGGCGACCGGCAGAGACGGCGAGGGGAGATCCTCCCACCCTTCTCTCCCCACGCGCCCTCCGCCCTTGGCTCGCAGGCATGATGCTCACCTCTCGCTCGATCTTGGCTCTTCCTCCCTTGCGGTTCCTCTCCCGCCTGGCCCTCGCACAAGGAATGATGAGTGGGCGAATGTCGAAGAATAGCGATGCGTAGGCAGACAAGGGGGCTGATGTCATGCCTGCGCAACTGAGCACGCGGTGACAAAGCGTCGGTCGAAGCCTGAAGAAGGCGTGCCCCCGGTGCGGCCACTTGCCCAGCTGTATGGGCCCCCAGGCGAGCGGGCAAGGGAGGTATCGTTGCTCCCCTCCCGACACCACCGTTTCCTCCTCCCTCCCTCCTCCCGCATCAACAACAAATATCAACGATGGCCGGAAACAACGCGCTCATCGCCAACCTACCGACAACCGACCGACGTCTGCCATCGACATCACCACCCGTGGGTCGGACTGGCTCTCGGCCGTCTTCCCCGTCATGCTCCTCTGGAACCTCATCGTCATCGTCTGGGCATGCATGCTCCCGCCTAGGCAGAGAGTTTCCACCTCCTCCCGATCGTCATCCTCACCACGGCGGCCATTCCGCACTTCTCGATGGCTGCGGATCTCGGAGGCACGCCAGTGCAGACAGAGCTCTTCGGCCACAGGCACCAGAACCAGGGCGCGACGCGCGCCATCTGGGTAAGCTGCTTTCTCACCAATCTGGCCGCGTATGCTCACCAGCATATAGCATGTGCGCTACATCGACTGGGTGATCACGACGCCCTTGCTGCTCATGGAGCTCCTGCTCGGCACCGGCCTGCCCCTCTCCGACATCTTCGTCGCCGGCTTCATGGACATCGCCATTATCATTGCTAGCCTGGTCCGTGCGCTCGTTCCCTCGAGCTACAAGCGGGGTTAATTTGCGGGCGGTATGGCTGCGCTGTTTTTCATCTGGTACATCCTCCTCGGACCTGCTCGCGTCAGCGAGGAGCTCATCGGGGCCAATGTCCGCGGGATCTACACCCGGTCTGGTATGTGCATATTCCCATCATGTATGCATCCAACGCATGGCTGATCATGCTCCAGCCGCCTTCCTGGCCTTCCTCTGGCTCCTGTACCCCATCGCATGGGGCCTCTCCGACGGCGGCAACGTCATCCACCCTGATAGCAAGATGGTGTTCTACGGCGTGCTCGACATCCTCGCCAAGCCCGTGTTCATCTTCATTCACCTCCTCAGCCTCAGGGCGCTCGACATGTCCCGTTTCTGTCTGACAGGTGGTGGTGTGGGCGGCATTTGGGCTGTGCAGGCGATGAGGACGGAAGGATACTTCAACGAGAAGCCTTGCGTAAACATGGCTGCTGCGGCTCCCGTCAATCGCCCGTTTGATCCACTTCCGGCTGCTGCCGCCTAGGAGGTCCCGTGATGATCAACCCCTACTACATACATCATTATTGTTACGGCAATGACATTTTTCCCTCTTGGTTACATCGCGCTAGTTGAGTGCTACCCAAATCTATTCCGCCGCATTATCACCACGGTCCAGGACCACAACTTGATCGGTGTCGCCGCGGGCATCTGGCTCCACCGCTGTCCCGAAAGGTACCAGAGCTGCCGCTCCTTGTACACCGCGGCTTACCGGTAACTCACGACCGAGCTTCCCGCCTGTGCTCGCCGTCGGCTCCTTGTGACGGCAATCCATTTGTGAGGTGCCAGCTGATTGGTTCTGTCCTCCATCAACGAATCCCAGCTCGACGTCGGGGTCTGTTGACTCGAAGGGAGCACCACCGCGTCCCGTCCCACTGAGAAAAGATTTGAAGAGCGAGATGGGGTTAAAGCGGGTGGTCATCTGTTGGAACCACGTGCGGTGCGGAGAGGTCGGGGATGTGACCTGCACCTGCGCCGTATGTTCGACGTTCCAGACTCCGCGTTCATTTCGGCTAGCAGTCCGTTCCGCACGATCCTGCAGCTTAGCATCATACAACACGAGGAAAGTTATCATCGCATGTTCCGGGTCCTTCGTGTTAAAAGTTCGCACCGCCTCGGTAACACCCGACTCATGAACATCCTCAAAAGAGTGTACCACCTTCCAAGACAGTATCATGTCCAAACATGCGCCGAGGGGGACATCGTCTCGCTGCCAATGTAGCTCTATCATGCCAGGTTCACATAGCCATCGTAACCAAGTCTTCTGGAACTGCGTGAGGCCCATTTGTACTGAGTTACTTGCGGAGCGTTGTTGATCCAAATAATACCATATCTGCGTGGCCCAGAGGAGTACTCGAGAATCCTTCAAAGCTTGACCCTTCTGGACGAGCTGTGTCAGCTGTAGAGCCAGAATTCGCAGGTGGTCAGGCTCCGCACTTGAGTCTTCCAAGATCTGCCGGTATCTCCAGACCCGCACTTCACATAATTGCAGCATGCCGATGACATCTTGCAATGGGAGCATTACATCGTTCCGGTCAATCACAAATGTTTCCCAGAATTGTTTCAGCAGCTGGATTTCATGGGGAAAGTCCTGTTCCATCTGAATCGGGTCCCGTAGGGGAAGCGCTCTCTCAGGATATAGCTGGCCTTGTGCCCTGAACCAAGAAAGAAGGGACTTCAGGCACCTCTTGGCATCGACGGAGGAGATTTGGTTGGATTTGAACAGGGTAGTGAGGTGCTGTATGGCAGCGCTGCTGAGCTCCGAATGGGGCGTTTCTTCGATCATCGGGAGAAAGAAATCGTCCATGACTGAAAGTTTCCTGTTGTCAGAGACTACTCGCTGCCAAGTGGGATCGTGAAGGAGTCGAGAGCCACGCAAGATTTCGACTGGAAGGCTCATTGAGGCACAGATGAAGTTCCCCATGATTGCTTGCCATTCTTCTTGTTGAAAGTCAGGTAGCCTCCGGATGTGCGTGAGAAAGAGGAGGCAGGCGAACAGAGAGATGTCGGTCTCCGGCTCGTCGAAACACCTGCTGATACCCCGCTCGGCGCTGTGAAACCACGTCCAATAGGGTTCAATGAAGTACTGCGAAGCTGGAGAAAGATGGGCTAGAAGCACAGCGGCGAAAGTCACCTCTTGCGTTGGCAGCGAATCATAGGCGTATAGCCGTGCCCAGTCAAGCAGTGAATGATCCACCAAGTCCTCAGGGTCCAGTGAGAGAGCGGACCATATTATAACCGCATTCGTCAGCAGGACTCTGTACTGATCGGCGGGCAGACTGGTTGGGTTATAATCTTCCGGAGCCAGAAGCAGAGCTCTAAAGTGTGGCAAGTCACTCAGGACACCTTTCATGATTTCCTTGAAGTGTTTATAGAGAGGATTGGGAACCAGTTCTTCCTGCCACGAGACGCAGGCTGATACAACAGCCTTTGCATCGCCCGCGTCAGACGAGGTCTGCGCTAACCAGGCCAGGGTGTGTGCCTCGAGCTCCATGTCTTTGGTAGCCTGCGGAAGATCGTATACTGCGGCCTCGTTCTGAAGTTTGGACCAGCCAATGCTTCTGAGTATGGCTGAGAACGCCGACCGGATGAAACGATTCGCTGCTCTCATCAGTATCGCGATTGGTGAGAGCACAGTAGTCACGGGGCTCCTGTACGGACGATGGGGCCAGAACAAGGGTAACATCGCCAGAACGAGGTACCCGAGCGCTCCCAGCACGGCCAGAATCGAAACGAGCCACATCAAATCCATGGAGAGACTTGACAAATACAGAACGAGGCCGGCAAGGAACAAAGCGACGGCGAGGTGGATGAGGACAGGCAAGGAGTCGGCGATTCCGGCCACTCGCCAGCTCTGCACTCCCTCGTAACGCGCTTGTCTGGTTGTCGCTCTCTCCTTTTGAGCCAAGGGGAGATTGGTGATGTACCCGCGCAGCCACTGTTTGACAAGCATGGCGAGAACAGAGGTCGAGAGGCTGACGAAGAGGCTCATGATCCAGAGCGCGTTGATGGAGACGGGGGAAAACGTCGGTGATGCCGCGTTACTTTCGGTTGAGGCCATCGTTGTAGAGATATTAGAAGCTCCTTGAGACGCAAGCTGGAGCGAGATGAGATTGAGCGCATCGACAATCGGCTGTGACGGATCGGCCTGCAGAAGGGGGAGAGCAAGGACGATGAATGCGGTGACCACGGCTGAAAACAAGGCCGCCTGTGGATTGGCAGTTAGCCATCTGCACAACAAGCAAGAGATGGTGCGCACGAAGATGAGCAAGTTATCCATCCCTCCATTGTACGTCTCCAGCATCTCCTTGTCAGCCTTCTCGGCGTGCTCGTTGTAGATCGGCCACACAGGCGCCTCTGGCCCGCGTCCGACCGGTGGCAAATCGTTGATGAACTTGCGTCCGAAGATTCCTTTAGAAGCATCCTCGTCGTCCTCGTCGTCCTCTTCGCCCTCCCCATCGCCCTTCCCATCGCCCTCCCCATCGTCCTCTTCAACAAACTTCACATCCTCAAGAGAGTCGAACGACGAAGTATGCACAGAGTCGGGCAGAGGGGGCAATTTGGACAAGTCGATGGATGCCGCATGGCCCGGCGAGGTTGTGCTGGCCGCGGTTGTCACATGCTCGTCAATAGACGCCAGCTGGTTCTGTGGCAAACCACCCCAGAAGTCCTCCGGAAGAGGTACTTCGCGTCCGAGTGGCATTGCGTTATAGAGTGCTGAACAGAAAGGATCAATGGACAGGATGGATGGACGGAGAAGTCAATGTGATGTCAATGAGTCGACGGTGGTGGGACCAAGATATGGGGAGCAACGTTGTCGCGCTGGCACTCGGGAATGCAATCAGGAGGTAGTATATCATTATGTGCGGATAAGCAGGGTAGAACGCGAACATGATGGATGCTCTAGTGGATGGGCGGCGGTGAACTGGGGTGCCAGGCTGCCAGCGTTGTGGCGGACGGCCTCGATCGGCACTGCGCCACTGCCTCGATCACCACGCGGGTCCACGTCGACGATGGACTATGAGCGCATCGGCCCTTGCCATGTAGCGAAAGATGTCTGTGGAATTCCCTGCACACGCCTTCCTCCTTCTGTTGCTCATTCAGCCTGCCCTTTACATGCTCATATCTCCGTGCTACATAGTTCCGACGTACCTAATCCATACCCACATAACCCCGTCACTCTCCTCCGGCGCACGCGACACGATAGAGCCTTTCTGCATGCCCAACAATGGCCGTGCAGCCGCGAGAGCTTCCATCGAGCCTCCCGGCCTTGACGCTCGGATCGCTCCGAAGGATCAGACTGGATCTGGGCCGTCTTGCACCGTACTCCTCTCGGATGGGGAGGCTGATTTGGGCGAGTGTGTAACATTTGGGTGCGTCCGCTCTGCAGATCTCCCTTGGCTTTGCTCATGGTAATTCTGGTGCAGTACTTGAGCTCTATGGACGGAGGGACCACCCTCTCGCTCATGAGACGTCTCCTAGCCACCACTTGCACGATACCGAAATGCCGGTGACCGTCGTCAAGCAGGTCAGCATGCTCCTCGCCAGCGTGCCGGTCTCGCTCGGCGGGACACTGGCGGCAACCGCGGGGGCGCGCCGCGTGCTAGAAGTCCGCTTGGGATCGCGTGGAGCTCGACGGTGTGAAGTGTGCTTGGCACATCCTGCAGTGCATCTAGTCATCCCAGCGATCTACGTTCCCCGCTTACTTACCCATTCTAGCGGACCTTGGCACGTACCCCACAATGGATCTGGTCCGCAACACCATCGGCATAACACCAACAACGGCCAGAAGCGACGTGATCGCTGCGGCCTCGCTCACGGGAGAGATCGACACTGCCACACATTTGTTCGACTGCCTCTGAGCCGTCTGAGCCTACATGCTCGCTGGGCATCGGCTTCATCCTCTGTCCATACCTTACCTGGTAGGGCCAGAGGGGCTTCCATGCGCTACCGATTTCTCTCCACCCACGGTGCCCATTCGGCACTTATCGATGGCTGCAAATCTGGGTTCGCACTATCGGGCGGGTAGCGGCTTTGGGCAACGTTGGCTAGAACCAACCGCGAGGTGCTCTATCTGGGTACGCTGCTGGCTTACCATTCTAGTCTCAGATACTCACCGAGCTGCAGGATGCCGCTTGATCGATTGGTCGATCACCACTCGTCTGCTGGTCAGACAGCTTCTCCTTGGCACCAGTGTTCCCGTCTTGGATGTCTTCCTTGTCGATCTCAAGGATATTGTCATGATCGTCGGTGGTAGGATCAGCTACACGTTCATTCGACATGCAAGTGGGGCGACTTCGTCCGCGGGCTGGCTGCACCATTCTTCATTGGGTATATCCTCCTCCAACCCATCGGCAGGTGCGGTGCGTGTCGTCGCTGATATGTGCGGCGCCTACGCGGATTCCGGTATGTACACGCTGACACCATGTATGCGTCCAAGTCTCATTGGTCATTGAACTTGATCCAGCCGAATTCTTCTCCTTCCTCTGGCCGCTCTACCCCATCACCTGGGGGATCTGCCACGGGGCCAACGGGATCCATCCCGAGAGCAAGATGGTGTTCTACGGCGTGCTCGACATCCTCGCCAAGCCCGTGTTCATCTTCATCCACATCCACGCCCTGCACGCCATTGACTTGTCCCGTTTCGGTCTGACGGGTGTCGGTGTGGGTGTCATTTCGGCTGTGAAGGGCACGAGGACGGGCGGACACTTCAATGACAAGCACGGCGCGAACACGGCTTCCGGCACTCCCGTGAACCGTCCGGTTGACCCCCTTCAGGCTGCTGCCGCCTAAGGCGTTATGAGATGGCTCACCCTACATACATTCATATACGACAATGACATATTCTCTCTCAGCTACGTCGCACCGTGCTACACAAACCTATTCTGGCTAATCATCGGCATGTCCCAACTCCGCACCTTGATCGGCGTCGCCGTGCGCGTCTGACTCCTCCACCGTACCAACAGGCACCAGAGCTGCAGCTCCTTGTACCCCGCGGCTTGCCTGTACTTCACCACCAGGCTGCCGGTCTGTGCTCGCCGTCGGCTCCTTGTGAAGGGAGGCCATTCTCGAGGTGCCAGCTGACCGGTTCTGTCCTCCATCGACTAACCCCAGCTCGACGTCGGGCTCTGTTGGTTCGACTGCAGTACCACAGCGTGCAGCCCCATTGAGAATAGAGCTGAACAGCGGCATGGGGTTTAAGCGGAGTCGGAGCTGTTGGAACCACTTGCGGCGCGGAGAAGCCGGAGAGGTGTCTTGCACTAGCTCCGTATGTTCGACGTTCCAGACTCCGCGTTCATTTCGGCTAGCAGTCCGTTCCGCACGATCCTTCAACTTAGCGTCATACAATTCGAGGAAAGTTCTCATCTCATGTTTCGGGTCCCTTGCGTCAACGGTCCGTACCGCCTCGGCAACACCCGATTCATGAACCTCCTCAAAAGAGTCTCCCACCTTCCAGTACAGCATAATGTTCAAATATCTCCCGAAGTGGTGATTTTCCTCCTGCCAATGTAGCTCTATCATGCCAGGCTCGCATAGCCATTGTAACCAAGTCTTCTGGAACTGCCTGAAGACCATTGGTAGTGAGCTCAATGCGGAGCGTTGGCGTATCAAACGATCCAATATCTGCGTGGCCAAGAGGAGTACTCGAGAATCCTTCAAAACTTGACCCTTCTGGACGAGCTCCGTCAGCTGTAGAGCCAGGATTTGCAGGTGGTCAGGCTCCAGACTTGAGTCTTCGAAGAGCTCGCCGTTTCTCCAACCCTGCACTTCACACAATTGAAGGATGTCGACAACATCTGGCAGTGGAAGCCTTACACCGTTTGCAACAATCCCAAATGTTTGCCAGAACTGTTGCAGCAGCTGGATCTCATGGGGAAAGTCTCGTTTCATCTGTATCGGGTCTGGTAGGGGAAGCGCTCTCTCAGGATACAGCTGGCCTTGTGCCCTGAACCATGAGAGAAGAGACTTCAGGCACTTCTTGGCATCGGCGGAGGAGATTTGGTTGGATTTGAACAGGGTAGTGAGGTGCTGTATGGCAGCGCTGCTGAGCTCCGAATGGGGCATTTCTTCGATCATCGGGAGAAAGAAATCGTCCACAACTGAAAGTTTCCTGTTGTCATGGACTACTCCCTGCCAAGTCGGCTCCTGAAGGAGTCGGGACCCACACAGAATTTCGACAGGAACGCTCATGGAGCCGCAGATGAACTTCACCATGATTGCTTTCCATTCTTCGTGTTTAAAGTCAGGTAGCCTCCGGATGTACGTGAGAAAGAGGAGGCAGGCGAACAGAGAGATGTCGCTTTCGGGTTGGCTGAAATACGTGCGGATACCTTGCTCGGTATCGTAAAACCACGTCCAATATGGTTCATTAAGCCACTGCGAAGCTGGAGAAAGATGGGCTAGAACCACAGCGGCGTAAGTCAAGTTCTCTTCCGTTGGCAGCGAATCATAGGAGTATAGCCGTGCCCAGTCTAGGAGGGAATGATCCATCAAGTCCTCAGGGTCCAGTGAGAGAGCGGACCACGTTATAACCGCATTCGTCAGCAGGCCTCTGTACTGATAGGCGGGTAGACTCGTTGGGTTATAATCTTCCGGAGCCAGAAGCAGAGCCCTAAAGTGTGGCAAGTCACGCAGGACACCTTTCATGATTTCCTTGAAGTGTTTATAGAGCGGAGTGGGAATAAGTTCTTCGTGCCACGAGACGCAAGTTGATACCACAGCCTTCGCAACGCCCGCGTCAGACGAGGTCTGCGCTAACCAGGCCAGGGTGTGTGCCTCGAGCTCCACGTCTTTGGTAGCCTGCGGAAGATCGTGTACTGCGGCCTCGTTCTGAACTTTGGACCGGCCAATGCTTCTGAGAATGGCTGAGAACGCCGACCGGATGAAACGAGACGCTGCTCCCATGAGGCTCGCGATTGGCGAGAGCAAAGTAGTCACGGGGCTCCTGTACGGACAATGGGGCCAGAACAAGGGTAACATCGCCAGAACGAGGTACCCCAGCGCTCCCAGGACGGCGAGTATCAAAACGAGCCACATCAAATCCATTGAGAGACTTGACAAATACAGAACGAGGCCGGCAAGGAACAATGCGACGGCGAGGTGGATGAGGACAGGCAAGGAGTCGGCGATCCCCGCCACTCGCCAAACCTGCACTCCATCGTAACGAGCTTGTCTGGTTGTCGCTCTCTCCTTCTGAGGCAGGGGAAGATTGGTGATGTACCCGCGCAGCCACTGTTTGACAAGCATTGCGAGGACCGAGGTCGACAGGCTGACGAAGAGGCTCATAATCCAGAGCGCATTGATGCCAACGGCCGAAGGGGTCGGCGAGAATGCATTTCCCTGGTCGAAAAGAGTGGAACCACGAGTGGCGTTAGCGGAGCCTTGAGCAGCCAGCTGGGACGAAATGATGCTGAGCGCATCGACGATGGGTTGTGCCGGATCGGCCTGCAGCAGTGGTAGGGAAAGGACGATGAATGCTGTAACGACGGCTGAGAAGAGCGCAGCCTGTATAAGCAGATCAGCATTGATCAAGTGAGAAAGCAGCCGCCCGCACGAAAATGAGGAGGTTATCCATTCCTCCATTATATGTCTCCAGCATCTCCTTATCAGCCTTGTCTGCGTGCTCATTGTAGATTGGCCATACAGGCGCTTCTGGACCACGCCCCACCGGCGGTAGGTCGTTGATGAACTTGCGGTCGAAGGGTCCTTCAGCAGCGGGAGGTTCGGCTGGCAGGTCGGGAGCATCAGATTCCTGGGATGCCGGTGCGGACTCGGGCAATGGGTATATCCGGGCGACGTCGAGGTCGATGGACACCACTGTAGGTGAGTGGGTAGCATCATTGTCCGCAACATCTACAAGAGAGAACGTGCTCTCTACTGGACCACTCCAAAAGTCCTCGGGAAGAGGTTGCTCACGTCCTAGTAGCATGGGGAGGTAGGTTGCTCCGAGTGAATAGGCAAGTATAGGTCTTACCGGGTGCGAGTGCAAGACTGAAGGTGCTGTCGATTAACGATGGCGCGGCCAGCACGTGGCCGAGCAACGATGTCGCGTTAGCACTCCGAAATGCACACAGGAGATAGCATAGCATTGTCTGCGATAATCAAGATGATCTGAGAAGATCAAGGCCGAGGCTCTCCGAGCGTGCCGGACACGCTGGCTTTTCGTCCCCTGGCGGCGGATGCATTGTTTACCGTCGGGGCGCGTCCCACGCGTTGTTGATCCAAACCAATCCCACACGTTTGCCTCTCTCTCCTGCTCACCATCGTCTGTGAACCTCATGCCGGCAGTGCGATTTTCTGATCATTCCTTCACACTGCAATCCGGCATGTCCCGCGTCGATATCCATTGCAGATGGAGACATCGAGCCCGAGATAAATGACACTATGGAGAGGTTAGCGCCGGTGAGTGGTGCCTACAGTCTTCGCTCCAAGTCGATGCCCTCACACAAACACGCCAGATAGTGGCACTGCGCTGCACCATCCACGCTTGCCTCATACATGGAACATATGCTGGCACACGTGCGCACAGCATAAGGCATCTCTGACCCCATGCTTATGTCTGGCTCGTGACAGCCTACCGATGTTCGACATGCAACTGTCAAACGGGCACTCCAGCCTTCCAGTCCCGCCGGGACCGCCATCGTGATCCTCTCATCTCCTCGGACCGTCTTTGGTCCTCCACGCTCCCTTCATCAGGCCTGTGGCCCTTAATCACTCTGCTTTGGGATGCGCCGAGACTATCATAAGGGACACGCTACCGAAGGATCGACCTGACAACTTGGACCGTAGGGGCTGCATTCTCTGTGGTACCAATTAATGCATTACCCCTCTGTTCATATACTGATATGTACTCCAGTGCTTCCTCTATGCAGTCAACAACTGCGACGATCGCAATCGTGCCGACGCTCGTCATTCGCCCCCTTCTTCCGCCTGTTCCTCCGATCACGTATCCTCGGCACATCGTTGGGGAGATCAATGGGTTATTTCACTACAAGACTGGGTATGCCGGACATCATGGTGCGCTGTCAATGTACTGTCAATGTATTGTATGCCATCTCCGACTTGATAATGAGTGTTTGGACTATGTCTACATCTTCTACGTCAGCTGTTCCCTATGTGCCAACCGTCCCCGTCAACATCTATGGCTCGACTGCCCGTATCTCACTCCTTGTCGTCCGTCCGCGATTCATCCCTCAATTCTTCGTCACCCTTCTCCACCTCTTCTTTCGACTGATCCTCTGGACCTGCGGATGCGCCGTCGTCTGCAGACGTGACTTCCAGTCGGTCTGCGGACTGGTATGCTTCTACGTGCGGCTCTGAATCTCGCTGCGCTAGTTCCAAGGCACCAGACTCGATATCAACGCTTGCCGGATATGCCGGATCGTCATTTGGATCCGCCCGTCTGCGAAAAAGAGCAATGAGGTGAAGTGCATTGAGCCGCGCGAAGGTGTTCCATGGCAAATGTAGAGAAAAATTCGCCCTTCTTTCCGCGTTAGAAATCGGAATTGAGTCTGTGTTGTCATCTTCCTCCACCCGTCCTGCAAATCCGATCACACGATCGTAGTAAAGCCAGAGATACATAAACTCCGAATCGTCCCAGAAATTTTCGCGGCCTTCTCCCCCTTGGTGCCAATCCATCAGGTCTTCCATTATTCCGGACTTGTGGACAACCTCAGGTAGGTGAACTATCGCCAGTCTGAGAGGGGCGAAAAGCCATAACCGATGAATGGATGTTTGAATGTGCAGTTCAAGCATGGGAGGATCCGTCAACCACCGGAGCCACGCATGGAATGCTCGCGCCAACGGCGTCCCTGGGCCCTTTTCATCCTTGAATGGCTGTATATGCTCGTCTGTGAGGGAGGAAAGTAGATTAGTAGCCATGATGAGAACGCGTGTCTCTCCTGTCGCACGACCACCGCGACAAAGAGCTTCAATTTGAAGCAGCCACTTTCGCATTGTGTTGATGTCAACCAGGTCGAGCTTCCGCCAATCATCGGTGTCCAATGGGCACAATTGCCTGATGGCCAACAGATCTTCGGGTATGATGGGGAGGTCCTGACCGCGATGCGCTTCCCAGCATTGTTTGAGAAGGTCTGCTTCGCGTGGAACCACCCTGCCAATCAGCTCTCCATCCAACAAAGGCAACTCCTTTTCGGGATACACGTATCCCTGGGATCTAAACCACTGAATCAAGGCCTGCAGACATCTGCGCATATCGACCGATGATACGACCTTCTCCTTGAGCTCGTTTGCCAACATTTGCATTGCTGCGATGTGTAAGTCCGAGTGCGTTTTGGACTCTAGCAGTGGCTGAAGAAAGTCGGCCATCGCAGAAAGGCTCATTAGAGAGGACGAGGGATCTCGCTGCCAATCGGGGTTCCAGAGCAGTCCACACACGAACAAGATTTCGGTGGGAAGTCTGACGGACGTCGTCAGCAATTTCAGGGCGACATTCTTGTATTCGCTGAACTGCCACGCATCCGACCTTCTGCTGATTGTTTTGAAGAAGGCGATGCAAGCAAACAGTGAGATATTGGCCGACGGATCCTCAAGGCTGGAGGGCAACAGCGATTCCAACGTCCCCCAAGTGATAGACTCGACGCGGTCCCAGTCACGTCCTCCTGCAAGATAGCATGAAACAGCGGCATACCAAAGATGGTCTTCTTTGGGGACCTGATCAGTGGGATATGACCACGCCCAGTCCAAATTGCGAACATCGTGAACGTAGGGTTCGCTCCACGTGAAGGCGGAGAGTGAGATGGCCATTTCGGTCAAAAGGAATTTGAATTGTTCCCACGGCAGTCTATTCGGATCATTACCGTCTGGACGCTTGAGTAGGACCGTAACATGGGGCAGTTCGACGAAAACGCTCCTCATAATTGATTTAAATCTGGTGTACGCGGGATTGGTGATGACTTCGTCCGGCCACGATACGCAAGCTGATACGACAGCTTTGGCCACGCGAATCTCGGATGAGTGCTGGACCAACCATGTCAACGCTTGCGCATCCGGAACCATGTCGTCCGCGTGGACCTCGGATAGCCCAGTGGAGATTGGGGGTTTCTCATCGTTCTCCTCGTCCTCGCTCCAAGACTTGAGCCATAACTTCATCCATAGCCGCAGCTTCGCGATCGACGGTCGTAAGTACAGAAAGACAGGTCGTATAAGCATCGCAAGTAGCGAGAGCGCCGAGGTGACAGGGCTGTTGTATGGGCAGTAAGACCAAATCAATGGTGCCACCGCCAGGCCCAGATATCCAATCGCCCCAAGGACGACAAATATCGTGACAAGGTAGCGTAGGAGGTGGGAGAGATCCCACAGGTACATGACAAGTCCGATGAGAAAGAGCGCGACAGCGACATGGATAAGGACGGGCAAGGAATTGGCGATGCCGGCAACCTGCCAGTTCGTCAACCCGTCGTACCGGGCTTGTCGCTCCTTGGCTTTGTCCTTCTGCGGGGACGGCAGGTTCGTGCCATATACTCGCAGCCACTGCTTGACGAGCATGGCTAGAACGGAGGTCGACAAGCTGATGAAAAGGCTCATGATCCAAAGGGCGTTGATCGAGAGGACGGTGGAACTGGGCGAGAAGTTATCCGCGCCTGTCGGGGCAAGAGCGATAGGGACACCGCTACCGGAACTCCCCGATTGGATCTGAGCAGAGATCACTCCGAGAGCATCGACGATGGTTTGTGTTGGATCGGCTTGCAGAAGCGGAAGTGAAAGGACGATGAAGGCGGTGACCACGGCGGAGAAGAGGGCGGCCTGTGACGTATTAGCATTGCTCAAGATGAGGGAGATAACGATGCGCACGAAGATGAGCAAATTGTCCATCCCCCCATTGTACGTCTCCAGCATCTCCCTATCATACTTCTCGGCGTACGCGTTGTAGACGGGCCAAACGTCCGCGTCAGGGCCACAGCCGGTGCCGGCACTAGGTATGTCATTGATGAAGTGGCGCTTGTGTGGGCCCGGGATCGGTGTATCGTCCTCCATCTTGGGAGGGGCCCAGAAGTCCTCCGGAAGCGGTTGTTCACGTCCTATTCTCATGAGTGCAAGCGAGAAGGTGGTCGTCGTCGATTGGAGGCTTAGTTCAGCGCGGGTACGGTATGCGTTCCGCCGAGGTGAACAGTCGGTGCAAGTGAAGGTCGATCACTTTTATGACGAACCCATGGGCCATGAGCCGGTAATAGTGGATTGCGTACTGCATCTTATGAACAAGATCTTCAGGAAGGTGCAGGAAAGGGATAACTTCGCCGAACACGTTGTCGTGCGGGCGGATGGAATGTTTACTAACCGCGGTTGGCCCACTAGCTCGACGCGTTCGGCCCCGATCCAAATCGATCCATCAGATCACCTCCACTTTTCAGGTCACTACGTGGCGGTGCTAGTCGGGCCTCGTCGTGCACCCGTAAAGGTTCACACGACAATCATGTCGGTCTTGCTTCTCAATTCTCTTCCCACAGCAGCAATCAAACGATTTCAGCCCGCGAGGTTCCACATTCAAAGCTGAGCTAGGAATAGGAAAACACTTGCTATGCGAGTATGCGACAGCTCGGAACAGTCTTCCTGGATCAGTACCCTGCCGGACGATCTTCTCGAAGAGATCCTACATCTGGCTGTTCTCAATGTTGCCCATAGGCGGATCAAACCCAGTCACCATTTGGCCGATCCCACAGGCTTTACCTTTCGACTATCGCATGCTAATTTGATATGGAGACAATTTGTACTGTCGTCCGGAAGGATGTGGTCCAAGCTAACCGTTCTACTGCCTCTCAATGGGACTGAACGCGGACGATTGGTCGTCGTCATAAGGGACAGCACCAGGAACGCAGCCGCAAAGATGGAGAACAGACCAGTTTAGATCGAGTATCGGCGCGCGTTGTAGTGCTCTTGGAGAGGGTTCCTGAACGCAAGTAGAGGCGCGGGCTCGCGATCCTTCCATCGCACCGTACAGACTCCTTAGTTATATCCCAGTATGCTTTCTGGGCTTGTCAAGTGTGTACTTCAGACTCCAAGTCAGTTCCGGCCGTGGGTAAGTACAGTATATCATTGATGGTGCTGTCCTCCAGCGGCGCAAGGTACAAGACCAAACCTTCCTCGTCCGCTCTACAGTATTTGAGAGAAAGGACTGCGGCAGGATATGCTTGTACCCAAGGCTTGAAGAGCATCACAAGGGCTACAATCAGCAGACACGCCTTGGTGATGACAGAAGAATTTGAGGGAGATAGGATAGCTGCGCCTGCATGGTACGGAACAGGAAGGATGCCAGCTGCTTCGGGAACGAGTTATCTTCTGAAATACGGCTCTTTTCTGGTTCCGTGTCTAGAGTATGGTCAGGGTCAGATCAAGCTAAAATACTGTTCTCCCAAGCTCAGAAATAACTGCCTCGATGAGTCTAACAAAAAGAAAATTATGCCGTTCCACAGATGTAGCATGGGGTCAGAGCTCATGGAAATTGATCACGTTCCAAATGACCCAAAAGCCTTTGACTTACATATTCTTTGTCAATAGCACTACTTTCTATCTATTGTCCCATTTAAAGCTCACTTTTCTCCTGGCTTAAGCTCATAAATGTGTATTTTGGAATCTGCCTACAACTTTTCCTCTTTACTATTATGCTGTTTGTATTGCAGATGAGGAAAGTAGAGGTGATTGAAGTAGATATCTCCAAATTTTGGGAGAACAGTATTTTGGATTAATGCTGACCCTGACTGTATTCTAGACACGGAACCAGAAAATGGCCGTATTTCAGAAGATAACTCCTTTGGGAACACCTAAAATGTCTATCAAACACCCGGGCTGGCACACAGGATCACTATTTTCTGCAGTTCGGTCCCAGATCGCCTATCATTCCTACTCTACCTCATCTAGCAAAGTGAAGTAGACCGAGAAGAGCTTAGAGGGTTGGGCTTGACCTTTGCTCTGAGGTGGATGTTGTGTACACAAGCCAAACATCTATGCTGGTAGATGAGGAACCCTTCATTGGCATGTCCTGTACCGGCAGATCAAAGTTCTTGTCAAATGCTTTGCGCATGAGCACCCGTGTTTCTGCAAATAACTCCTCGATCTCCCTTTGCACCGCTTCAGTTTCAACTCCCATCTTACCAGTCTTGGTCCCAGTTGCTTGGTCATTTTCATCAGCCCTTCTTGCCTCGTCAACCACATCTTTCTCTACTGTATGACCCAACTCTCCTCTGTCCCTTCCCTCCTGTTCAGTTAGCTTGCTCTTGTTTCCCCGTTCTCCTTCTCTGTCAGAGGTGTATTGGCTCACAGAGCTGCACACATCTGTCAGATAGATCTCTGTATCCTCAGGTAGGACCTTCTAATGATTTCCGAGCTCCAGCTGCGGACTCGCGGAGTGTGCACTCAAAGGTTCTGGGTGGAGGCATTTCTAATGCGGGGTACAGGTTACAGCATATGCCAATAGGCAATGTGCGTTGCGGAAAGCTGTAGATGACCAAGGTGTTGAAAGGGCCTTGGATAATGCCCTCACTAGTTGACCTTCTTCAGGGGGAGCACCGCAGGATACTGTTAAGACCGTTCTATATTGCAAGAGATGTCTAGATACAGCACTAGGAAGGTGGCCGCAGGGAAGGAAGAAGATAGAGAAAGAAGGGGATGGGGAATGACAGAAAATTACCATAGGCAGGAGCCCGAGCCCCGGTGAGGCTCGGGTGTGTAGGTGTGGCCCCAGTGGGGCCCGGGAATGCGGCTCCAGCATGTTGAGAGGGTGTCAGGGCTCACCTGGGTGCACAGCCCCTCGGGGGCTCCGGGGATGCGGCTCCGGCATGTTGAGAGGGCATCAGGGTTTAGCCCTTGGCATGTGGCCCCAGTGGGGCCCAACAGTCAGTGTTCAGGAAATATGAGGAGTGTTGTATATGAAAGTGGTAGGAGTGGTGTGACTGGAATTCTGGGTAAGCAGGCTTACAGGTGTGAGGATACGGCAAGTGGCAACAGTTAGGGTTACCCAAGTTAGGGTTAGCCTAGGGACCAGGTCGAGACAACTCAGGCAATGCCCATGGTTGTCCTCTGCATATAGATCAGGCAGAGCCCGTTTCTACTGCAGGTACTGGTTGTTGGTGACTCTTGATGGGAATATTAATCACTGGGACTCATCCAAGGAGGACGTATCTTCCAGAAGAGGGTGGATGTCAAGAGTGAAGATTGGTTGTAGTTTAAGGGTGCGTCTTAGGGGCGCATTTGCTTCCGCTTTTTGCTTACCTAAGCTAGGGTTGTGTGCGCGACTATGCACTCTGCATCACCCTCCCTTGAACATACAACCTGAAGCTTACCCATCTCTATTCTCTACTCAACTACCCTCCCTTACTCCCAGCATGGTCCTGAACTTCTCAAATTTGGGATGTGTCAGAGATTTGGTGAAGGTGTTGGCAATCATGTCATCAGTAGGACAGTAGACAATTTGGGCTTCATTAGTGTCTACAATTTGACAGATATAATGGTAGTGAACTGAGATGTGCTTGGTTCTTGCATGGAATGTTGCGTCTTTAGAAAGAACGAGAGCACCTTGATTGTCACAAAAGAGTGTGATGGCATTGTCTTCCTGTTTGCCGGGGTATAGCTCATGCACAAGCTTGCAAAGCCAAATGAGTTCCTTGGCAGCATGCTGTCAGGGGACACTCTATTCTCCTTCCTTATTCGGCTCTTACTTCCTTCAGAAGCACTTCCCAACAGGGAATCCGGCCTTCAGGGTCCAGGCCTA
>KV423918.1:239792-407416 GCA_001632435.1 Calocera cornea HHB12733 | reverse complement strand
CTCCCCCTCTCCCCCTCCCCCTTTCCCGCTCCCGCTCCGCCGGCCTCTTCGTACCCGCGCATGGCTTTGATGAGGAGCCAGCCACGACATGGCCTACCGAGAAGCGCCCCCTGCCTTCCAACGACGTTGAAGAAATCCAGCCGGCCACGAAGCGCCGGAGACAGCTTCCAGGCAAGCATGTCGACAACGCGCTCGATCTCGTCAAGATCAACTCGAAGAAGATTACGCTGAGGGACCAGATGGTCGAGAAGGAGAAGCAGATGGCGGAGATGCAGGCTCTGTTGCTCTCCATGCAGGGTACGTGCCTCAACACGTCTCTGACACTTACTGACGCTGTTGCAGCTCAACTCACCAAAACGCAGAAGAAGCTCAAGCTAGAGAAGAAGAAGCAGAAGGTCGACCAGCCGGCCACGCTCATCCCGAAGCCGCCTGGCCAGGCAGGGAGACTAAAGGAAGGAGGGTACAACCTCCAAACGGCAATGGGACTCGAGGAGGACGGCGACAAGTACAACGAAATGCTGGTAAGCCTGTGATCGAGCTTGCTATCCTAACTAATGTACTGTCTAGGGTGCCGTTCGAATGGCTGCAATCCAGCACGGCATCCAGCCCAACGACACCATGCTCAGCATGCACGAAGAGACCCTCGCCAAGGTCTTCAAGGCGGTAAGCAGTCCCAGATTGCTCTGAGTAACTTACTCATCCTTGACAGGCGCGCCTCAAGTACCCTGAGCTTGCCAAGTACAAGCACGATTGGGCGACTCGCGACATGATCAAGCAGTACGTGAAGAACAAGCGCTACAGGGCTATCAAGCCCGAGCGCGAGCGCCGACGCGCTGAGAAGGTCGCCAAGGCCGGGGAGGCGAGCCAGAAGCTAGCAAGTGCAGCTTTGGTAGGCTTCGGGCAGGGCGGGGCCGCGGGTGCAGGACGTGTAGGAGGAGATGAGGAGGACGATGATGATGAGGAGGAGGAGATGGACAGCGAGAACGCGAACGAGGATGATGATGATGGTGACGAGGACGAGGACGACGAGGACGAGGACGACGAGGACGAGGACGACGAGGACGACGAGGATGACGATTAGGTGAGCAGTTGGAGCAGTCCCTTGAGCACTAACTGACTGTACCTATGTAGATGCTAATAAGTGCATCAAGGACGGGCCGGCAGTCCTTCAAACTTCTTCAACGCGCCTGAAGCGCTTTTCTTCCCCCCCTCTAGTACTGTCTCTTGTTAATGATATTAATTACTGTCTACACTGTGGAACAGGCCTGTACTTGGCCTGTTCACTATTCTACTTGTATTCAGCACGCCCGAGCAAGTGCTCGGGGCGCTGAACATCCCAGCCACGCGCGGCTTCCAAGTGCCCAGGGGACGGCCCTTAAGCACTCACGGAGCTTTGCTCGGTGCTTCGCAACAGTGCCGCCAGGGTTCCCAGTGATCCTGGCCTTCCTTCGTTTTGCGCGCTTTCTATAGGGAACTTTCCATGCCTGCCTGGGTGCCTGGGCTCGCGCGCCGCGCCGCGGCGTACAGCGGCGCGGGTGCGAACGGCGCTGAAGGATGGCGAAGGAGTGGGCAGAACGGGTCTGTATTTCATGCATGCATGGCGTTGCGTGCCCGGGAAGGAGCTACATGGGGTCGAGCACGGTGGATGCGCTGGATGGGGACGCTGGACGGATGGGCATCAGATGGAGCGGGAGATAGCCACCCGGCGCGGGTGGCATGGATACGGCGCACGCGGTGGACCCTTGCCCCTCTCCTCTTTTCACCTGCAGAGCAGGGGAGGGGCGGTCGCGGATAGGGTAACACGCAGACCAAGTTGCCTGTTGGTGCACGAGAGCGCTTCTTTTCCGGGAGCAAATATCTTTCGACGGGTCTGCTCCGTCCCCGGCAGCCGCGCAGGCCATCGCAGGCTGACTGCTGCTGCACGAAGAGCACGGTGCCCTTTGCCGCGAGCGGACTGTCCGCCTGCGAGTGCGCGACGCCTCTGGCGCACTACCCACGACGACGACCTGCGAGCCCCGCACCCGCACCCACCCCCACTCCCACCCCCATCCCCCCTCAAACCTTGATACCCACGCGCGTTCAGCGCACCCACCCACCCATCGCGCCCCCCATCAGCAGAACGCGGATAGAGAACTTCCCCCCGCCCTCGGCCTGGCCCATCGAGCACCCACCGTCATCGCACCACGTTCCTTGCCTGGAGAGCACCGTCGTCACGCCCTTGGACATCTACAGCTAGGAACTCATACCACACACGACCACGCGATACCCCCGCATCAGCGCGCTCCTCCACACCACAGCATCAGCACCCCGAACCGAGCCTCCCTTGACAGCCCCCGCGTCGCGCGATGGCGTCCTCGCACACGTCCTTCCTGCCGGAGATGGACGACCACCCGTCGGGCTCGCGGGGCGCCTTCCGCCGCTCGACCTCCTCCCTCAAACGCTTCACGACCAACTTCCGGCTCGGCAGCACCCCGGACACACTCGACATCCCCTCGCTCACCCAGTCCCTGCGCGAGCGCTCGGGGTCAAAGTCCCCCAACTCCAACTCGAACTCACAGGCATCCATCTCCACCCCGGCGGCGAGCCAGCTCGGCTCCCCCCGCATGTCGTACGGGGACAAGAACCTCCCGCAGAGTCACAGCCCGCGCAGCACCTCCCGCATGTCCGACTCGCGCATGACGAGCGTGTCGGCGGGGACGAGCGAGCGGAGCCAGAGTCAGAGCCAGAGCGGCAGAGCGCTCAAGCACAGCCCGGAGCTCAGGTCGGACGGCCCGCCTGTGCATAGGAGGTATATGCGCGAGAGGGGGGCCGCGAGCGCCCCGACGTCGCCCTCCCAGCCTAGGGGAGGCGAGTACGACCACTGGGGGAACAGGCTCGCTACCACTCTCCAGCCGCCGCCGTCTGCCCGCTCGGCGGGGTCAGGCTCAGCCGGAAGAAGCTCGTTTTCACCTTTACCCCTGCACCGATCAGAGCACTCCGACTCCTCTGCCGAGACGATACCCGCGACACCTGTCCTCGCAGCCCTCCCCGACCCGGCAAAGATCACCGCCCCCTTCCCAAGCAGCGTCGAGGCGATGGACGCGCTGGTCGACTCGCTCAACGGCGGTGTCCCCGGCGCCAGCTCCCTGTCCGACTCCGTCTCCTATCGCCCGGAGAACCAGCACAGGCGGCGCGCGGAGAAGGACCGCGCGCGCTACGAACGGTACCTGTATGCGCCGCCGCTGCCCAAGCCGCCCGAGGGCGTCACGTTGGGCATCAGGACGCGCACGCTGAGCGAGGACTCGATCGACGCGCAGCGGGAGCGGGAGGCGGAGCTCGAGCTGAGCGCTGCTGCGGCCGCGGCTGCTGCTGTGCGCGGGCGGGAGCGCGGGCAGGGACAGGGATATCGGGAGAGCGAGCGGGAGCGGGAGAGGGAGAGGAAGGAGCGCAAGGACCGGGAGCGCAGGGAGAGGATTAGGGAGAGGGACCGGCTGGTGGAGAAGGACAAAGAGCGGGAGAGGGAGCGGAGGAGGGAGAGGCGCAGGCTGGAGGGCGAGACGGCGCTGAGCCAGAGTCAGGCTACGGAGTCTGCTGCTGCTGCTTCTTCTGGGAGAGCGCCGAGCAGGCTCAGGGCGCGCGATGCTGCTAGGGACGAGCGGGAGCGGGAGGAACCTCTCCCCGCAGCGCGCCCCGGCTCGCGCCTGCGCACCACAGCGAGCAAGGACAAGTCCGACTGGGACACCGCCGGCTCCGCCCGTCCCGGCCCAGGCCACTCGAGAAGCGGGAGCAGGCTCAAGCCCGCCGCGAGCGAGGAGTGGGACGAGCACCTGAAGCAGCGGGAGCTTACGGAGCCGGTGAGGAAGAGGAAGAAACGGGATGGCGCTGTGGGTGGGGGGAGGGAGGAAGAGCTGGTCGATCGTGTTGAGAGGGGGTTGGAGCCGGAGGTGCTACGTGAGCGGGAGAGGGAGGGCGGGCATAGGAGGAAGGAGTCCAAGAGCAGCGGTAATAGGCGGCGCGAGCCCGCCCCCGCCCCTGCCCCCGTCGCACCGGCACCGGCACCGGCGCAGGAATCAGACGTCCCTGCCAGACAGCGGAGGGACGCGGTGACGCACCGGTCTATGTCGGACCTCCGCTACCTGTCGGACGACCCCGGTTCACCCGCCTCACCTACTTACCCCGCCGTGCCGGTGCCGAGCGTCGCCCTCCCGCAAGCACCGAAGAAGAGCAGCATGCCCTTCCCCACGCCCCTGCCCGATATCCGCGAGGTGCCGTCGACCCCGCAGAAGACCCCGCAGAAGCCGCGCGAGAAGCCCCGGGACAAGGACCAGCAGGGGATGCCCCGCTCCAAGCCCGTGGGCGATATCTACGGCCTTGGCGTGCCGGGGCGGGAGGGCGGGAACAGCAGCTTGGAGCATCTTGGTGCCCTCGTCAGGAGGGGCGACTCGCCGGCCGATAACGCCCCGCCGGCCCTGCCGGTGAGGGACACCCGCAGGCTTACCGCCCCTACGCCGGCGCCCATTCGCACTTCTGGCAGCTCGCTCGAGCCGCTCCCCTCGCCGTCGGTTTCTTCCCCGCCTACTTCGCCAGGGTATGAGACCGGCACCGGCACCGGTCCCGGCACGCCGAGGAAGTCGCTCCCGCCCACGATCAGCGAAATCATCCGCACGCACGGCGCGGCCCTCAACCGGCAGAGCTCCTTCGGCTCCCCGCGCTCCAGCATCGCCCCCCAGAACGTCTCCCCTGCGAAAGTGAGCCTGCTCGCCCCACAGAAGGAGACGGCAGAGGAAGGCGAGCTCAGCCACCGCTCCTCGCTCGACTCCATCGCCGAGGAGGTGCGCCGCACGCTCCAGCTGGCGGAGGACGAGACCGCCGCGCGCGAGACGCGGCCGTACGGGAACGGCAAGTCCAAGTCGAGCTCTGAGCCGCCGGCCAGCGCGGTGCAGTCCCGTGTGCAGGTCAATGGCGAGATATCCTTGCCTGGCGGCAAGGGCCCGATGAGCGAGAGCTACTCGCCAAGTATCGACTCGAACTTCCCGCCGGGGTCAAGCTTCCTCCCGCTGCCGCCTGGCCCAGTCAAAGGCGCAAGCTCGGAGAACCTCGCTATTGCGCAGCAACTCCGCTCACCGAGGTACACAAAGCTACTTACGCTCAAACGGTCCCCGCACCGTGGTCTTACCGTATCTCTGGCCGACGTGGGCAGTTCAACCGGCCATCCAGTTTTTGTCTTCCTTGGTCTCGGCTGCGTGAGGTACATCGTCGCCCTATATGACGAGATGGCGGAGGCGCTCGGCCTCCGGCTCGTATGTGTCGACCGCTGGGGCCTCGGCAAGACAGACGATGTGCCCGGTGAGAAGCGCGGCCTGCTCGAGTGGGCCGCTGTGATGGAAGAGGTGGCCGACGCGATGGACATTGGCGAATTCTCGATGCTCGCGCATTCGGCTGGTGCGCCTTACAGCCTCGCGACCGCTCTGAGGCTCGGCAGGAGAGTCTCGGGCAGCATCCACCTGCTGGCGCCGTGGGTGAGCACGACTGTCGAAGGCGGTGTGTAACATGTTGAAAATCTTGTGAGATTGTGACTGATGTCGTTATCAGGTTATAAGTGGCTCAAGTATGTTCCGAACGGGCTACTCAAGACTGCTCAAGCGGCAGAGTGGAAGGTCCAAGGCTGGATGCTCGGCAAGCCACCGACAATTCAGTATCAAGGAATCGGCTACAATGCCGCCACCGGCACTTCGACCGGTGTTGACAGTCGACCCAGCTTCCAGTTCAGTGACTACGACGACCTTGCCGACTTTGATGGCCGTTTCAGCAGCCATACGAGTCTTCAGCCAACGGTTGGCGGTATCACGACATTGCCAACGATCCCACCGACTCCACCCACGTCCAAAGAAGTTAGCCCGAAGGGAGTCATCAAGCACAAGACTTCCAAGGGCATCATGGGCATCTTCCGTGGTGGGAAGAACGGGGTCGCTTCTCCCAAGGCTCCCTCGTCAGCGGCATCCACCGTCGGAAAAGGTCATAGAAGCTTCATGAGCGGCCGTCGTCATAGCAATGCTGGACAGTCTATCATGAGCGTCACCAGCACGCTACCCTCTCTCAACCTGCCGACAATCGAACAAGACGACGTTGGTCTCGGAATCAAGTTCGATATCCTCGAAGAGTATGCCATGACCGGGACACTTCCTTCGAGGAAGAGCGACGGCCCACCCACAATCAATCCGCGCGCCGGTCTCGGCAGGCGCTCGATCTCGCTCACCTCCAGGAACAGCAGTCATAATGAATCCAGCTTGATGGCTCCTGGATTGATTCAACGCGCAAGCACTACCCCTTCTGCGCATTCGCTCAAGCCGTCCGGAAAGTCCATCAGCCTGGCCGATGCGCTGGTCCGTGCGTCTCATGCCGAGTCTCTCAAGGGTGGCACGGCAGACTTGCTCGCCATACTCGAGCGCGACTCCAAGCCTTGGGGCTTCTCTTACACCGACGTTCGCCACCCTGTGCTCGTCTGGTACGGCGAGAAGGACGAGAAAATCAGCGTTAACAGCGTACGGTGGATGGAGCGCGCCATGATGGACTGCAAAGTGAAGCTCGTCCCGTCGGCAGGCCATTCTCTCCTTACGAACGCGACGGTGATGGTCGAGGCACTCGAGAGTATCGCAAAAGAGTGTGTAAGTCGGGACCTGTGAGGCGGCAGCCCCGGTCCCACGTACATATACCCCTCCACATGTATTCCCGCCTCCCACTGAGGCCGGTTGTTTACCCTCGCGCCAGCGCGCACCGTTGTACATCACGCTCTCTATTCGCTCAGCACGCGCTTACCCCAACCCTACCTCAGTAGCAGTACTTTCAACATACCTTCGGCACCTCTCTAATTTGTTGGTATATAATCCCTTGTCTATTCGCCCCCATGCGGCTCGGTGGAACCAGAATGTACAGTACGCGTACTCCATAGAGCACACATTTTCGCAGTTTCGTTCACAATCCTCTCTTCACGTTCTTGATGTTCATGGTTGCTGCCCTTGTCAGCTGTACCTCCAATGTTGGTTCAATGCGCAGACTATTCTATACTTTTGCCAGGGTGAACGGCTTCGGTGCGTCGGCAGGCATGGAACGTCAGAAAAGGTGTAAATTCGTTCGTCAAATCCGGTGTACAAGCTACACAGAAATCATAAAGTACCGAAACAGTCGTGGCGAAATACATGCAATCTGAGAGAAAGTACAACGCTAATTCGTACCAGTGGTGGCTCCAGTCATATGAAAGTGGCTGCTTCCGAATTAAATGACCGATGAAGCGATTGTCGGCGGATGATGCAATACAGCGCCCTCTCAGCGCCTGGCACCGTTCTTCGGCATCTCATCCCAGCTGTCCCTCAACTCCTTCAACTCCTTCCTACTAGCCTTCAACGCCTTCTTCATCCGCTCCCTCTCCAGCCTCAGCTCCCTCACCTGCTCTCCAATCTCCTCCACCTCCGTCTCCAACTTCGACGCCTGCTTCAACAGCACAGACTTGCGCAGCTCGAGCCAGGACTTGCGCCTCTGCAGCTCTCGGTAGGAGCTGAGGCTGCCGGCAGGTTGCGTTGGGCGAAGGAGCAGCTCGTCGGCAGATGATAAGGTAGAGTTGGCGAAGCTGGTCGAGCTCATACTCAGGTCGACAAAGCTCGGGAAGCTCTGCTCGGGGATACTCTCGAGCGTGCTGTCCCCATTCGTGCCGTTCGAGATGTCGGCCGGGATTGCCTTCATGTTGTCGACCACAGCAGCTTTATCAGAACCATTGTTGAGAATGAATGACTCGACGGCCGGCGCAGAAGCAGCTTCTTTGCTTGTTTCTGACAGATGTTGGATGATCAGCTGCAACAGTGACACGAGCGCGGCCAGTACGAAGCAGCTGAAAGACACCGCGACGAGGGTATCATTGAGCTTGGTAAGCTCGCTGCTGGTCGTGAGTGCCATGACGGGTATAGGAGGGTATCGGGATTTCGTTCTGGGTATCGACGACACGCTCTCCAGCGATCTTGAGGGATGCAGCAGCAGCAAGGCCGGTGGCAGCTTCGCGGCAGTAACGCGTCCGCGCCTTATCAACGCGACCTGCACGCGTTTTGCTCGTGGCGGTGTTTGACTCCAATGAAAGTCGCGTGGGTGCTTCTTTTGTTCTCAAGTCTTCTATCTGGCCACCCTCGACGGTCGTCCCAGACTTCAGAATCAGCAACAACGGTTCGTAGCGGCGGATTGTGCGGAAATACACTTACAGAACGCGCACCCGATATCGAAAAACACTCCGGTGGTTACAGAGCGGCGGATCGGTACAGTTCCAACCATCAATGATCAACCCGACCCCAGATAATGTCGCCGGACAGATGAGAACAAGGAACATACGCCCCACTCAAGGCATCACCGCCAGGATCAGTCGTAACCACCGAACGACGCCCGTTATATTGCCACAGGCTTAGGTCCTTAGCGCCCGGCCCATTTGATCGGCAAACGGAACAGCGAGTGTAAGAGCGACCACGGACGGTCCCTTCTCGTATTGCGTAGTATACCGACAGTGGTACACATGTACCAGGAACTACAGGGCGACTAGCACAGATACCTTGATATCACAGTGGTCGTAACACGGTGTAGAGACAACCTCCTCTCGTGCGCTCAAATCTTACCCCGATCGGACTTTAGTGGCAGTGTTATATGAAAGTCGCGTGAACATGGTTGGCATGGGCGCGACGTCGCTGCGAGCCCAACGGGTTCATCAGGCGACAAATATCCCCCTCAACAAGCACTTCCTGTCAACAAACGGGTGCCATGGCCTCCGTGGATCAATACAATGCTGTGGTTGAGCTACGGAAATCGATAGATGACTGCTCAGATCGCGGGCTGACCACGGCCGCTGACTGGTGCGTCCGACGCCGACAACTCCATCGAGTCTGGGCTGATCAGTGTACAGGGCATCCGAATTACTCAATGCGATCCCCTGTTCATTTCGACGTACTGTCCCTGTACGAAACGCTTCTCGAGACAATGCCAGATCTTCCTTCCCTCTCCACCTGGCATCAACATCGACACCAATCCGACCGTCAGGATCCAATCCCAACCTGAGCGCCGACTCGGCGATGGAGCTTACGGAGGACGATGCTGCGCCTATCAACCTCGGGGAGGATGAGGATGATCCCGACGTAATACGGAGAGCACAGGGGCTGCTGGCGAGACGAGAGATCTTGAGGGCGGCCGATGTGCTAAGGGGCTGTAAGAGCAACCTGGGGCGATTTTTGCGCCTATACGCGAGATATCTCGTGAGCAGGATCAGATCGTGCACATCAATGCTTGTCTGATCATAGTAGATGAGCGATAAATATGCGGACGACCGATGGAATGCTGATCAATGTGAGTCTATCTAGACTGTCTCGTGATCACGGTGCTGACGGGTGTACAGACAGCAAATCAAAATGGACCCCGGCTCCGGTCAATGATGCACTAAGCGATCTTATCAATGACATAGGTTCCCCATCCGAGCCATTCCTCCTCTTTCTGTGAGTGAAACCTACTTGACCGGGATCCGAGCTGATGATGGGCTCAAAGAAAAGGGATCCTGCTGTTTCGGGCGAAGAAGCGAGCGGAAGCTCTCGAAGCGCTCATCTTGTCGATTCGAGCGTACCCGTGTAATTGGTCATGCTGGTTACAGCTGGGTCTGTGCATTGATAGTGCGGAAGAGGTGCGCACGAGCGCCTTGCTAGACTCCGCGCCATTGACAATATGACAGTTCACCCGCCTGCAAGCACTACTGCCGTCTCACTTCATGACGCGGATATTCACGATCAAGATGTCTGTCGATCTGTTCACCGCGACTCTAGAAAATACGGTGGAGGCGGTCGATACTTTGTTGGAGAGCTTCCCATTATCGTCGTTCCTGAAGGCGCAGAAGGCTTTGGTGTTCTTCAACATTCGAGGTAAGCCATTTTCAGGATCAACGGATAACCTCGTTGATACTTGACTATAGAATGCGAGGAGGCAGAGAGGATATTCGATGAAATCCAGGCTGCCGATCCCAACCGCGTGGACGACATGGATGTGTACTCGAACGTCCTTTACGTGCTTGAAAAGCCGACCAAGCTTGGCGATGTCGCCAGACGGATGATCAAGATCAACAAAGATCGGCCTGAAGTATGTTGCCTCATCGGTATGTCTTCTGTGCAGTATGCTTTCACATTCTGATTGCGATCCAGGCAACTATCATTCCATGAGGGGCGACCACGAGAAAGCCGTTTTGTACTTCCGAAGGGCTCTCACCTTGGACAAGTCGTACATTGCGGCGTGGACGCTGGTTGGGCATGAATACGTAGAGATGAAGAATCCACAGGCAGCTATCGAAGCATACCGGAGGGCAGTCGGTGAGTGATCACAAAAGTCATCGGAAGTAGGTTACTGATGGGTTGTTACAGATGTCAACAGGAAGGACTACAGAGCTTGGTATGGCCTCGGCCAAACATACGAGCTCTTGGACATGTATTCGTATTCTCTCCATTATTATCAGAGAGCAGCAGCACTCAGGTTGGTCGACACCGTTCATCTTGAGAATGCAAGCTGATCCGTGGTAGACCTTACGACTCGCGCATGTGGCAAGCCCTCGCGACCTGCTATACCGCATTGAAGAGGCACGTACCTCTGACCTGCTCCTGGATAGTGCTAACCTATAAGCAGACCTGTTGATGCTTTACAATGTCTCAAGCGCGCATTGCTGGGGGATGACGCCGACCAGATACAGCTGTACACCCGCATTGCCAGCCTGCTCGACTCGAACGGCGATCGTAACCTCGCGGCAACTTACCATCGCAAAATTGTCACCGCTTGCACCACATCCAACCGGCCGATTGGAGACTATGCAAAATCGCTTGTCGCTCTGGCGCAAACGATCCTTGACTCAAACTCACCAGAAGGTCTGCGGGAAGCTGTCGAATGGATGGAGCAAGTTAGAGAGAGTAGCTGCGAGGAAGCGGGAGCTGCAGGCGAGATGGTGCGGAAGCTGAATGTTCTGGCCAGCAGTCTCGTCATGCAGTCACGGGTTGAAGGTGCTCCACAAGCTCAGACAGCGCAGGATACTCCGCTGTCTGCTCGGTGATACTTCATTGTTTAGTTGGGTTCGGTACGGGCTAATGTGGACATCATGATCTCATTGCGAAGGGACGTGATGGCATATGCAAACTACTATCGATACAGTAGGCTATTGGACACTTGGAAGTTCAAACGGATTCAGATACCATAACAAAACGATTGGCTTTTCTTCCTCTAGAGGACGATTGGTTGGGGGATGGGCCTACACGTGCATGGGCGGCTCGAAGCCAGCACTCTTGGCATCGCCGTGGAACTGGTCTACAACGGTGGACTTGAACTTGCGAGCGGGGATCTTCCTCTCGAAGAGGATGTCGAGTTCACCGTAGGTCCTGCCCTTGGGCTCTGGAAGGCGGAAGAAGCAGTAAATGAAGCATACGAGGCATGAGCCACCCCAGAAGAAGCCGGCCTTTCCGCGCCAGTTCCAGGCGGTTGGGTTGAACATATATGGGGCCAGGATGGAGACGACGATTCCGACGATGTTGTAGACGTTGCGGGAGATGACGATGGACTTGGCGCGGAGACGGGTGGAGGGTATTTCAGCGACCAAGGAGTAGCAGACAGGGCCGACGGTGGAGTCGTAGAGGAACGTGTAGACGATGACCATGGAGGCGAGCGCCCATTTGGCTCCGTTGGAATCGGAGAGCGCAAGGAAGCCGACGATGAACATGAGAATGCACATCGCTCCGAGACCCGCGAGGTAGAGCGTGCGGCGTCCGAACCAGCCCATCATGAACCATGAGGAAATGGTCCCGATCATGCCAACTGCGTACATGATGATGGAGAAGTCGTAGGAGAAGGAGGTCGAAAGGCCAGCTTGCTCGAAGAAGTAGGTGGAATAGCCCATGAAGACGTTGCCGCACAGGTTTTGGATGGCCCAAACGACGGCGCCGATCTCGGTCCGGCGGAGGTCGTAGCCCCTGAAACAGTCGATGTAAGAGGTGCCGGCGACGATCGACTTTTCGAGTTCGTTGGTGTGGATCATCATGGCCACGGTGGCTGAGGCATCGAAGGCCACCCCGGTGCCGGTGCGTGTCAAGCGACGGAGGGCGGTCTCGGCATCAGCGACGCGACCATGGCGAACGAGCCACCACGGAGACTCGGGGGCGAAGAAGACACCGGTGCAGATGAAGACGGGCCACACCCACTGGATGGCGAAGGGGATGCGGTAGGCCCATTCGTCAGTGCGGCCGAGGAGGCCACGGAGGATTCCGGACGATATGATTTGGCCGATCACCCAGCAGAGGTTGACGTAGGTCGTGAGATAGGCGCGGAGAGCGACGGGGCACACTTCGGCGGCGTAGGCGGTCGTAAGGGTCTGGAAGACGCCCCAAGGGATGCCGCAAAGAATCTCTCCAACCAGAAGGACCTTAGAGGACACAATCAGCTTCATATTGATAATCGATGTTAAACGGACGGACCTCGACGCTGGGTGCAAAGAAGTTGATGAAAATGAAGCCAATCACAGCAATTAACGAAACCATCATGACTTTTCGGTAGCCATAGCGTTCAGAAACGATGCCATTGATGAAGAGGCCAAGAATTTCGCCGACCTGAGCACCGTTGGAGAGGCCGGACTGCCAGGGTGCAGTCACCTGATAGGTCCCGTCGCCGACTGGCTGCCCGTACTTCATTTGGAATTGGGGGTAGCCGTAGAAGGACCCGAGCAGGTTGGTGTCGTAGCCTTCCATGACGACGGCGGTGGAGAGGAGGATGGACCAACCCACGGCCTTGGGGTAAAGCCTAAGGGCATCCCCAATGCTCATTCTATGTTCCGCACTTGTCGCCGCCGCGGCATCGTTGACGAGACCACCGTAGTTGGTTGTGATGCGGGTCACATACTGTTCGGATTCGTCGCCGGCAGTTTGGGTGCGAGTGCGGCCCAGGGTGTCATGGCGTGGGAATGTCTCAGAATCGCCGGTCATCACCCGGTTCATGTCTGCGTCCTCGTTGTACTGGACATGGGGTTTTTCGTTGATGTTCGCCATGTCGATGATTGTTGTTGACTTAGTTGTTATTGAGTAAGATAGTGATGGTAGGTGGTCGAGGCCAGGATTCAGGCAAAAGTGCGATGCCTTAAGACAATTGTTCGCCGGGGGTAGGAAGCAGTGCACGACCTGGGGAAAATGCGGGGCTCCGCACGGAGCCATCTATTTGAATGAATTCATGGCATATTAAATTCGGTGAAGCAGGAACGATGCTGCCTTCCCTGGTCGAGGTTGGGCAGATGGTGGGGACCGATGGAGCTGGGGAGTGCGCCACTGACAGAGAGACACGCCGCTGACGTAGAATAACTGGACGGAACCGCGTTTTTGGGAAGGCTATGGTCGGTCTGGGAGGACACGTTGGCTGCGGTCCCCTTTCAGCATCGACAACGAACTGGACTTACTGGACAAGAATGATGTCACCAAGCGCTAGCTGAATGTCCCAACGGTAAGGGACCCACAGACGGATGGACAGGCCCCACCACGTGCAGCCTATAAAGAAGGAATGCAGCCGAGCTACCGCCACTGCTCGCGAATTGCGGGGTGGAACAAGTTGGGAGACACAGAGTTGCTGCCACAGTGATGGGATCGTGGAGGTGTACCTCCGCAGAACCGCCGTCAACAACCCCACATTCGGTGGCTGTGCCGGAACTCTATTTACTGAATGGAGATTGGTCAATCAGGGGCACGGACCCTTCCATGCCGTCATGCTCTCACGCGACCGCTCCTGCTTTCGGACCACCCTCTGTGCCTCGCCTGGCCGAACTCCCGCCGAAGGTAGGACCAGAAAGCAGATTGACAGCGCTTAAACACTCTTCTCGAAGCAATGACAAAGTGGCTGGCTCCACCGTCCCTGTCTCGCCCCCCTCACTCATAACTGCAATTCTGCTCAACTTCACCAACAGCTGAGGTCTTTGCCAATATGAAACAGAAGGGACCCTGGCCCCATATAGAATGCCTTGAACCAGGTGGTAGTGCTGGATCAACATCACATGGTTGTTTCATCAGCGCCATTGAGCTCTTCTCTGCCCAACTGGCTGCCACCGGCCAGCTTAATGCATGGATTGTGATATGTGTCGGTGACACCAACGGATTGGGGGTGGCTAACGATGGTACGCCTCAGCGGCGGTGTTAATTTCTTGCCACATTTCTCAGGTTGCATACTGCCCAAGGGTCACAGTACATTGCCCCGTTTGCAGGTACAGTTGGCGCTGGCCGGTTGTGATTTGGTGACTTGCCACAGATGGTGTGCCGCTGACATTCCATTACTGATGCAGTGCATTCCAGCCGCTGATGATCGACTTGTCGAAACATAACCAATACGAGAAATAGTTAAGTAATGGTGACGAACAAGGATACACGACGCAGTAACCGTTAACGCCTCCAATACTGAATGGATATATATCCTGTACACCAAATGGACGCCGGTACTGCGGTGTACAACATCTGTGCGGAACTTCATCTCGAAAGGAATTGCGTAAGAAACGGCGGATTCCAATCGGAGAAGACGCCGGAAGAGGCAAGACGAACAGAGCTACAGTATCATGACGCGTCACGCACTCACGCGTACGTCCCTGACAAACCATATTTCTGCTGTGCACTTTGGGCGATCATCCACTTCCCGTCCACATACCTATACTGCATCGCTATCAACATGGTCAAGAGAGAGTTGTCTGCCGAGCTCGCCGAGAAGCTGAACGTGCGTGTTATTGCGGATCGGATCGGTTTGGATGCTGACTGGGAGGGAGCAGGCGTTCCAGGACGGCGTCGCGGACGAGGCGGAGAGGATCGTGTGGGAGCTGTTTCCTCAGAAGGTACGCGCATAGTTGTTGTCTCGCATGATATTATCTCTAACAGTCTTCAGGTCTTGTAAGTGTGACAATAGTTGTCTATGCGCACCAGCTCAGCCCTCTTTGTAGGGACCTCCAAGCGCTGGTAACCACCATCGCCACGACGCCGACGCACCCGTTGCACGCCTCCCAGTTCTCTCGCGCGGCCGTAGTCACGACCCCTTCGATCCCGTCCAGCTCGACCCACGCGCCTGCCGCCGGATCCAGCAAGAAGCGCAAGCTCGAAAATGGCGCCGAGGCGAACGGCGAGGCCCACGAGGGGAAGGTCAAGTACCTTGAGAGCGTGCCAGAGAACAAGCAGGTCACGGGGGAGATGGAGGCGCTCAGGACCGAGTTTGAGCAGCTGGTGTCGCTCGTGGTGCGTATTGCTATGTGCATATATGCGGGAGGTGTGCTGACGGCGCGCGTAGGACAAGGTCAAGCTGTGGGTGAACTTGAAGATGCCAAAGTACGCGGCGCCCATTGTCGGCCGGAACGGGAGCTGACGCATACACGCAGAGTGGAAGATGGCGACAACTTTGGCGTGGAGGTACAAGAGCGTACGTCACTTCCTTGTGGATCCTTGCGTATAGGCGCTAATGTGCATTGTAGAGGTGCTCGCTGAGCTGCATCGCGCACAAGACTCCGGCCTGAACCTGCTCGACGGACTCAAGACGTACCACCTGAACCGCGCCAAGATCTGCAGCAAGCTGATCAAGTACCCCAATCTGCCTGACTATGCCGTAGGCTTGTTCCTTCGCGCGTCATCGAGACGACTGACCGACGCCGATGCAGGAGGCGCTGAGGAGGCACGACGAGAAGGCGTTCTTTGCGATCCGGCAGAACCTGGTCGACCTGCGGAGCATATACTGCGTGCTGATGGACATTCTGCACAAGAACATAACGAAGGCGCGTCCTCCCTAACCCTGCCATCTCATGCCCTGCAAGCTGACCTACTGCAGATCCGCGCACCGAAGGGCAACAACCGCGAGGCGCTGTACTGATCCCCTCCGCCCCGGTTTGCAGTATCTATCCCATATCCCCAGCTATCGCATACCGCACGCATATATGCATGTTCCTGCTCCTGCTCCCGCTCCTCCACCGGCCTGGCCATATACGGCCCTGCCCTTCTATCGCTCGCGTATGACTATAACTAGTAGGCCGCCGCCGCCGATGCACGCATGTCATGTAAATCCGTCCAATCTGCAATCTTATCTACATCATTGCCGTTTCCGCAATTGTTGCAGTTGTGCTCTGTGCGCCTGCAATCGGTCGGCCACAAACCCCGAGCCTTCTGGCGGGGATGGCGACATCGACATCGTCCACCATCCACCTAACGCGCCTGTTCGCTGTCCCTTCAGCCCAATCTGTACCGTAAGGGTACCCACCGACCTGCCCATCCAGCAATGCAAGCCTGAAGTACATGCAACAGCAAGCACGCACCTTCCCGCCTGGGCCTAGCGGGGCTCAGGGCTCTGCGACTCTGCTTCGCCGCCTTCTCCAACTGGCTTCGCTCGTGCCGCAGGACTGCGAGAGCGTGCGGCGGCCCAACGGCTGGGGTAGTGCAGGGTAGGCGGGAAGACTCCGGAACGCACTGGGCACGCTGGCGCCGCCATGTAGAGCAGGATCAGGATCCAGCTGGGAAGCGGCGACCTCTGATTTTGGATGGGACCATACGCGGGTCTGCTTCGCTTCTCTTGTACCCGAGTTCCGTGCGGAGCTTGCGAGAGTGATGAAGGACGTGTAGCGAGGTTATCAAGGTTCTCCCAAGCGCAGCATCTACAGTACGCGGTCCTTACGTTCCAGCAGCCACGTACAGTAATGTAAAGACACGTATGTCGGGCGCGTCGGATCGTCAGAAGACGCTGCGAAGCTGGGAAATTCGGAAGATTGGAATGTTCTGCAATGCGAGGATGGAACGTGCGACGGGTACCCCTGTTGTTGGTCTGATGCGCGATATCTAGAACCTTTCAAGAACGTGTAGTTTCGAAACGAAACAATAGAGAAGGACGAGGCGAGCGCTGGGTGGCAGAGATACGGATATGGAATAGGAGTGAGCGAGCGAGCGAGATACGGAGCCTGGTCGCTGGGAGGTTACGTGACGCGATGGAATGCGAGGAATGTGTCGCTCGCTGGCTGGGCGCGTTGGCGATGGCGATGGCGATGGCGATGGCAGGCAGATGGCGATAAGGGCATTCCACATTCCAGCAGGAGAGGAAACCCGGCGGTCGGGAGGGCCGGTGGGCCGGCGTGTTCTCCTGCAGCTGTTCGTATTCAGCAGCGTCAGCATCCCAGGCCTTATCATAGGAATATGACAATGTCCTTTGTCACGACGTAACGTATGCCAGACAATAATATAATCCTACTCGGCATGACGCGCTCGGCTCCCGAGCCCTGATGCAGGCTCCCCTCCCCTCCCCAAAGGAACGTGACCAACGCGTGTTGTTACGGGATCAATCGTGGCCGCGTTTTTGCGCGTTCTCGCCCGGCAGCCCCGGGGAAGCAAGCGCTAGCATAGCGTGCGCGTGCGAAGAAGAAGCGCCGGGGCTTGGCCAGGGCTGGAAGGAGGGAGAAGACGAAAGGGGAAGGGAACGAGAAGGGAAGGGAGCCACTCGCGCGCGTGCCTGCTGCGTTGGCTTGGGCCACCGGCGGTGGTTGCTCTGCCCACGCACGACTCGACTCACGCCCTGCGTTGCCTCGCAAGTAGTGCTCGTTATCTGCATCCCCACTCTCTCTCCCAGCACTTGGTTCGCCATCCGACACAACCCTGCTCGGCACCCGAGACCGCCTCTGCTTACCTCAACTCTATCACAATACAGCACAGCACAGCACAGTGGTCAAGAATAGTTCACCCACGTCACCATCCCGTTCCATCGAGCGCCATCAATCTCACAACGGGCCAGCAGGCCCGCAAACCGTTCACCCGCGCAGAATCACACTCGCCCCTTCAGTTATCTCGCAGCACAAACGTGGCAATCCCCTCCCGAGCACGCTTCCCAGCCGCCCCCTCGGCCGGCCCGGGTTCTCCCACATCGCCTGCTATCGAAAGCAGACCGTTCGCTGCCGCGGCCCCAACCTCAGCGTCGGCGCATGCTTCTGTGCTGCTGAGAAGGCAGACTGGTCAGTGCCAGTGAGTGCCAGTCATGCCACCGCGCGACCCGCCCAGCGCGGGGGCCAATAAAACGGCCCCAAGCCCGGTCAAGAAGGTGCGCCTCCTCTCCTATTTGTACCACCTCCCCCACTAGCTCTCTCACCACTCCTCACATTTGCGCTCTGGTGACTGTTGTCGAGCACCTGCTGACTAGGCGAACAGAAAGGCGCCTTTGCGAGATTCGCCCGCTCCCTCCTCCCCACCGCCCCCGAGCCAACCTTAGCGGACCTCACCCCGTCCTCAACCTCTTCCTCCTCAACCCCCACTCCCGCACCGCGCCCGCAGGCGGTCGAGAAGCTCGCTAGCACCTCGCAGAGACAGGGTCAGAGGCCGCAAGGACCTAGAGAGAGGAGCGGGAGTCCAGTGAAGAAGCAGACCAGTGGGATCAGTACACCCCAACGAGGGCGTCAAACCAGCCCAAGCAAGCCCAACTCCTCCTCCGCCGGTTCCCCACCCCCAGCCTCAGCGCGAACAGCATCCACCTCCCCGCTCCCCGCTCCTGGTCGCGCAAAATCCCCCTCCTCGCGCGCCACCTCACCATACTCCTTCTCCCCCTCGCTCAAAGCGGACCTCATGGCCGCCGCTGCATATGTGCAGATGTCGCCCCGAGAGAGCTGGGCGACGACTACCTCCCCTGGGTTGGCGGGCGTTGGCGTGGGACCGGCCAGGGTCGCAAGCCCGGTGATCATCCCCGTTGGGGTGATGGGGAGCCCTGTGCTCGCTGGGGCAGGTGCGGAGAGGGGAAGGAGCATCGACCAGGTCTTGACGAGGAGCACGACCACGCCAGCGATCCGGCAGTCGGTGTCCCCCCCTACGTCCCAAACAACCCGCGTACCGCTAGCGCCGTCCCAGCCGCCTACGCGTCCCCCCTCTACAGCTGCCACACCTCTACAGCAGCAGCAGCAGTCCCAACCGCCCTCCCCGTCTAAGCCTTCCGCACCCTCCCACCCACCCACACCAGTCCAAAGCCAAAATGCCCCTCCAAGCCAAGGCACAATCGCCTTCCCGACCTATCGCAACGCCTCGACCACCTCTCTCTCCTCCCCTCCCGCACCGAGCGCACGCCCGCGCGCAGCTTCGGGAGGAAGCATCGCCTTCCCCTCGTACTCGTACCGCAACCCGTCCACCACCTCCCTCACCAGCCCGCCACCAAGAGGCGGGTTCACGAACTACCACATGCGGCCTCCGACCCTCTCGAACGCGTCGGCCATCTCCCTGCCCCCCGCGGACCGGCCGCTCATCTCGCGCCTCTCGCACGAAGCGCGCGCCGAGCAAGTGATGGACAACCACCTGCGCAACCGCTCCGTCGACAAGGTCGACGTGCTGGACGTCACTGACCCGTGGGGCGGCCACTGGCACCATGATTCGCCCTATGACGTGCTGGAGAAGACGGGGAATGCCATTGGGGGCGGGAAGCGCGCGGGCGGTGGGGCGACGCCGAGGGGAGGAGCGCCGGGCGGGAGGAGCGGGAGGGTCAGCCCGGTTAGTCCGGCCAGCCCGCCGGGGCAGCAGGCGCAGAGGGAGTCGCAGAGAGAGGTAGGCATTTTCGCATTGGATGATGTGGGTATTGGGAGCTAATTTGCGCGCATATAGGTACCGCCGACCACGAATCCCTATGCGCGCTCGAGGCGCAACTCCGCCGTCAACCCTTCTCCGCTCGCGCGGAGCACCACTGCATCGCAGATCGACCTTCCAGCGACGGCCAACAACCCTTCGTCTAGTACTCCACCTTACGACCCGAACGCCCCGCCGACCATTACACCGCAGCAGGCCGCCAGAAGGTCCAGAATCTCGCTGGACGGCCCGAGCGTCGGAGACCTGCTCGCTACAGCGCTCGAAGACGCAGAGGACCGTGAACGCCTCTTCGGAGAGCTCCGGGCGCAGGCAGCGCGCCCCAGCGGGCGGAAGAAGTCCCTCTTCGGCCTGGGGCTGTTCACCTCCTCACCCCCCTCCGCGAGTGGTTCTACGTACGCCTCATCAGCGTATGGTGCAGCTGGCGAAGAGGGGCGTAGGCCCCTGCAGCCCGTGCGCAGGAAACTGAGCAAGAGCGGGCGGAGGGGGAGCCTCGCGCTAAGCAGGAGGAGCAGCGTCTCTGGCCCTGCGCCCGGGGGGATGGTGGGGATGGGAAGCAGGGCGGCGACGGAGGGCAGGCCCGGGTGGGGGAAGCGGCACAGTGTGATCGGGGTGGTCAGCCCGGCCGTGCAGCCGCAGGTGCTCCCGCAGGGTCAGGCGGTCGTGCAGTTGCCTGTTGATGGGCTGCCGGAGGGGGGCACGGAGAGGGGAAGGACAAACAGCAAGGACGGGTGGGAGGGGCCGTTGGCGCATATCGTCGCTACGCCGGGGGCACAGGCACCAGCAGCAGGTGGGGCCCAGGTGGTCAAGGATGTGAGGAGCGCGTTTGAGGGACTCAGGACTGCCAGTCCTGAGAAGCCGCAGCCGCCTCCTCCAGCGAGCCCGACCGCCGCCCAACCGGCTTCTGCAGCAGCTCCACTAGCGCCCGCCCAACAGCGCCGCACCCCCAGCCCGGACAAACCCCACCCGCCGATCCCGCCCTCCCCCGCACACACCTTCCTAACGACAGCCAGCACCGCCGGCTCGCCCTTCGTCTCCCCGCGCAGCTTACAGAGCCCGCAATCGCAGATGTCCGAGTACTTCCCCGCGCTGGCCCAGTTCGCCAACGGGAACGGGAGCGCGGCGGATGTTTCGGGTGGGCTGGGAAGGGGCGCGGATCCGCTGGGATTGCATTTGCCTAGTCCGGGCGGGAGTAGGGTGGGGTTGGTTCTTGCCTCTTCGCCTGCGACGGCCACCGCGACCGCGGCTCAAGCGCCGACGAGCCAGGGCCCGATGCCGCGCGCGAGGGTGCCGAGCTTCGAGGTCGTGCGCCCTGCAAGAGGCGGGGAACGCAAGCCCGTCCCTCCCTTGTACCCCGCCCCGACCGCATCCAGCATATCCAACCAAGCTACACACGCAGGCAACAACAACCCGGCAATAGCAGCAACATCGGGGGGCGCTTCGTTATCGGCCTCAGGGGCTGCTAGCCTCGGCCAAGCTCCCGGGGCGACCGGACCTTCGCCGGTGGCTGTGCCCGCCGCGCTCGGCCAACCCGGGCAGGTCGCGCTGACGCAACAGCGGTATGATGCTGGTCTCGCTGCCGCGCCCGCCGCGCCGAGGACTAGCGCCGGGAGCGAGGATGGCGGCAAGGCAGCGACTAATTATACATCGACCACGACGACCACCTCGACCCCGGGGGCGAGCAGCATCAACGGGACGAGCGCGGCCACAGCCCCCACCACCATCAGCAACGGCAACAGCCTCCCCCTCTCCAGCAGCGCCAACAGCAAGCAGCCCGTTCTCCTCGCCAAAGCCACCACCTCATCTGTGCCGCTCAAATCCTCCTCCCCAGAGCGCAAGGACAAGGCAGAGCGCCGCTCGTCCATCTTCGCCTCCAACAGGCGCGCGAGCTCACGCGTCCCCTCGGGCGCAACTGGCTCCAGTGTCGGCACGGGGAGCACGACTACGGCTACGACGGCCAATTCTACAGCTGGGGGAGGGGCAGGCGGGAGCATGCATGGCTCGCCTTCCCTTCCCTCTGCGCCGCTTGCCCCCAACGGCACACAACACCCCGCCGCGCAAGGTACCGAGCTGCCTCAGCAGCAGCAACGACGCCAACCCCCCGTGTCCGGCTCCGCACACACCACACCCAGCAAAGGCTACTCCCAGCACTCGAGGGAAGCAAGCGTGCGGAGCGCCGCCAGCGCTGGCCAGGCTCCGGGAAGCGGAGGAGGGTTCTTCAAAGCTCTCGGCAGGGCGCTGTCCATCTTCCCGGGGAGCCGCACGCGCAAGCCCTCCAACGCCTCTGCCTCGCCAAGCTTCCTCCACACCCCTACCCAATCGCACCAATCCCAGCACCCACAGCCGCCGCCGATCAAAACAGGCACCATGCCCGGCTTCCTACCCGGCACGCCCGGTTCTCCGCAGGGAGTCGGCGAGGAGCGGAGCGAGAGCCCCGATGTGGAGCTCGTGAGGAGCATGGGCAAGCTCATGATTGCGAACCCGGATACGAGCGGGTCGGATAGCGAGGTGGGGAGCGCGAGGACTGCGGGGAGCCCGCAGACCCCGCAGGGGCTGCAGCGTGCCCACGGGCCATTCGCCATGCAGGGGCAGCAGAGGGAGCTGGAGGGACGGGTGGGAGGAGGCTTGACAGGGCAGGAGGGGAGCGTCACGAGCATGACGGAGCTCCTGGCCCGGGCGAGCGCTGCGAGCGCGCAGCTGGCTCAGCCTCAGCAGCCTCAGCAGCCTCAACAGCCTCAACAGCCTCAACAGCCTCAGCACGCCCAGTACCCCCAGCAGGCAGCGACAAAAGCACAAGGAGTCGCCTTCCCGACTGGACCGTCTACACCTACGGGTGGGAATGCGCATGCGGAGGAGGGAAGGCCAGCGCACGCGAGGCAGAGGTCGATATCCAATATCGAGACGAGCCCGACGCACCAAGCACAGGCAGCTCACCACGCTCCGCCCGTGCAGCCGACTCAGCCTATCCAACTGGCCCAGCCCCAACTGGCCCAGCCCGCCCAACCCACCCAGCAGCAAAGCACCCTCCAGCCTGCTGCTCCCACACGCGAGGCTCGCAGGCGGAGCGGCAGCTTCGCGGGCATCTTCGGGAGCTTCTCGCGACCTCACAGGGAAAAGGAGCGGGAGAGGGTCGAACATGCGTCCGTACCAGCGCCTGCACCGGCACCAGTTGCTGAGGTAGCGGCGGCGGCGGCGGCGGTTTCGCAGCCGCAAGTGCAAGCTCCTCCAGTCCAACCGCCGGTGCAGCCCGTTCAGCCTGTGGATGTCCCGGCCCGCCGCTCAGGTGAAAACCAACCGACCCCGCGCTCGACCGCGAGCACTTCCACTCCCCCTCATACGCCCACCTCCGCCTCTCCCACCAAACGCCCACCCGCGCAGCCGCTCTCCAGCTCCGAGCGTTCCCTCTCCGCAACCTCCCTGCGCGACCTCGCCCCGCAAGTCGTGTTCGACGTGTTCCACGCGCCTGCTAAGGACCCCCTTCCCCAGGGGCAATCGGATAAAGGCAGAGGGAAGGAGGAGTACCATTCGAGTGCTATTGAGTACCGGAGGAGCTTTAGGAGGGAGAGGGAGAAGGAGAGGAGGGAGAGGGAGCGGAGGGCCGATGAGGCGCCGAAGGTCCCGGAGGTGCCCACGCCGTGGCAGCAGCAGCAACAACAACAACAGCAGATGCAGCAGCAGCAGCACCATCAGCAGCAGATGCAGCAGCACCAGCAGATGCACCAACAGCACCAGCACCAACCGCAGGTTATGTCACCCTTCCATCAACACCAGCTGCACCAGTCCTGGTCACACCCGGTCGAGGCCCCACCGCCGTGGGCCTCCCCGCCCGTGCCGAATGCGCCGTACGGCTACCCGTGCCAGTGTGCCAGTGTGCAACACCAGCTGCACCAGTCCTGGTCACACCCGGTCGAGGCCCCACCGCCGTGGGCCTCCCCGCCCGTGCCGAATGCGCCGTACGGCTACCCGCTTCATCAATCTCTCCCACCCCAGCACCAGCACCAGCAGCCGCCCTACCTCACTTGGTCCATGTCGCCTAACGCGATCCCTCCCGGCGCTCTGCGCCGAGGGTTGAGCACAGACAGCGACATGAGTGGGGAGACAATTCGTGGGATGGGCAAAGAGTGGACGGTGGTTTCGCGACCTGCGCCGGGTGAGGGACAAGGCAATCCTAATGGGAGCGGGAGCGATAGGGAGGAGACTTATCAGACGCTGGCGGATATGGGGACTTGGGGCCGGAGCGTGCTGAACGCTGCCGCTGGCGGGCCTGCCGAGGCACCTCAGAGCAGCCAGGGCAGTCAAGGCAACCAAGGACGTCAGAATGGCCATACGAAGTTCAAGGAGCCTGAGGCGAAGCAAAGAGATAGGGAAAAGGAAAAGCAGCAGCAGCGGGAGGCTGAGGAGCGGGAGAGGCAGCGGGATCGCGCGGCTGAGGTCACGCGCAAGCGCAGCATCTCCCAGCATGTGCCTGTGGCGAAGCTGCGGCAGATGCAGCGGGAGGCTGAGGAGGAGCGCGAGCGGCTCATGCGCCAGGATAGGGAAGCAAAGGGCGAGAAGGACGGAGGGATGGGCTTGCTCAGATATAGGAGCAGAAAGGGGAGCTTGCTCGGGAAGGAGAAGGAGGCTCAGGACAGAGGGAAGGCCCAGGAGCTGGAGAGGAAGGAGAGCGAGGCTAGAGGCAAGGCGAAAGAGGCTGAGCGCAAGAGCTGGGACGACCGCACGGCGCAGGAGCTGCGTGCACGCACCGAGAGCGTACGTCAGGCAAGCGTGGATGGCACCCGTCCCCAAGACAGCGATCCTAGGCAACGTCGGATCAGCTCCGATAGCATCTCCCGCCCGAGACCAACCGGCCCTGCGACGGGCTACTCCCGCATGGAGCGGCCGCCGTACGTTCGTCAAAGAAGTACGTCAATCGACTCGGTGCTCAGCGCTGCCGCGCGCACGAGCGAATACTACTCGTATGGTGCCCGACCTGGATCTAACCAGCAGCAAGGGTACGGCCATCCTGCCTATCCTAACGGCAACAACACCTGGTCGGGATATGGACCGCGGTACACTCCTGTGCCGGCGTCTTCGCTGACTGCGTCGTCAAGATCTTCGAGCCAGAGGGGCCAGAGCTACGGACCGGTCACAGTTGGCGAGTTCAGGAGCCGCCGCCTTAGCACTGGCTCGCGCGGCTTTGAGAGGAGCATCTCGCAAGGGCTGCCTCCAGGCCCCGAGCGCCCCGCGATGGGCGGAGCAAACTCCACACCGGCTGCCGTTACACGCAACACCTCGACCAAGGCCGGTGCCGGATCGAACTACACGAGCTTCAGTATCTCGTCTGGACAGGCGAACGGCAGTGCAGTTCCGAACGGCGCTGCTGCTGCCCACGGCTCTGGCTCTGGCACGACCGACGCCAACGCCGCGGCGCGCCGTGTGATCCCCGCGCCCAACATGGATTGGATGAAGTTCTCGGATCCCGCGCCCAGCTCGGCCTTTGCCGTTGCACCATACGGGAATGGTGCACAGGGCGGATATGGACCACAGCCGCCGAGGGGAAGCTACTATAACAACTCAGGCACGTTCAGCTCGGCGGATTACTGGAATCGCTATAGCCGCGGAGCGCCACCTGTAAATGGACGGGACAACTAGCAAAACAACACCTGATACCCATCTAAACGCTGATACTTGCATCAACTGTACAACCCCTGCAACTACATTCCCGCTTCTGCGTTCTTGCAACCTCGACACCATTTTCACCTCGATTTACTGCAGGTTTATGACCTTATTACTTTGTACATACGACCATTTACGAAACCGCAATTTCTGTTTCACAACTGCATCTTCCCCTTGGGCTGTCTTCAAGTGTGCTTCAAGCGTTCGACGTAGGGACTTATGTATTCAGGTTAGGCAGTGACGGCAATAAAATGGCTCTTCTTATCCGCCCGAGATCAAGCACGTGAAAATCAAGAAACTGCGGCGATGATCGGTTGCCATCGCCGATTGTCAGGTTTGCGAGGCATGTGGGCTTGCATCACCGCAGAGGTGTGAACCTCGGAAAACTGTTTCGACTCCATGGTGGATATCGTTGTAAACACGCAGCAAGGTTACAGCATCTCCATCTCCGCGGAACCATCCGTTGCGGTAGACCGCACACCATCACCAATTTCCTGCAGATGCATAGCGGCGAGGGATCCGCGAGGGATCCGCAAGGCACGCAAAGGCACGATCATGAAACACATATGATCATTCATCAATGCGAAAATATCTCAGGCACCTAGATCGCATGCGGTGAGGTATACGCGAACCTGCAAACGAGTATTGCCTATGAAAACTTGCGTCAGCACCGAGGCCGCAAAGAATGAACAATGCAAGATAAGTTATAGAAATGCCCTCAGACTTCCAAGGAAGGACAATTAAACCCGCATTACGCTGCCCCGAGCGCCACACACCGCAGCGCAGTTCCGAGGAACCGGCCCGCACTCCGCGCTCAGCACATGGGTTCGGCTTCGCGATGGGAGGGGGAGTGTAACGGCGGACTACTCGAGGACTTTGGTGCGCTAGGGTGGAAACTGCGAAGTTTTTGACGGAATAGACATCATCATAGGGCAGAGAAACGAAATGAACGCGACGCAGACGCAGGAACTGACCTCGAAGAGACGTTGAAGCCGCGGCCGAGGTCGGAAACGTGAAATCGTATCTATACAAGCTTTGCAACGCGTGTCAGTCGGGCTCTTGAAACGATGACGATGGTTGTGAGAGAATCAGACGAAGTCACACTGGCAAGTGTTAAATATGCACCCGAAGATGCGCGCGAAGGTTGCGAAACCAACGCTGCTCTGCGTCTCGGCATGGTCGCATAAGCCGGGGAAGAGAAGGTGAAGGTCATCACGTAGATGGACGATAGTACACGAGCACGGAAGAGAAAGGCTGACTCACCAAAGACTACAGAAGATACATGTCGTCAGTTAGCGTCTACGAAAGGATAGCGGAAGGATAGCGGTGTGTGTGAACATGCAAAGACGTCAGACGCGCTTGATTTTATGGACGCGAAAATGTGTGCACAGACCATTGACGGGAGCAAAAAAATGAGACGAAATAGGGAAGCATCGGGGCCAATCCCTAGCAGATCTTCCCCAAAGCTCTCATTCCGTTGTGGCGAAATTACTGCATAATGCACTTCTTTCGTTGCGCATATCTTGTTGGCCTCGCTTGATATCCATCATCTTGGCAACCATACCGTGGGCTGATATCTTGCTCGATTACTGAGGTTCGATGGCCATCCAGTCGTCGGAGCCCCTCACTTGGCCGTTTCCCCGTGCATTGGTTCGCCTAAGTCTTGCTCGTCGTGTAGCCGGTCCGCTGCACATGCCGTGTGAACTCTGGCGGACATCATGGCGGTACATGAGCCTGCGCAAAGCGATGCTGGTCAAGCGGGGAAGGGAACTGTCTATGCCTCTTCAACACGTTCTGATGCTCCACAAAGCTCGGCTGAGGCTCCAAAGTTGCTGCCTATTGCGAGTTCCCGCCGTCTGACGCCTTCCTGTTATGACTGTGATTGTGCTTGATGAATAAGCGCCGCATGCCACTGTACTAACGCGTTCGAATGCATTGCTCATGCGAAAGATTATACGGCCATCTTCTATATGTCTACCGCCGCGTCTCTGGATGCATGGGCAACACGTCGCACTCTCGATCCGAGGAGGATCCCTATACCCGCGAACCCCGCAGTCGTGTGACATACGCACATGTGCGACAATATGAGGCCATGCGTAGACAAGAGCGACCCCAGACGGATGACATGCGATGATGTCCTGGCCGTCAAGACGGCCACCAACACTGACGCGACTGATGCCAAAACGCGCGACACCTTCGTCGGCTCCTGCCACAGTGGACATATGGGCTTGTTCCTTGAGTATGATCTATCAGAAGACGAGACACCACAGCCGGGTTTGACAACGTGGGCCCGTGCCCTGCGATTGGAACGGGATCGGTCATGTGAACAAACTGCCCGACCTTCGTCGACGTTCGGTGTATGCCAGATCAAATCAATGATCGAAATCTAGTCATAAGGGTTCAAGCTGACATTGCATTCTGTTATACGTATACAAAATGTTGAACCCCCTAAACCCAAAGAACGCAAGGGAAGAAAATGACAAAGGAGCAGGAGGAGCGATCGTCACACGACAAGGGCACGGTATGCTACTAGCAGCAGCCCAGTTTGTGAGCTCCGACAACATTCGCCGTGGATCTCGAGGAGAGGATGCAATGCCGGAGAATGGTATCGAAGTGATGATATGGATGGAATGGGCCGAGAGTCGAGTGAAACGGGTGTCCATGGAATGACGATGGATTAGCAGAGGGGAGAATCGCATGCGAGTTTCGTAAGCGTTTCGTGTGGCCAAAGAGCACATGTTCTGCGAAATCGTTACAAACAGCCGGGGGGATAGTCCAGGTATCGTGTCCCGGGGTCTAGTACACTTCGAAGGCGGTCGGTGTGTGCGTAAATGTCGTCAACCGCAATCCTCAGGACGAGACATTTGCTGCAGGCATTCAATGCCTTGGACCGGGACGCGTCGGTCAGGAGGCCGAACTGCTCTATGCGCAAGATTGTATCCACGAGATCTTTCCAGGTTCTGGCCCATTCGTTCGCGCCTTAGGCTGACCTGAGCCTCTGTCTGTATTTCTTGGGCAGGGACTCGTGCATACCTCCGTATCCTGCCGCGTGGTACGCCTGCCTTAGTTCGCTAGGCGCCCGGTCAAGCTGCTTGCAAATGTCGTCATTTATACGCGCGATGTTTGGGGACACCGGAGAAGAAGGTGCGCTTGAGGAGCCTGACATAGTCGAGCTGGGAACGACTGGCGAAACTGGTGGGCAGCGTTAGCGGGGCTCGACCAGCCAGGGACTCCCAATATTTGTAGGCGGCCAGCAGACCAGCATGCCGGCAAAGAGTGAGAAAATGCGGACGTCCGCAATGAGACGAGGCTGTGCGCGGGGTGAGGAAAGAGCGGAGGGCGGACAAGGGGCGTGTTCGTGGTCCCGAACGGGCCGCGGCAATTCAGCAGCGTGCATGATCAGATTGAAAATCACCCGCTGTGCATTATACGTGCGCTCGCAAAACACGTTTTCATGATGCATTTTTCGCCATTACTGAGACTGTTCTGATGGGTGCAGTGAAGGCGTCTGACAAGAAGAACGTCCCGGAAGCCACCGGTAGGCTGTACACCCTCGGAGGCTGATTCTGCCGCGGTCATTCAATGGATTGGCGTCCCTTACAGCGCTGCCGATAACTCTCCCGAACCGCAACCGTAATGATGGCGTCGGAGGTTGCTCCAACCCTCGCCCCGCTTTCCACAGGCAGCCATGTCGTTCCCAAACCTGCCACTCTCCCTCATACAAACCCTTCGGTCTCCTTCTGGACCGCCAGAGCTCGGCAAAGCGACTTGATTGGCCATGCCGCGCCCTTCCCAGTCCAGGCCGACTGCGTGATCATCGGCTCGGGCATGTCTGGCTCCTTGGCGGCTTATTTTACTCTGTTGGTCCAGCCCCAGTTACCCCATGGAGTCGTCATGCTTGAGGCTCGAGAGGCGGTCAATGCCGCTACCGCCTGTAATGGCGGACACTGCAGGCCAGACTGTTACCGCGGTTATTCGCCATACAAACAGCTCGTCGGCGCGGCGCAGGCAATGAAGGTGACGAGTCAACCCAGTCAACCTGTGCTGCATCACCGAGTTTGTCCAGATCCTTAAGAATGAGATGGACACGCTGAACCTCGTTGAGAAACTGGTCTCAGATGAGAATGTGCGCCGTCGCTGCAGGCTTCGATTCGACGCGAAGACTACGCGCCCGTTGCGACAACACAGATTCTAGGCGCTCACAATGCATTTAGATCGACTGCGATTTCTGGCGCGGGCGCTCATTCGATGCGATGATGACTGATGACTGCAAGGCCGATTTCCGACGCTCCTATGATGAATTCATCAGGGATGGTGGGAACATAGATGAGGTCGAATGGATCGATGACAAAGCGGCAGCGCAAGAGGTGCGAGAATCATGTCCTCTTGTCTGAGCTGACCTCATGCTGCATTCTCAGGCGACTAGGTTGGTCAATGTGCAAGCAGCCGCCAGTTTCCCAGCGGGCTCGTTCTACCCTTACAAATTTACGGCACACTTACTAAAGCGGGCTATGTCCATGGGCTTGAACCTGCAAATCCACACTCCAGCTACCTCAGTCGTCGCGGGTGATGGATTCTGGATGATCGACACACCCCGCGGCACGATACGTACGCGCAAGGTCTTGCATGCAACGAATGGCTACGCGTCAGCGATATTTCCCGAGTTTGTCGGGAAGATCGTCCCCTATTACGGACAATGCTCGTCAATCATCCCTACAAAGGCCTTTTCGGGAAAGAACATGCTCTCGCACACCATGTCGCTGTACGAACACCGAGGGGTAAGTAGTCATACTCCGACAAAAGGGTCAAACTCAGACGACACGCGTGCATGCAGGACTCGAGCTACCTAATCCAACGGCCTGCTGACGGAACGGTCATCTTGGGTGGAGGCGAATTTGTTTATCGGGATGCGCATATCAACAACTGTGACGACAGCAAGGTAATGCCAGCGATCACGGAACTCCTTCGAAACGTCATGAAAGACAACTTTGATGGTTGGGGCGAAGAGGCGCATGGGGAGGGCTTCGAACGCGACTGGGCTGGCATCCAAGGCTATGCAAGTCGTCTCGGCATATGCAATGGGACCGGTCAGCTGAGCGCCCGTTCTGCAGACAGGAGATGGGCTGCCCTTCATAGGCGCCTTTCCCGGAAAAGAAGGCCAGTTTGTCTGCGCAGGTTTTCATGGGCACGGTATGCGTCTTCCATCAGAGGCATTCTGCCACCCAACGCCCTGGAGCGCTCCGCTTACGGATTTTGCACAGGTATGGCGCGTATCGCGACCTGCGCAAGAGGCGTGGCTATGATGATGTTGGGGCGGCCTTGGGAAGACACCGAGTTGCCCGAGTGCTTCCAGATTACCAAGGAAAGGCTGGACCGCAAGGTCAGGATGTAGTCGATTGTCATTGCACATGATTACGCCGCTGCTGCGGCCGAAGGTGGGACAGAACAGTCGCATTGTAAGATCGAAGGAATGGGATGAATCTCGCGCCTCGGCTAACAACGGGGTGAAATCGTTCAACCGGTCGTAACCGCAATGACATTTGTCGTGGGCCCTATTCGGTCGCGCTCTTCGGGCAGCGTCCGACAACTGCATGCTGAACCGAGAAGGGGCTTCATCATTGAATATCATCTAGCGGCAAGCTAAAGCACGCCAGGTGGCTCGAGGAGAAGGACGGTATACATTTACGGGTAAACATCGGGATCGGGAATGGACGTGTTAAATCATACAGATGCAGGAGATAGCGGTAAGAAAAAGATGCAATGCACAAGCTCGGGAAAGAGGAGAAATCCGCATCAAGCGCCTGGCTTGGGGAACGATAAGTCCGGGTAATCCTCGTACTGCAAGTCCCCATCCAGGAACCGTCGGAGCCGCGCAACCTGGGCTGAAAGGTAGATGACGATGATCTGCATCTTGATGTCTATATCGAGCCTGAGGAGCTGGCCGCAAGTATTGAGTGCGACCTCGCGCGTCGAGGTGAACAAGGCGCCCTCGAAGCCAGTCTCGATGATGGCGTCGATGAGTTCGCGGAACTCGTCACACCAGCCCAGCACGCCCAGTTCGCCGAACGCATCGTACCGCGTGCGCAGGATGTTCGGGGCGATCTGGAGCGCATACACGATCGCGTGGTTCGAGGCTAGGGCCGAGTCCGACGGCTGGATCTTGGGCTCGTCTGGCGCTGGCGCCGCCGGCGCCGGGGCGGAAATTACGGGCCGTTCCTGGAGAATGCATTGCGTCAGCTGTGCTCGGGATGAACAGGGGCCAGCCCGGGCCCTGCGCACGCACCGCAAACCACTTGTTCTCCCGCTCGTACTCCCAGTCATCCCCGCCCTCGTTCGCGTCCCATTCGGTCATGGTCTCGGCGCGCAGGTATCAGCGAGTATATGGTGTGCACGGTTGATAAGATACGCAGCGTCGTAAGCGGTGCGTTTGGGCGGCCGAGTCGAGTCGAGTCGATATACGCAAGCGCCTGCCTTATTGTGTCGTCAGCCGGATCCTGTACCGCCTTGCAGCCGATGAGGTGCCTCACTCCAAGCTTTAGGTCCTTTCGGCCCCACCGGTGATAAATAGCACTTTGGCCTCCGCTGGATCTGCCCGAGGCTGTCCTACTGTTGATTCACACAACTGAAGGGAAGTGTGCCTAGTAGCCCAGGGGCTGCAGTACGTCAGACGTGGGTTTGCTGGCGAGCGCAGGTGGAATGTGCGGAATGCATGCAAGTGTGCAGGTGATCGGAGCCAGATACATTGCGCGTTACATTAGGAGTACCGTCAGGATATGCGCGAAAAGGACACCGGAAGCAATTGGTGTCCTGGGACACCGGAGCCTTTTTTGCTTCCGCCGGAGGTATATTTGCTTCCGTAGTAGTAATTGATTCCGTTTCAAATGTTCCGCCGGTTCCGGAATTACGCCGATTCCGGGTGTAGCCAATCATGGTGGCGCAAACCCTGCGGGCCGAGTGGCCGTGCACCATGTGCTCAACACGAGGCCGCTGACTCAACCCTCGTCCTCGTCGACCTTTCCCCTCTCCTCATTGCCCTCATCTCTCTCTGCTCAACTTTGAAATCATCTGTCAACATGCCGCCCGCCGTTCGCCAACCCTCCCGCACTGGCACTGGATCAACCGCCGGTTCCGGGCGTTCCGCCGGTTCCGGGCCCCAGCGCACGAAGGCCGAGCTCGCGGTCATGCGCGATAGACGCAAGGCTGTTGGGATGCAGTGGGAGTCGCGTGCGGATCACCGCCCGGTTTGGGCCATGGATGAGGACCAGCTGGGTGCCTACAGGGTGAGTCCAACAACCCTGCTCCATAACCCTAACTGACAATCATGACAGCAAGCTGTTGTCAGCTTCTGGGCGGACTATCCGGACCAGATCGGCACCTGGCCCTTCGAGGAGGTCAGGTACCTCGGGGACAGAGCCCGCATGCTCTGGCTGGCGTGGACAGTGAGTCCGGAACCGGCGGTTCCCGGATACGGCGGTTCTAACCATTGTTTCTAGGAGCATCCTCGCGCTGGCAACATGGAGCCTGCCTCCACTTGCAAGACGGACGACGACGTGAAGAACGGCGTCTTTTACGACGTCCCCGAACGTCATCCGCTCTTCGACGGGCTCTCTGGCCGCTCGGTTTCGCCCCCCCTCCGCTCCAGCCGCACTCCTCGCCCCTCGTCCAAGCCCCCCCCTGCGCGACGCGAGGCTGCGCGTAAGACTATTCCCCCGTCGCCTACGCCTGAACCGAGCGACGACGAGGCATCCACGCCTGGGGGGGCGGCCAGGTCTGATGATGGGAAGATCAGGGAGAACGGCTCGGTGAGTCCCGGAAACGGTGTTTCCCCGGATACAGCGGTTTCCGGAATCGGCGTAACTGACATTCTTTTAGGACTTGGACGAGCCCGGCATCCAGAAGTCGAAGTGGGGTGGTGAGCCACCGAGCGAGGAGGATTCGGTGAACTTGCCTGTGCGCGTAAGTCGTTTCTTTATGATTCGTTTATACTTAGCTAACTTTTATTCTAGTGCAAGTATTGCAGAGAACGCCGCCTTCTCTGCTTCAAGAAGCTCGGCGCGGCCACCAAGTCTTGCTGGCATTGCAAGAATAACAAGGTGGTTTGCGACACGGGCTTGAAAGGTGAGCCGGATACGGCGGTTCCCCGGATTCGGCGGTTACTGACCCACTATTTCATAGATGGCCGCGCTCGCAACAAGAAGACGGTGAAGACGAAGTCGATGATCCGTGCCGAGCTGAAGGAGCTGAAGGCCCGTCGCAAGGAGCTCGTGGAGTTGAAGAGGAAGGCGAGGGATACGGATGAGGAGTAGTGGAAGTGGTCCGGAATCGGCGGTTCGCCGTTATGACAGTAGATAGTTGTTTCAATCCTCAAGTGTACGGATAGTTAGTGCGGTTGAAAGAAAACGTGTGAAAATCCATCTGAATAGTGTGTGCAAACATGGGAAATTGAACTTAGAAGGAGTTACGGAAACGCCGATTCCGGGTAGAGTCTATCCGGAATCAGCGTAACTTTACTATACACCGTACTTATACAACGCTACAGCACTAGTAAATTATAAAGCGGTCTTAGTCTAGTGGTTAAGACGTGTATTGGTTCATGAATTGGTTCAATTCCCGGTCGTGTCATAATATATCTTTTTTGACTATTTTAAAAAATTATCGTCTAAGTCCACGAAAAAGCGCGAGTTTTTTTTTTTCACCCTTTTACACTCTTAACAATGCCTTTTCACACTTTTTCTTTCATCCGCACTAGCTAGCATTACACTTCTTCATATGGGCATTTCTATCTACCGCCCCTCGAGCCCCCGTTTTGCTCTTACGCCGATTCCGGATCTCCAACCGCCGATTCCGGGTCCACTACTCGGGTGCCTTCTTCAACTGCTTCTCGAGCTTGGCGATCTTCTTGTCGATGCTATCGATCGCCTTTTGAAGGCGTCCGCGGGTCTTTGGAGGGCCCACCTTGCGGCCTGCGCGTCGATCTAATACGATGTCAGAACCGCGGTTTCCGGGTTTACGCCGATTCCGGACTCACCTTTGGGCGCGGAGCTGCAAGCCTTCGCGGCATTGTAGCAATGCCAGCACGCCTTGATCTTCGACGAGCGCTCCTTGAAGCACATGAGCTTGCTGTCCTTGCAGCGAGTGCACATGACCTCCATCGGATCGCAGTCCTCCTCGGGGGGCAACTTGCGGCCGCCATGCGCAACCTTGATACCGGTCTCTTGAAGATCCTGCATCGAATGTCAGAACCGCTGATTCCGGTAACCGCCGCTTCCGGACTCACGATATCCGTGCCCATCTTCCTGAACACCTCGGGCTCCTCATCCTCGTACGACTCGTACTCGGACTCCGCCTTGATGATCACATCATCATCATCATCATCATCATCATCATCCTCCTCCTCCTCATCCTCATCCTCATCCTCATCCTCATCCTCGTCATCCTTCTCATTCTCCCCCGAGTCGTCCGACGACGTGTCAGCCTTGCCCTTGCCCTTGCCCTTGCTCTGCGCAGCGGGCCGACGTCCGGAAGCGGCGGTACGCCCGGAAGCGGCGGTTGTACGAGCTGGAGCTGCAGCGGCAGCGTTCTTCTGGGCGCGGGTTTCGACCATGTTGACAGAGAGTGGGAGAGGGGATAGTTTGGGTGGAAGATGAGAGGAGGAGAGCGCGAACGGGCAACAGGGGCGACGACGTGGAGGTCACCACGCGGCACGGAAGCAATTGCTGACACATATGCCCGGAATCAGCGTAATTCCGGAAGCAGCGGAAGCGCAAAAGCTGAAGCCCAGAAACGGCACCCGGTTGCTTCCGCCGAATCCGGAATCAGATACGCTGATTCCGGGCGCTGCATACGCCGTTTGCAGTGTTACGCCGGTTCCGGACTTACGCCGCTTCCGGGTTTTGTTTTCACACTTTTTCTTTCCACCAACTATCTACCAAAACCAAACCACTTGGGCATTTCTAGCTACTGCCCCACGAGCCCCCAGTATGCTCCTTCACTCCCAGAAAGACCTCATTTGTGGTCTGTGCGAGTCGAGTACCAACGGATCCATAGTCCTGATGGGAAAGCTTCGGCCCAATTATCGAGGTTGCTGCTGGCCTTCTTCCATGCGTTATAGTGACGGGAGAGTGTTTTTGCATTTACTGTTCTACCCGGGAAAACAGTGGCAAACAGCTTCACCAGGGCAGTTCTGGGGTGCTCTTGGTGCAGTTTGTGTATTTCGGCCAAGCCGGCGGCAACCACAACAAATTGGTCCCTACCGGGCCAATCAGATTGTTTCCAGCGCAAAGGTTCCAGTGCAATTGGAGTGTCTGTTTCATCATCAGATGAGATGGTGAGTACTGAGGCTGCACGTGGCTTCTTGCTTGGGGTGGTGGGTTGCTCCACTGGACTCGGGTTTGGTCGTTTGGGGCGGGGCGTGAGATGGAGAAGTGAGACCTCTTCCTCCACCTCCGGAGACGAGGTGGAGACACCCCCAGCACTCAAAACAATGCGCTCATTGTGTTGCACCTTGATTTTTTGGCCGGGACCCATATCCACCCACTTCTGGCGACTCTTGTCAAGTACTGGTACCATCCATGCATTGGACTCCGTGTTGACTTTGCAGACCGCACCAATGCGTTGAATAACAGAGGGAAGCCAGTCTTTCATGTCAGTCAGAAGGTTGGGTGGGTTGCCTTTGGCCACAAGGTTGGGGAGCTCAATAGGTTCACCATCCTAAGTAAACCGTTAGTGCTTGGACTGCAGTGATAGATCGCAAAGAGTGTAATCCGGAATCGGCGTAACACCATCAAAGGAAACGCTGATTCCGGGTCCGGAACAGCGGTTCCTTAGCAAGAAACACTGGATCCGGATCCGGAACCGCGGTTCCTTGGCAAGAAACGCTGAATCCGGATCCGGAACGGCGGTTCTACCTATAGAAACGCCGCTTCCGGGTCCGGAACTATAAGGAAACACCAATTCCGAATTGAAGCTCACCTTCTGCAAAATGACAACGGTGAACAAACGAGCCAACTCTTTCTCAGCCTCACTGCTCTCATCCTTCTTCCGCTGGGAATCTTCATGACGGATGCGGGCTCCCTGATATTGCTTTGCCCAATCCTTGTCAAGTGGTTTACCGACGCGAATAGGGGTTGGAGTGACTGCCGCTGATTTTTTGGGGGGGAGTGGTCCGCGGTTGCTATTCCTTCCGCCGATTCCGGAGTAACCGCCGGTTCCGGACCCTTTAACTGGGGTATGACCTTCTGAGGGCCGAGAGAAAGCGCCCACAGGAACTCCATTATGCCATGGAGATGGTCTTCCTGAGAAACCAGGATCTCCAGGTGATGTGGGTTCAATGCCTTGATAAATGGTCTGGAAGACTGCTTGCTGGTCCGAAGGCATACTCTGTGAGACCCAGAGGAACACATGGCCAAAGGGACACTGTGGTACTACAATTAGCAGAAGAAGATGGTTGGAAGGTTAGGAGGGCACACCTTGGTCCACAAAGATCCCCAATTTTCATCACTGCGGGCAACAGCCACTTTGGTAAACTTCAACCCACAACCATCTCTGGCGCAGAACAAAGTGTTGGCATAGTCGCGGGTACAGTTCATGAGCTCAGGATGGGCATCCCAGTATTGCAGGATGCCCTCAACCATAAGCTTGTTGCGTGGCAGCATTTGGGAAGGTGGCTGCAATGGTAAAGGAATTTTCAGGCTGGCGCGGTCACAGCCAAAATGCAATAAAATGGTAATATAATGGACCCTTGTAACGCTGTTTCCGGACCCTAAGTAGATTCCGCTGGTTCCTGAAACTTCTGGTGGTTCCTGGTACCGTAAAGCCGATGCACTTCGGGATTACGCCGTTTCCGGAAACCGCCGCTTCCGGATCTACTTTTGGAGCCATTCCGATGGCTGCAAGAAGGGATGCTTGCCTTGGTCCTCAAGCTTTCTTGTGACAAAGCGGTTGTGCTCCTTGATCATCTCATCAAGAAAGAAATCATAACAGACCGAGTCCATGTCATGCACAATAGGCAAAAACCTGTTGAGCCATGCGTTGGTTTGCTCCGCTGCCGAGGAGTTGAAGAACCATGTCTTTGACTCTGCATCATAGATGTCGGGGAAGAGGAGGGGGTTGCAGTGTTGTCCACAATAGTCGTCCTTCTCGCTATGCTTGCATTTGAAGTGGAAGACATCGACTGGCATGCCCATGTCATCAAAATGGTGCAAGTGTTGAGCCCTAAGATGACGACGCAGGTGGCAATTGTTGTCATAGAAGAGAATGTCGGGAACTGAGTTTTTGGTTGGGAAGACAGCTTGAAGCATATCCTGAGTGACTCTGTTAGTCAGGAGCGCTAAAGAGGGTGAAATGAACTTACTGCAACAGAAGAGACAGACTCTGCACCATAGAATGTAGCCCGGGCCACAATGATACCACAAGGGCGGACTATGAGTTGCTCATTATGGGTGTAAGATCGGCCGAAGCGTGCTTTGAAGGTCTGATTGCCAAGTGCACCTTTGCCATCACACAGAAGGTTGGCTTCCTTGAGGAGTGTTTGAACACCTTGAAAGCCCTCAAGACCATTGTTGTCAGTATTGGGGAAGAGCGAGTCGGTATCGTTGCTGAGCCCGGAAACGGCGTAACCTTCTGTAACCGCCGATTCCGGTACCCCGGAATCGGCGTAAGAGAGTGAAGTACCGGTGTTGAATATGGTCGGTGTGGTGGATTGTGTGTATTTGGCCAGGCGCTGTGCGAGGTTGAACATAGATTTGCCTTTCTGATAACGCTCTTCTTGCATTTGCTGGTGTGCAGGATTGTTGCATGTGAGCTTGGTGGCCTGAACGGGTTTGTTGCAGTCGGAAATAGCACAGATTCCGTTGAGGGCCTTGTGCTCTTCACAGAAGCGTGCAGTGACAGAGGGCAGGATACCATGGCAGTTGTGAACAGAGCAGCAGGAATGACCAATGGCTACACCATCAGTTACAGCAGCCTGCAGTGTCACTTATTGATATGAGTGTCGGTGACATTGCAGAAAGCAATACATGCTCACCAGGGACACCATTGCGTTCCGTGATGCGCACACAGCTGTCACATGCATGTGCATAGAACTCCTGTCCAGTTCCTGCCATAAAGATGTTGCGCTCTTGTAGGGCCACCTTAATCCGCTCCCTTTGGGCCCCCCAAGGTTTTGCACCAGCCGGGTTCTCAGGTAGGATGAGAGATGTTCCTTGTTCATCGTGATGTTGCAATAGTGCATCAAGGTAGAATGTGTCCCACAGGTATGTGCGCCTTAAGGTGGGCCGGTTCCCATTGTTGGATGTACTTGAGGCAAGGACATCTGTATACATCCGTTCCATTGCTTGGCCACTTGTCCTGTAACAGCATGAGTACTATGAAAGGGTATTCCGGAATCGGCGCAATCCCGGAACCAGCGGTTTGCACATAGAAACGCCGATTCCGGATCAGCCACACATCCGGAATCGCGGTTTTGGCCGTGTAACCGCCGCTTCCGGAAATACGCCGATTCCGGGAATGGGTATTGACTTACTGAGAATGGAAGAGCAAGGAGCGAAAAAGATGAGCAAGTGCAGCATCTACTAGAACATGACTCTCGGCCTGAAGTACTTGAGGTTGTCCAGAGTAGTAGTGTCGATGAACAATGTTACTGGAGTCTTTGCGTCTGTAATAGTTGAGGTGGTAGGTGGTTTCACAGCCTGTGTGGAAGACGTGAATCAAGTGATCAAGTTCATAGAAAGAAAGCATACTTCGGCAGCGAAGAGAGGTAATGTAGACAGGAAGAATGCCTCTGCCAACAGTGTAGTAATGGGCTTCATGCCTTCTTGCAACAGTGAGTCGACTGGGGGATTGGCACAGTGCTTGGAAACATGTTTGAACAGGTGGAAGGAACTCTTCCACACCTAGCGCAGAGGAGATGAGAAGTTGCACTGATATGTGAGGAAGAGACTTATGCAGGTCATGTGAGGGTCCATGTGAAAGAATGGCTGGGACGGGATCCGTAAATGGCAATGGCTGAGGCTCATGTCCAGGTCGATCCTGTTGCCAGACAACAGGCAGCAGAGTGGTCCAGAGTAGATGAATGACTTCCTGATCCAAACCAAGTGTTTCCATAAGGAAGGCAGTAACATTGGTGGGTAGGATCAAGACCGGCCGGTTCAAGTCAAGACAAGCAACCAGAGATATAAGAGGCTGGAATTGGGTGACCAACACCATGAAATGGATCATAGTTTGAACTGTAACATTGCCTAGTGCAATGCCATGTTGCCAGAGTGCAGAGACAAGGTGCAAAAGAAGCATTGTCGAATCAGGTCCGGAATCAGCGGAACTCCGGAACCGGCGGAATGGCGGAATCAGATGGTAGTGAAGAAGCAAAAGGCGTGAAAAATTGAGCGGACGCTAATGGGATTAGCCTCCGATTGCTTCCGAAATGTGTCTGGTTGCTTCCGTGGGACACGGGCTGTGCAACCAGGACACCAATTGCTTCCGGTGTCCTTCTCGCGTATACCCTGACGCTATTGGGAGCGGAAGCAACGTGTTTCTAAACGGTAGCAAAGGTTGGAAGTCCCCCAAGTCAGGTCCGCCTTCTGATGCTTGGCTCCAGAGTGAGAACCTGACACATTGGCTGCCTCACTGCAAAACAATTAGTCGTGTCAGATGCAGAAGTGATGTATTATGCACATCATTGAAGAACGGGCAATGACATTGCGAGTGCGAATGGATACATCATACAGAATGGAGATGATGAACGAAAAACACGTCATCGGCACATCATTGGCATCGATGGCTGGCAGACTTGGTCTGCATGCAACCTAACGATATAGTAGACCGCGTTGCTGGACGGTGTAAAAAGCTCTTGGGTAGTTTCACACATCCCAATACAGTTGAGTCAGGCGCTATCAAGGAATCGGAGCAACCCCCCTCGATCCCGTTCTTCTTGCTTCTGTAACCTTTGAAGTCGGTTCCGCGCCAGCATCTCCTGCAAGGAGGATTTCTTCTTTTTCCGAGACGATCCTCCTTTGGATGTTGAGGAAGGAGAGGGTAAGGCGGACGAAGAACCGGTGGATGCATTGCCTGATGGAGGGCGCTCCGTCGATTCGGATCGCCTCTTGGCCGGTTGGACGGCGGGCGGGGTGAACACTGTTGAGGATCCGGAGTCCGGGGTAATTGAGAGCTCGCGCATGGTCCGAGCTATGGGAGTTGACGGAGTCGACGACACATCGCTAAAGGGAAGGGTCCAGGCTATTGTCCTTTCGGGGCCATCAGCCGACGCGGCGTTCCGACGTCTGCCGATCGTCCTAGCCGGCTCGAACGCAGCTTTCGTCGCTGCATCGATAAACAAGGGTTTGAGATCAATTGTCGAGCACACGTGGCATGATAGCTTCATTCGGGGACTTGTTGTGCCAGCGGGATGTCGTCTTGTCTTCCGCGATAGCCGAATACTGCCCTGCCCGGGGATTAGGAACGACCCGCAATGAGAACAGGTCAGAGTGTTGGCGAAGCCATCCTTTTCGTGCAATTTCGCGTTCTGAAGAGCAGCGAGGCTAGGAGATATCTGCTGGAGAGCAGCAGCGAGTGACTTTTGATATGAAGTTGTCAGAGAGGATGCCATCTCGAAAGTGGAGTGCTCGAAGAACAACAAGGCCGGCTCACAAAGGCCGGAAGGAAATGCCGCGGACCTGTGCATCAAGTGCCACAGCCACCATCCTTCTTCTATTCTGTCCGCGTGGTGATCAAGCGTTTCTATTGTTTGTTCACCCATGGAGAACCGCCCAACCACGCGAGCCACGTTTTACCGGTCTGAGGGTGCTTGTCGGTCCCGCCGTCTCATAAAACGACGTTTGTCCTCCTGCGGACGGGTACTGGCTCTGTCGCCTGGTACCATCTGCCCTACCCGGGCCAGTGCGTTGTACAGGCCATTGTATCCAGACCCTCTCCGCCGCATCGTATAATTCCTGTCCTTTGTCTGCACAATACTCGGCTCCTCGCATCTCATACTCAAACGCATATCGACAATGCCCGAAGCAGTACAACGTCGCTACGAATCGGCTGCACAATCGTTAAGTAGCAGCAGCGAATTTTCCCCAACCACCGACACACCTTCCACTCGAACATCATCATCCCGGCCCCGCTCCCTGCTCTTCAATCAAGCGATGGCTTGGCTTTCTCGCTCTCCTACTACCCCAAGCAGGCCCGCGTCGCCCACTCATTCGAGCAGCAGTGCGAGGTCGCCCAAGTCTTCGAAGTCTCCCAAGTCTCCGCGAGCCAAACCGAAGTCTACGGTCGCCACTCCTCCGGCGTCGCCTCCAACTACTTCTACTGCTCTGCCACCGCTTCCTTCCTCAAAGCCTACAAGAGACGAAAGTCCAAAGCCAGCAGTCAGGTCGAAGGAGTACGAGCAGGCGTTGATGGACCCCGAGGTGTACACTGGAACGGTCTCGAGGGCGAAACTGGTGAATGTCCGCAACCCCGATAGAATGTCGCCCGGTTCAGTCCCAAGTCGTTCAAAGGCCAGTGGATCTCCACCGCAGCTGCAGATTCGAACGGGCCCGAAGATGACTGCAACTCCCCGTCGATCCTCACTCAAACGCAGCGCGCACGATATCCCACCATCGCCGTCATTCCCACCCAGTGCCATCGCCCCATTCAACCGGCTCGTTGGAGAGCAAAGCACATTGCCGCCGTTCGATCCTCAGCTTTTGGCTGGACCACCGCCCCCTGGGACATATAGCAAGAATAGCCTGGTCACGCTCGAGACGTCAAGCATGACAATGCGCACGACAATCGATACACTCACATCGCGACCGTCTCTTCTAGCTCAGTACATCTTGTCACTTTGCCCCAGCCCTCCATCTGGCCCGCCAAAGGTACCAAGCGAAGTCATTCATATCTTCCTCGACCGACCTTCTCCTCCTTACCACATCATTCTGTCGTATCTGCGTTTGCCGAGGTCCTCCCATAACGATCTACCAGCGCTGCCTCGTGCTGTTCAGCTTCCATCCCGCTCGCAGACGACTTCCATGATTGGCGTCTCAAAGCTCGAAGCGCTTCTCGACCTCCGTGACGAAGCCTGCTGGCTGGGCCTCGAAGAACTGGAGGCGATGTGTGAGACAGAGCTGCGGAATGCGGGACTTGTCAAGCCGAAGCAGGCGACGATTGCGGAAGAGACCGAGCCACCTGCCTCCTCCGAGTCGGATCTACCTGCCACAACCGTGTCATCAGCCGCCAGCGCGACACCCTCCTTCAGCTCCTCGCACAACGAGACCGTCATAGTCTTCCCCCCGGCGAGAAACATCCCCACCCCACCGTTGTCTTCAGAAGATAGTGATGCGAGGCCTTCTGCCCGTCCAAGACCTTCCACAACACCCACGCCGACTTCCGTAGCACCGTCAATTGTGGTCCCTCGAGCTCGTCCGACTCAGCATCGATTACCGACCAGCCCCTACTTGGAGAGTCGACCGCTGCCGGCTGTTCCTCCTTCATCGCTCAGACTTGAGTCGGTGCGACGTGGATCAGCGCCGAGCATCATTGCCGTACCATCCGCAAAACCAGTCTCGATGTCAAGGCTGACAGGTAGCCTGACTGAGGAGGAAAAGGCGAGGCGCGCAAAGGAGAAGCTCAGCGAGGCATTAAGGCTGCGCCGAATGAACGGAGGCTCCCCTAATGCAGGACCAGCATCTCCGACAAGAACCACCTTCCCAGCCGCGAGTCCAGGCAGGTACCTGTAGAACTCCATCGTGACTTTCTAATCTTCGTCTGTTTGTCGTTCGTCAATGGGTCCAACCACATGTCACAGTCTTTGGTGCTCCAATTCCTATATCACGTCATTCCTTGTTGTAAATTGCCGCACTTGATGCATATGTCTGCTTTGTACATGCCGCGGCCATACTCCGAGAGTATCCCGTCGTGGAAAATAATAGATAGCCAAACGAGAGTGAGACCGATATAGAAAACGAAGTACGGGAAGCAACTCGCAACTTCGCCGCCCGGACGCACTCGACGCGCCTCGCCCATGAGACAGGAACATTTGGCTCCGGCTCAATGCACTCTCGTCCATACCAGCACCATCATGATTGAGTATATCCTGTTGGTTTCCCGACAAGGTATGCATGACGAGTCGCTGTAGGATACAGAGCTGAGCTGCATATAGGGAAAGTGCGCCTGGCAAAATGGTTTGCTACCATGCCCACGAAGACAAAGTCGAAGATCGTCAAGGACGTGACACAGCTGGTCCTTGCACGACGTACTCGCATGTCCAACTTTCTTGAATACAGAGGTACGGTTGCGTGGTGCAATTCCGCGGCCCATGAAGGTTTGACATGTGCATGTACAGATACGAAGGTCGTCTATCGTCGATATGCGTCTCTCTTCTTCGTCTGCGGCATCAGCCAAGGAGACAACGAGCTTGTAACATTGGAGATAATACACAGATATGTCGAAGTGCTAGATCGTTATTTCGGTAATGTGAGTCGATATTACCCTAATGCGACTGTTGATGCTCATGGTAATATAGGTTTGCGAGCTGGATCTGTGAGTGGTGACGTGTGCGTAGCGTCGATCAGCATGAGTCTGACCCAGTTGTAGTATCTTCAACTTCCAGAAGGCATACGCAGTACGCATTCGCCGCCCATTTGTTTGACACGTGAACTAACACGAATGCGCAGATTCTCGACGAGCTGATCATTGCTGGGGAGATTCAGGAGTCGTCCAAGAAGTCGGTATTACGAGTGGTACGCAGCATGAAACCACGGGCCGTCTGTTCTGCAGTGCTCATCGCCGCTCAGGTTGCACAGGCAGATACCATAGAGGATGCAGAGAACAGTGAGGACACGCTCGCGCGTCTCGGCTCCCTCGGTTCACGCGGCAATTGATACGGCAACACAGTTTCGAAGAACATGGACGAGCTAGGTTTCGCGTGATGTGGCTGTTGAGCGCAACTGGGAAGAAAGTGCGCGATGTCGGGACTGTATATTAGATGATAGGGGTATATACCAATCGCCCTAAATACGTATAGAGTCGATTGGTTGTACTGTAGTACGAGGCGGTAACGAACGTCAGTTCGGGCAAAACAAAATCCAGGTTTCCGTTGAAACTCCTTCCGGACACGTTAATCCTCTTTGGCGAGCTTCTCTGCATTCGGGGACTCAGGCTCATCCTCTTCTTCATCATCCGATCGATCATCTGCGATGACGTTGACGAAGACGGCGCTGCAGGCAATCAGTTGGAGCAGGAACGGCCGAGAATCGGTAGCCAAACATACCGGTACAATATCCGCCACATGAGGAACGACCAGAAGAACATGAGAACCTGGAGCAGAGCAATGGGAGCAAAGATCTGGTATCTCATCCAGGGCGCCAGGTAAGCACCTGTCGGTGGATCCCAATACCGGTGCTGAGGGGCGACAAGGTCGAACTCCGTCCAAACGGACCACAGGATCCTCCAGTTGAGGAAATGTCGCATATATGTCCAAATGATGATGAGCCAGGCGAACGACACCAAGGAGGTCCGGTCCAGCTTCAGGTAGTTCAGACACTTCGAAAACTAAGCGCAGCCTTAAGCATAACAGTCGAACGAAATCATAATGAGACGACTGACGCTGAGCCAGATATCGCTGAAGTCCATGGTCACAAAGACGGCATTGCCGATGAAAGTCAAATTGGCCAAGTAGCTCCAGCCGATGAGCCAAAGGGTGACGATGTGATGGGCTACCAGTTCTGCAAAATCCTTGCGTGGCTTTTCTATACCTAGGACCATGACCAGCAATTGCTGTAGCCAGTACGCAGACTGCAGAAGATAGTAGCACTTCATCAAAGGCTTCATTTCCCAGTGGGGATAATCTACCTGACGGTTCAGCACGTGCTGCCGTGGGGATACCTTCAGACGCACCAATCCAGAAGTACTCCGTGCGGAACCACCAGGTTGGGAGGCTTCGCATAACAAGCTAGATTACACATGTGTCAATAAAAACAAGCAGCTTGCAGCATCGTGCTTACGATGCCCATAGTCGCGAAGACTCCAAAGTAGATGATCGCATATCCTTGCTCGGCGAACCTGTCAAGCTTGCCTTCCTTTCGAATGCCGAAGTATCGTGCGAATGGTCGGAGGACGTATAGAGTGAGAGATTGGCGAACGAACGCGAATACAACGACATAGTATGCAATGAAAAGAAGATCCTACAGCGGGACAGACGTATCAGCTTGCGACAAGATCCGATCTTACAAAAACAAACCCAATAGGTCTTCTGATACCGAGGATCATCATCCGAACTCCCTGGTATCCTGCCAGAAATGAAGATCACATGAGAGAAAGGGTTTGGCTGGTGTGACGATAGGAAGTGCCAGTTGAGCCAGAGTAGGATCGGCACACCCAGGATTTTGGCAGACGATGCTGACCCCACAGATCAGCGATGGTGAACAACCTTTGACAGGGAAGCCAACATACCTGGAACACGCATCCATCGCATGGTCCGCAAGTCCTCCCAAAGCCCGGCAGACTTGCTGTTCTCATCGACTGCAAAGGCGACCTTTTGCTTTGGCTTCGCATGCTTGATCTTGCCAGTAGGGTCCTGAGGCGGGAAGGCAGGCACCGATGGTCTAGCAGAGCATGACCTGAGCGTTATGGCCGCCAGGGTACTGTAATTAGGGCTCACGTGTCAGACACGAACGCTCCAGTCAAGTGGTGATTGGGATCGTGCCTGTATGTGCGCGATCTGTGATGAGTAACAGGGCCGGAGATGGGCGCCGGGAGGAGCGGACGCACTCTATTCTGTCAATCCTTTCCGCGATCGAACTGGCGCGCCTTCGAGCGCTTGGCTTGTTCGGAGGCGGGGCTGACATGATTATGCGCTGTGGCTAATTGGCACACGATGCTTCTGCGGCTGGCTAGCCCCGTCGTGGCCGTCTGGGGTGCAAATGCGGCGGGCTATTGGAGAAGAAGATGGGTTTTTGAGCAGTCCAGGATATGGCTCGTGTGTTGGGTTCCAACCCTGAAGACATGCCCCGGTCCAAATTAGTGAAGCTTGGGTGGGGGTCTGCTTCCGGAATCGTGACCTCGTGCGCGACTACTCTATTGCCCATGAGCCGCCCACGACTTTTCCTCGGGCTTTCCTCCCCGTTTCGCTTCCGGACCCTCTACGTGTATGGCTGTCTACCATCGCCCAGGGATTGAATGGGCATAAGGGATCGAATGGACAGAAGGGACCGAATGGGTTGCTGCTGTACAAGGGACCGAATGGAACACTATGCCCATGAATAATAATGAAGCCAGACGCCGCGAGTTCTTGACTACTCGGGCCAGCCACACATGCCTCTCTGGTCGCTACCCTGACCCGCTCGATGACGGCAAGCTCACGAGAGAAATAGGGTTTCATTGCCCGCCTCCCTCCCTTGCCTATGCTCTCGACTCTGGACTATTGCATGCCTGTCCCTGGAACTGATATGTCGTGCGCCTGATATGGCTCTGTCTACCTATGGGCGGACTCGGTCGAAATACCGGTGATTCCTTGGCCCCTGGGTCTATAGCCGCACCTTGTCTGGGGTGGCATCGTGCCGATGGCAGCCGTTCCCGGTTCCTGTCGACCAACTTTTCTGACATGTTGTTTTCCTGGTCACCCTTCAAATGACCGGCACATTCCCCAACCCTATTCCCTATGGCGAATACGCATTCCGCACCGACATTATGACAACGCAATGTAGGTTTCATTAACCCCGGCGCAGCGCTATCGTCGCCGTGGTGGTCATGTATAAGAGCCTGAGCAAAGCGCCTCCCTCTAGTCCTCCAACCCACAGTTCCCTCTCAGGTTTCCCGGCTCCTCCCTCGCCCTTCTCCGGCTCGTCCCCTCGTTCTCTACCCAAAACTCCACACTCTCTCCGAGACCCACTATCTTTCAAAACACCGCTCCTTCAGCGTCCCCTCTCCAAAACCAGTACACAGTCCCTACATTCAAGATGGTCTCTCTCCGCAACCTTGTTTCTGTCTTCACTGTCGCCGTGTTCGGCGCGTCGGGTGCGATGGCGGCTGCCCTCCACCCCAAAATGCTCAGCACCGCGGTCCAGCCGCGCGTGCTCGAGAAAAAGGGCCTCGACATTTGCGCCGAGGTCAACCTGTCCGCGGCGGTCAATGTCCTCAGCATCCTCACCCTCGATCTGTCGCCCCTCAAGATCTGCCTCTGCCTCAGCGCTCTCGATGGGTTCCTCGGCCTGGACGCGAACGTGGAGGCGGACGCCACCGTCAACGCTCTCGTGAATGTCCTTGGTTCCCTTCTCGATGTCAAGGCATTCCTGTCTGCTCAGGTACGTTTCTCTTTACCTCTGTCAGGCCATCCATCTTATATACACTCCTCAGATCAATGCCAACGGCCAGCAGTGCTCTTACCCCACCGGTGCCTCGCCCGTCTGCTCCGCCTCCAACCCCTGCGACTTCACGTGCCCGGCCGGCTATCACAAGCAGGCCGGCAACTGCGTGCTCGCTTCTTCCAAGCGCGCTGCTCGCCGGGACATCGGACGGTGCTCCGCCGGCTTCACGAAGTGCGGTGCTCCGTCGGGCGTGAACGCATACGAGTGTGTTGACACGCGCTCGTCGCTTGAGAGCTGTACGTCCTCCTCTCACCCTCTGGAGTAGCCGGACCGTTGCTAACCTGCTTCTGTGATAGGCGGCGGCTGTGTGATCCCCTTCCCCGGCATGCGTCCCACTGGCCAGGACTGCACCGCGCTCCCCGGCGTATCCGACGTCGCGTGCATCCAGGGCACATGCCGTGTGTCTCGCTGTGCCGAGGGCTTCACCCTCAACGAGGACGGCACGACGTGCGTGGCCGTGCAGGTCGGCGCCCAGCTTGTGCTTGGCGCATAACCCACCACACTTTCACTTTCCCAATCTGGTCACCTGCTTTCCTCGCCCTCAGTCTCTCGCGTCCTCGCCTTCGCATCGCATCGCTTGCTCCACCTGAGCAGCTGTACAACACCTTACCTTCGCCCGTCCGCCTGCAGCGCGGCCGCCCTTCAACTTCCACCCCCTCTGGCCTGGTCCCGGACTATTCTCCTTGCATTTTGCTTCGCCTCGTCTCGCCTCGTCCTTCCTCCGTTACTCAGGGGGAAAGGCGTCGCTGGCCCGCCGCTCTTTTCTCGCCTAGCGCTTAGAAACCCTTGCATACCTATGGCCGCGCCCTGTGCGCCTGCACACTACTTTGACATTCTGTTGACGAGACCACCCCTCTGCCTTGGGCGAGGGCCGTCCGCTGGCTCAGAACCATCTTACCTTACCTTTCCTTCCCGTATTGTACTGTGTACTACCTCATCCCCAAAAAAATAAGACGATGCCGATTCTCTACTTGTGCAGTAGCGGGTGATGTGCCAGATCGGGCAACCCCGTACGAGAGGAGTGGCCTCATTCTGTGGCTGCATGCATCATTTGAATTGTCATCGGCAATTGCTTCATCATCAATATTCTCTTCGCCTGCTTGGGACAAGCATACATTAATGGCTTGGCAGTATAAAGGGTCCGCGGATCGCGCCGTAACCACCCCGATTGCCCGGGGCTCCGGTGGTAAGGGAAAGCTGTACGAGTCCAACACGTCAACGCGTCGTCACTCGTTCCCCTCGTTCCGGCCGGCGACCTGGGTCGGTCGAGAAGGTCGCGAGCCGAGGGGACAAGACTGAAGAAGTTGCGCTCAGGGACAGGAAGGTTGCCTTCCGCGGCTCGTCGCCACAACCTGGCTCGGAATCGCCCGGCGGAAGGAACCCTTGAGCCCGTTTGTTCGGCACGTTCCTTCTCCTTCCTGTCGCGCAGAAGCACGCCGAGAGTTGGAATCGGCGGTATCTTGTCGACGCCGGCGTTGCTCCGATTCTCACGCGCTGCTTGTCTGTCCAAGTTCTCTCACGATTTGCCCTTGTTGTGCAGGATCGCCCGGACGGCGGTCTAGCGTCGCGCGAGTTCTCACGGCCGTGCTGCCGATGTCGTCAGCGGTACATAACCCGGTCGTACGACTGAGGTCTCGCCGAGTGCAACTCGCTCGGTCCCCTCCTTGCCCCGTCCTCTGCCTTCCCGGTACTCATCGGTAATGGGGCGCATATTGGCGGCTGCTTGATGAGAATGAACTGCCTTTGATCTCCCATTCGCTGGGCATTGCTGAATCTGGATATTACTCCCCTGGTTCAGATCAGACCGAGACCGCACCGGGCCAGCAGGCAGACATGCTATCCGGAGATGTTCTTCTCTGCACGACATATCCTGGCCGTAGTTTGCGTGTCAGCTTACGACACGAGTGCGCTCTTCACACAGTCCAGGCGCTGCTCGCTCCCACTGTCCGCTACGTGGAGCGCTTCTCGGACTCGGCGGGGGAGATCATACCGGCATGGAAAGTCCTTGAACTCGGACACTGTATAAGAATGAAGACCCTCTCTCAGCAATATGCATCGGGTCTCCGCTCCCTTTCCCTTCCCTGCCCGCCCGCCCACCCGCCCGGACATCCGCCTGTCCGCCCGTCCGCCCTCCAACGGTCCCGCTTCCCCTACTGTATCGCTAGTCCTACAACAACACCATGCAGCTGCTCGGACTTCTTGTGCTCTCCCTCCCTTTCCTCTTCTCCATCTCGCCCGCGGTTCAAGCTGCAACTCTTCCCGATAAGCGGGGCGAGATCGATATCTGCGCGTTCGTCGACATGGAAGTTTTCGTAGGTGGGGTCGATTTCGGCATTTTCAGGGAGTGTGTGTGCTTGAACATCATCGACGGTATGTATTTGCTCCTGTAGCTTCTGCGTAAGGCGGGACAACGACTGACAATATGCTGCAGCCGTTTTGGAGAGCAACCCCGTTGCGCGCAAGGCGGCGGCACACACTTCCAATGCCAAAGTCCGCAACTTGATCGCGAATGAGGTAACTTTCCTTGGATATAGATGTATGTGCCTGCTGAGCTTATGACGGTAGGTCAACAACTCCGGCGGTGCCTCACAGTGCTCCTACCCACCACACGCCAACCCCGTGTGCACAGAGACAGACCCTTGCTCGTACACCTGCGACGTGCGTTGTCTCCCGCTTCTGCTGCATCCTATGTCTTACCAATCCTAACTCGCCCAGGCGCCGTACATCAAACGCGGAGGCAAGTGCGTCATGCCCGGCTCCGGTGGTTGGCGCAAGCGTGACCTCTCCACCTGCTCCTTCGGTCTGAAGCGGTGCGGTGTGTGGTCTCACTGGGGCGCGCGGTCTTACGAGTGCCTCGATACCGATGTCGAACTCGAGTCCTGCGGCGGGTGCGCCATCCCGTATGGCGACGAGGCCGTGACCGGGCAGGACTGCTCCCAGATCAAGGGCGTGAGCGACGTCGAGTGCGAGGCAGGGCGGTGCAAGGTGAACCGCTGCCGGCCCGGCTGGACGGTGAGCGACGACGGGGCGAGCTGCGCGAGGCTCGCGCCCATGTCCGCGGGACATTCCCAGACGCTGGGTGCGGCAGCCGACCTCGAACCGGACAGTGGCTTCTCACCCGCACCAAATCACATGCTATCTAACATGTTCCAGTCGGAGGCATACTAGTCCCCCCTTTGGTCGTGATTTCCTCACCTCTGAACTTATCAGCTACACCCCCTGCCTCTCCTATACGTGCAGTACTCTGCGTCGATCCCCATTACATTCGTTTCTGGCGCTCCCGTCCAGGCAAAGCTTATGATGCCCTCGGTGTCGCTTCCTGCCGATGGCGAGCGCCTGCCGTTCGCTCTTTTCACCATCTGCCTTTATTTATGATGTTCCTTCGTTTTCTACAGTGTTAGAAGCACCGCTCGTGCCTCGCTCTCCGAGTCCCCTTTCTGCTCCATTCGTTTGGTCGCCCGAGTGGGCTTACTGTGTCGTTAGATAAGCGAAAATACATTCAACGTGTCTCCTCGAACTTCGCCGAAGCGATACCGCGATACCACGGATGAACGAGATCACGTGAAAAGGGACTATGAAATTTCATGAGGACCCTTCACGCCAGGCGTCCTAACCGCAATCGCTCCCTTTCCCCCAAACATGGACTACAAGCCCGTTGTCGTTCAACGCCAGCCCCGGGCTGCAGCAAAGCATTCCCCCGAGTCGCGCTACTGGCGGCGATTCAAGTCACCCGTATTCGTCAAGGAGCACGCCCCCGTCACCTGTGTCCACTTCTCTCCCTCAAGGCCGCACCGGTACGCCGTAACTGCATCGACCAGGGTGCAGATATATGCCCCCAGAACGCAGAAGGTCGTCAAAACAATCTCGAGGTTCAAAGATGTGGCGAGAAGTGGTCATATCAGAGGAGATGGGAAGCTCGTCGTGGCAGGTGATGATACAGGGCTGATCCAGTTGTTTGACATGGGCACGAGGGCGATTCTTCGTTCGTTGGACGATCACAAACAGTGCGTCCTGCTACCATCCCACGTCATACCTCAGACTTATAGGCATCAGGCCAGTTCATGTCACAAAGTTCTCGCCGGATAACACCTCCCTGCTCTCCTGCTCCGACGACGCGACTGTGCGCTTATTCGACATCCCGTCCCAATTATGCGTCTCCGTCTTCCGTGGACACACCGACTACGTACGCTCAGGACTCGTCTCCCCTTCCAACCCCTCTCTCGTTCTCTCCGGCTCGTACGACGGCACTATTCGACTATTCGACGCTCGCACAGGCGGCTCGGAGATGGTCATGCGATGCAAGGCGCCAGTCGAGGATGTACTGCTGTTCCCCTCTGGCGGACTGGCACTCTCCGCTTCGGGACCCGTACTACGTGTATGGGACCTTGTAGCGGGAGGTAGATGCCTTCGCGCACTGTCAAATCACCAAAAGACCATAACTTCGCTGGCATTCAATGGAGACTGCTCGCGGGTGCTCTCTGGTGGGCTGGATCAGATGGTGAAGGTGTACGACGTCGCGAGCTACCGAGTGGTGCATTCAATGCGCTATCCAGCGCCGGTACTATCCCTTGCCCTCTCTCCGGACGACACTCATCTTGCTGCGGGCATGAGCGACGGAAGCTTCTCCATTCGTCGTAGGCAGCCAAAGGCGAGCGAGGGAGTAGAGGACGATCGGAAACGTGAGGCACTGCGGAGCGGCGCATACGAGTACTTTCTCGGCGGAGAAATGGAGCGGATCGGAGAAAGGAAGACGAAGCCAAAAGCTTCTGCGTTGCCAACGGCAGTGAAGGGAGAGGTCAAGATTCGCCAGCAGAAGAAGAAGAAGCTGAAGCGCTACGATGTCATGCTGAAGAAGTTCCAGTACGGGGCTGCTTTGGATGCGGTTCTGCAGAGCGTGAGTATCCCCTGTGTGCACGCAGAGCGCCTGTACTCATGTACCTTAGGAAACACCGACGATTGTATTCTCCCTCATCCAGGAACTGGTGCAGCGGGACGGCCTCCGAGCCGCTCTAGCAGGACGAGACGACGTCTTTCTTGAACCAGTCCTTCGACTCCTACTGAAGCACGTGGCAGACCCACGATTCAGTGATGCTGTGTGCGACGTTGCAGCTATCGTTTTGGGTGTGCATCGCTATCACGGGGCCATAATCAGTGACTGATGTTCATGGTAGATATCTATCGGTCTGTGATCGGCCAATCGCCATTGGTTGACAGGTTACTACGATCATTACACCGTAAAGTCGAAGGGGAACTGAAGTTCCAACGAGAGCTGCGGCAACTGCAAGGCGCACTCGACATGCTAATCGCTTCGGCCGCGTTGAGCTCATGACCGCTATGGACTACATTTTGATACCCGAACTACATGCTAATGAACACCACAACACTATACGGGCACATCTGGTATCAGCCATAGGCTTCCAAGAAGGGTATCAGTTGCTCCAGAATGACTCGTTGTGACGGCGAGTCGGATTGCGGATCGTGCTCGTCCTCCTCGTCAATATTATCATGAAATTTGATCAGCACTTTTACCATGTCCTCAAAGGACTTTCCCTTTTCTCGAAGCAGCTCTTGCATACGCGCCCGCGCCTGAAACACTTCAGCTTGACCGACCTTGCCCAGAAGACAGGAAACTTACGCCGTCATCTTCCATGCTTATCCACGCCCCGATGTAATCAACCAATTGTAGAACATCGAGACCGCTCTCTAGCCGCCGAAGGTACCAGACGATCTCTTCATCCTCACCCATTTCTACGCCGTCTGATTCAAGATCCTCCTTCTCTTGCTCGATCTCGCGTTCAGCCACCTCGAGCCTCGCCTGAGCATGGGCGCGAATCTCCGACAGTCGAGCGACCTTTTCGTAGTCGGACTCCACCCACTTCGCCAGCAGTCGTATCCGAGCTGGCGAGTCGGAAGCAAGATTCGTGAACAAACTCGAAATAATACCGAGGATATGAGCGATGTCCTCCCCCGCGCTTGCAGCTGCCTTCTTCTTCTTCTCGCCCTTGCCCATGAACGCAGAGAATAGTGTCTTCAGGCCCAGTGCATCCACGAACATCTCACAGCCTGCTGTTCCCGCTGGGCCAGAAAGGGCATGGTCGAGGACCTTTATAGACCTTGAGTGTGTGACCTTCTTCTCTCTGCTCCGTCGTCAGATACCTTTTCCAGATTAAGGCAAGGCGCCGGCGTACTTCATCATGATGACCATCAACTCCACCCCTTCGGCATCCACAAATAGTTGCTTAATTTCTGTTTCAGCGAGAGCAGAGCACAGCGCGTCGAACACGTTTTCCATGAACTCGGTCTCGTCGCCCTCTGCCGGATCTTTCTTTCGGTATTGCTGCAAACACGTCAGAGTAATCCACAGCAGGTCGTCGATACTGCGACATACCGCGAGAACCCTCAGAGACATATCGACCCCATCCAGTTTGCCATACTCTAGTCGGTTCTCTCGGTTATTCTGCAAGATAATGGCGACAAGCTCGGCAGCGTAACCCTTGTTGTCGTCATAGCCCTTTGTCTGCAAACGCTCCAGCAGCCACTTCAATATGCTGGTTTCTGAGACCAGAGCTCGCGACAACGGTGGATCGAAGCCAATCATGTTTTCGAAGATCCCTGATCCAGCAAGTTAGGATGTGGCGAGATCAAGCTACGAAGCCAGGGCTTACCGAGAGTGTGGAAGACTCCCTGCCGATCGGCCTCTTCGGCCTCGTTGAATCTCGGGAGGTTCTGCACGAGCAGCTCCAGGGCGGAGCTCTTCACTAGCGCATTAACCATGATCTTCATGGTTTCCGACTTCTTTTGCTCGTCCTCTTCGTCCTCGTCGGCTTCTTCTCCGACATCCTCGTCAGTCATCTCGTGTATGACTTCAACGACAGCAATGACAATGTCGACGTTCTCATGTGCAAGCAGACCTACTAGACGATCGACCGTACCAGACTTGACGAGTTCGGGATACGCAACGGCGGGGGCTTGGGCAAGAGGCACCAAGGAGCGAATTGCCGCGTCGAGGTCGGCTTCCGAATCGATGAACTTCGTCGGGTCATCAGGATATTTTGACCGCTGATCTTGGTTCTTGTTGGCAGCTCGCTCAAACCTCTGTGATAGCCGCCGCACAGCAGGCGCGGTAACGTTCTCGGGCTGAAGAAAGCTGTGAGCAAGAATGTCCGCTCAACTGATGCAGCCTGCGTACGTCAATCGCTCCCTCCCCTTGCGCGTGGTCAAATATATCCAATATTTGCTTCTGCTCTCCTGTCAATCCACCTCCATAGAATCGCCCCTCCTCGTCCTCCTCTGCGAAATAATCCGCATCGCCACCAGGCGCAAACTCGCCGTCATCGCGCTCCTCCCCATCCTCGTCCTCGTCCTCGATCTCCACCCGCGCTGGGCCCTTCGTTTGTCGCGATGGGGGTATTGGACCGTTTGATGGCGGCTCTGTTCGCTCGGGTGATGCCATTCGCATGCGTTTTAGCACCTCTTGCAGCGCGATGAACGGTGATGTCAGAATAGGCGACGAGTGGCTTACCAGGATTCGGTGGCTCGGGCATTTTGCGCTTGTTCCCTCCAGTCGGGACATTATGGGTCTATGCATCTTTCGTCAGCACCCAAACGGCGACCGGTACAAGACTACGCGCTTTGAATAACTTGTCGATATCCATCTCGCCAGATAAAGTAATGCAGGCAGATGCGCCAACGGTGTTGGGTGCGGTCAAGGGTTCACCGCCGACGCGCGCTCCAAAGAGCGTGTCAGTGGCGCGGTTCGCTTTCTCGCCTGAAGCTAGGAGCCCCCGCGGCTTCAACTCAGCTTTCACAAGCAGCGGGCGCAAGGTTGTTGGCTCTGTAGCCAAACAAAGCGCCCCCCAGTATGACACCAGTTTGCAGAAACGGCAACAGCGTCCAACGCCCCGGGCTTGTTCGGTGGAAATTGTGTTTGACGGGCTTCGCGGGTCTTCAACATAATAGCCATCAAATCGTGCCACACAGCCCGCGCGTGATATAGATATTATTCGCTTCAGCAACCCAACATTGCGCCTCGCTGCTCACATGCCATCGCAGTACTTCACCAATTAGGTTTGCCGAACCTTGTTGAAAACTGTTTGATGATCTCCGCTGGACCGTACATTACTGAGCCCTTTGTTTGTCCCATGCGGTCACAAGGGAGGAAGCAGAGGCTCCTATCACGCGCGGGCTGTGTGGCACGATTTGATGGCTATTATGTTGAAGACCCGCGAAGCCCGTCGAACACAGTTTCCACCGAAGAAGCCCGGGGCGTTGGACGCTGTTGCCGTTTCTGCAAACTGGTGTCATACCCTCATCCACCTCGATTCCGTCGCTATCACATGTGGTTGTTTGACCTCCAGAGGGAGGGTCGCCCTCTTTAAATCGGCTATTGTTCCCCCTTCCCCTCGGTCTCCCTCGTCTCCCCCCCCCCCTCTTCTTCTCTCCTCTCCTCCCTCACATTTTGTTTCCCCCTCGCTCAATCGTTCTGAACACGCCCGCGCATGGCTGTATCAGCTCCTCCCGTAATGGCCATTGCCAATGTCGGCTCATCGTGCGTCCTTCTCTGGCTTCTTTGGCCATCAACCTTACGCTACACTTTACAGACCAGCGCTTCCATCCTCCGGACAGATCACCTCGACAGTTGGCGAGGATGCCGGCGACATCATCTGCCGAGGTGGTACACCACGATCACGTAACGTGACGTCAAAGCCCTACAACTCTCCGCCTGCCTTCGACCTTCCAACCCTGCCTCCATCCACTATCATTTCTGTCGCGCTACTATTACTTGCTGCCCCTCGGGATGAAGTTGATCCTACAGCGGCATGGCAGCAGCAACAACTCTTCGATGCCCTCGCCGAGCTTGACAGGCAGGCTGGTTCCTCAACGCAGAACTACTTCGGCACCGGCCTGCAACAGAATAGCGGTTTTGGCGACGTGCTACCTCCAATTGTGGCTGCGCCTGAATCATTACCGATGCCGACTGTCGATGTCCCCAGCAGCAGTCACCTCCTCCAGTTGCTTGGTGATCGTGAGCCGACGCCCACCCCTTGGGGTGCTTGCGCAATCCCGAGCGATGCGATCGTACAAGTTGTCGGGAGCAGTAACACGACAGTGGATGCGTTCGGGAATGGGGCGATTCCACCTGGCATGGGTTCAGCAGTGCCGCCCTTGTTCGAGCCGGTCAGTGTTCAGTATGCAATTCTTTGGCCCCCCTTACATCCCGCCCAGAATATGGCCCCATTTGCGGAATGGCCTGAAGTGACCGGAGTGACCGATGCGCACGCGAGAGATTCCAGGCAGGATCTTGAGATCAGTCTCGGCATAGTGAGTCTGCCACAATTCTATACTGGCATGAACTGACGGGATGAGCAGTGGGCCCGTGCTGAAAGTGATATGGCGAAGCTTCAGCCCAGAAGAAGACGCCGTCGCAGAGTACCACCGCCCCCAGTGCCCCCGATTGCTCTAGCACCTAGCAATGCCACTTTCGCCCCTGCAAACTCTATCCCCACGCTAGGTGCATCGCCTCAGGGGCCTGGTGTGATAACGCAGCAGAGCCCGTGGGAGCCATCGACCGTTGCTCTGTCTCACCACGTGGAGCTTCTCGCTCCTTCTTACCCCATGACAGCAACGCGGGATCAAACTCTTCCATCAACCACTCTGCTTCCTCCGCCTATCATACCCCCTCAATACCTCTCGTTCAGTGACCCCGCACAGGGAATGGGCGGTCTTCCACTGCATGCAGAATCTGGCCCCTCCCGAAACTTCGCCCCTACCGACTCAGCAGGAACATCGTACCAGCCTCGAGTAATCACAAACCACACTCGGCCCGAAACCATGTCGGCGCCTGTACCTTCGACATCGGAGCCTGTACCTTCGACATCGGGGCCAGAGCCCTCCCCGTCAGCAGCTGACCAGTTCAAGTTGGCCATGGCGCATACATCACCCGCGCCTTTACCGTACCAGCCGGAAGCTAAGGGGGCGGACATTAGCGAGAGAGACGCCTCGCAGGCCACGTCTGCAGAGGAGCGTGAAAGCTGTGGAGTCTATCCGCTACTCCCAAATCCCACGACGAAGGAAGAATGGGACCGAGAACTCCGTCTGCGTGTTCAAGAATCCCGCGATGGCAAATATCCCCCATACTACTGGAAAGCCGTACACGACATGCCACCCAAAGACCTCTGGGGATTTGGGCCGCTTCTAGAAACTAATGGGGTGCACAGCTTCCCAACCACCCACTCACGTATCCTTCAGACGTTGATAATGGGTCACCCGAATAAGAAGATCGAATTGAGCGAGATCTACCAAAAATGCATGGAACGTTGGCCAACACTGAAAGAATACGTTAGGTTGGACGGGTTGAAGGATGTGCCGAAAGAAAAAAAATGGGACTGGCGGGTGCGTCTGCGTAGACTCCACGCTGTCATATGGTAGCTGACCATGATGAACAGGGCCAATTGCGTCAGCACCTGTGCAAGCTGAGCGATGGTTTCTACCGTGTCGGCGATGCAAGCACGACACGACAGCAGCTACATAAAGGTCTCCCGCACGGCTTCTCTCTCCAGTTCTCGTTCAATAGGGCGGACACGGCCAAAAGAAAATCGACCGGAAAACGTAAAGCCCTGTCGAAAACGAAGAGGAAGCGGTCCACAGAGGCAGAGGATCTTCTCCATCAAAGTCTTGATGGTCCGCCGCCCAAGAAAGCGCGCACAGTCGCTGCAAACGGCACGGCGGCCAGTAGGTCATTGACGCGGGGGGTCTCTGCTACGGACGAACTCTCCCGGACAGTACTCGCGCCTACTCACGACGGGGAACACGAGATACCGCAGACGCCGGTCGATCCAAGTGGACCCTCACTGTCAGGTCAGAATAGCACAGCATATTCTCTTGCACTGTACACAACGCCCGGACAAGCAGCTGGACCACCGACCTCATCCACGGACGGAAATAGCCCCCCCCATCAGGACGCACTCCACAATACCGTCCGACAAGCGCCCTCGAGCCCCATTCATCCCAAGTGTTCGGGGCCAACGCCCTCCTCTTTCGAATCAACACCTTCGCGTGTTCCAGGCTCGTCCGGAACTTCACCGACGGAAGGCGCGGTGGTGATCATGTCGGATCATACGACAGTCCCACCAAATGAAGCCTCCAAAGATTTGCACATGACGATTGAAGAGCTGCTTCGCGGGTCTCAGGGCGATGATAGTACGGACCCACGTGATCAGCCCATTGGCGTCATCCCGGAAAACCTGGACTTCACTCCAAGGATGCCTCCCCTTCCTGAGGCGACCGGCCTCGGCTCCCGGCCTGAAACACGGGAGCTCAGGCTACGGAACAGCTCTCCACCGCCAGCCCATTACGTCCCTTCCAATGTCGAACCGGTGGGGGATCGACAGTTGCTTGAAGCGCTAGGATTAATGTATCAGTCCGCCGGCGCCAGCGGGGAAACAGACGCTTTTGGACAGCCCACGTTCACCTACTCGAGCCAAATGCAATGCAATTTCGACGTCTTCCTTGAAGAATACCCGGTGCATCCTCAGGCGCAAAGGGAGATACCGCGGGACATCCGATGGGACGCACCGATGTTCCCCGCCGAACCGGTATTCATCCAGGACATGGCGACCCTCAACGTTGGATCCAATGCGGCGGGCAGTGCCTCGACAAGGCTGGCAACGGGGTGGGACTAGGACCTCAGCACGCCCATCCCACCCCGGGCAAACGGCATGAGCAGGCAGACCCCGAACACCGGCGCGAGCGCGGCTATCCTCACGATGCAAGACACGTCAACTCCCGTGAGGAGCGCACCTACCAGTCTGGCTAGACATGCGACAACAGCTCGGCATAATGTGCCGATGGCAGCTCCACACGCGAGCCAACCCATACCTGCGTGGATGAACAACGACCCGTGGCAATGATCATTCCCATCGAGTCCGAGGATCGCCGGTTGCCACGCCATCAGCGTCTTTAAATTGTCGGACCCCTTGGGCTCTCAGCCCGACATCCCTGCATTCTACCGAGCCCCATTTTCTGTATGATCTTTTCGCGCGGCAGAAGGTGCAATCACCGCGTATCTTACATCTTCTGGTTCGCAACCTTTGTGTGGGTTTCAAACGCGTTCCGGAGAGGCACTTGGTATGGCAACCGCCTTTGTCGCGACGTGTATTACGCTCCGCTTCCTTGTCCGGAATCTTCTTCCAGTGAGCCTTCCTCGGTACCGACCCCCTCCTGTATATTCTTGACCTTCCTGGCTCTGCACAAAATGCAGCATGTAATACTTGTAAGATTAGATACAGAAGATATGCATGGCTCGCGAATATGATAATGATGATAGTGCCGTACATAATGTGATGTTGGTGAGATGCCATGTTGGATGCGATGCTTATGACGCGAACCGCGGTAATGCCTACCGCCGCCTTGGGCGGTCAGCGAAGGCCTTGCGAGCCTGCAACACCTCGCCGTTCTCCTACCCGCTCCCGTATACTGCAGGGCTGGAGCGGACCTTCTGTCCCGGCCCTCACTGAAACTCATCTTCGAGCCATCTGTAATCTGGACCAGCCTTCCCTCTAATAACTCATACAGTTTTACGGTTGTAATTGATAATTGAGATCCCTTGCAATTTGGGGGGTGTCTGGTCGGTACCGCGGCTTGGCCGGCCGAGCGCGAGGCGGCCTGTCCCACGCGTACCCACATGAGCGTGCCCCCGCGGCGGGCTGCAATTCGCTGACTCAGGACCCTTAGCTCATCGGGAGCAACCGAGTGCTGATGGTTGCGCGTGGATGGCGCTCGGTCATCGGCCGCGCGTTACCCCGCAGGGCAGGCGGGTGGCGCGCGATCCAATCGTCGCTTCACCCACGCATGCGCGCTGAGCTCATGCAGTGCGGATAAGGTAAGCCGCACCGTGGTCTTGTGCCGGGGCTTGCCTGGGCCGCCGGGTGGGCTGGGAGGCGAAAGCGATGCCCTGGGGCCGGGCTGGGCGGTGGGAGGGCGGCGGGAGATGGGTCGGCGGGTATGGCCGGAGCATGACGCAAGTGCCGAACGATGTGATGCTGCTTTTTACGCAAAGGGGAACAAGGCAAGGGCGGACACCGACGCCCACGACGCCCATTATTCGCGCACACGCCCATCTGCCGCCCTTGGAACACACAAGCCTGCCCGTTCAGGCCGAGCGACTCTATTCTCAAGCACCACCCGCACCCCCCTTGGCCCGGACATTCCCAGGATTCGGACAGCAGCCCTCGTCCGTCAGCGGGAGTCGCTCCGGCACCCGACACACTCAGCGCTCAGCTAATCCGGTCCATCGATTTATCTTCGCCCCCCTTCCTTTCCCTCCTCTGGCTTAGTCCACCCCCCCCAACCTCCATTCTCCCTGTGCATATGGACCCCCCCTCGACTTCGTCCTCATCATCCAACTACCTTCGCCCCTCCCCCCTCCGCGCCCGCTCCTCCTCTATCGCCCTCAAGCCGCTCGCACTCGCCCAGCTCTCCTCCGCACGGCCCCGCTCAAACTCGGGCGCAGCCAATCACCCTTCACCCTCCACAAGCCGGGCACAGGAGGACGATCACGGCATGGGCATCGGGTACACGCTCGTGCCCCTCGTGCCCCCGTCCCCGCCGAGTGAGCGGGACGAGGAGGACAGCCTGACCGGCCTGCTCAAGGAGGCGTACGACCTGCCTCCTGTAGCGCTCGCCATCGAACGCCCGAGCAGTGTGTATGAGGCCGCCCTGGGCGCAGTCACTGGCACGCGAGCCGCCCTCGGTCGCATGCTTACGCACAAGCGGAAACGCTCCATCGCCCCGGTCAAGCTCACCCCGCACCTGGTGCAGATCATCCCTCTCGATGTCCTCACACCTCCACCATCCCCGCCACCATTCGTACTGGATGCCTCCTCTCTTCCTCTGCCCGCTTCGTCCCCAACGAGCGCGGCATTCGCCATCACCTCCCGCCCGCTCACCCGTGCACGCATCACCTCTGTCGTGCTCCTCCTCGGCTCTCTCTTCTTCCTATCTACCGCTCTCCTCCTCGGATCCCTCTACTCCCTCCCGGTGCGGCTTTCGGCGTTCCCAACCACCCTCAACGATCTCTCGGCGCTCGGCGCCCAGCTACGGACCTACGCGGATAGCTCCCCGCCGGGGCAACTCTGGTCTGGACGAGCCCACACCCTTGCCGTCCTCGCCTACGCACTACTGTGGTCCAATGCATGGTCCATCCCCGGGAGCATAGTACTCAATGTGCTCACGGGTGTCCTCCTCTCCCCTTTGCTCTCCACTGTGTACCTCACCACCCTCACCGCCGTGGGTTCAGTGCTCGCCACAGCACTCACACTCCCCGCTGTACCTCTTCTCCCCAGCTTCTCGCTCTCCTCCTCCCAGCCAACGCTCCTCGCCCTCCCCCGGCTAGCACCGAACCACCTTGTGCTCCTTCGTCTTTCGGGCGTTGCACCATGGTCGCTGCTCAACATATATGCTGCCCTGCATCAGACACCGTTCAGCACCATCCTCTGGACGTGCCTCGTCGGGTGCGCTCCATGGTGCGCCGTCACGGCTCAGATCGGCTCGCTCCTCGTGGACATAGGCACCAGTGGGCTCGCAGCAAACTCTGTCTCGGAGGTCCTGCGCCGCCCCGGAGTGCTTTTGAAGCTTGTCTCGCTCAGTCTGTTGGGCGGCGCACCTGTGTTGATGAAAGGCTGGGTGAAGCGGTGGCTGAACCCTGCCGGTGCGAGCGACCAGAGCGAAGCGGACAATACTGGGCGCAGGTCATGGATGATGTGGGCTCAGGAAAGCTGGCAGGCAATGTGGGGCTATAAGCAGGTTGTGAGCGAGGAGCGGTGAGCAGCTCGTAATGCGCCTGGTTTACATGCCACTGCGTTGGCCGCTCGGACTGGAGCATGCCGTCAGCGATGGTCCGTGTTCGGCGCAGCTCGTGGTCCGCAGCGAGCAGCGCGCAGTGAAGACCCACGAAGACGACGACATATAATCCTGGCTGGACCGTCGATACCAAGAAGTCAACTTGGCACCGACGCACGCTTGGGAGCGCCTGACATGCGCCACGTTTGTCACTGGCGGACTCTCAAAACAGGATCCTCCCCGGGACAACAACTCGATACCTTCGCCACATCATTCCTCCCTATCTTCCAACACCGAATTTTACCAATCTCACGCAGACGATGTCATGTATGTGTACGACAGAAGAAACCCATGACCGCTCAAGCCATCGCAACGCCAATTCTCCACACGCCTTACCATACTGTATGCTGTTTCGCAACACTCACTGGCGCCCCTATCACGCAACGAAAGATGTCCAGGCGACGGTTTGGGAGCGATCGTCAACAATCCTGATGTGGATATTCATTGTACTGTTATTGCCTCGCCGACAAGTTACTGTATTTGCATCATGATTGATGAGGACATAGTCATACACCGATCCAGGCTTTCTGAGTGATCGCATTAGTGCATGTGATGCATCAGATGCACTGCAAGGACATGGTGAGAACTAGCGGCATGCATGGCGAGATAGTAAAGTCGTCGACAACACTAGGTTGGTTCACCAAGTGTACCAACCTCAAGTTTCGTTTCCGATGGGTGGTCGGCCTCATGATATGCTTCCGCCTGGAGAATTGTTTCCGTGTGGGGTTTTCCCCTGCAGTTTGTTTCCGGCTGTTCATGTGTTTCCGCCTGATACCTTGCTTCCGCTTAATACTTTACTTCCGTGGCACCCTTGGCCTCCCCTTGGTGCTGTACTTCTGGCTGGTATTCTACTTCCGCTCGATTGGTTGCTGCTTCCGGTCAATGACGTGCTTTCCCTGTGGTTTGTTTCCGAAACATGCCCTTGTGGACTTTGCTCCCGTCACAATATTTGATTCTCCTTTGAGATTGGCTTCCACTCCGCTCAAAGCTTTACTTCCGTGGTGCAATGTGCCTCTGCTAAAGGAGTACTTCCTATGGGCCATTTGCTTCCGAGGTACATCTACTTCCGGACAATGCTTCCTAACATGAAAACTGCTTCCGCTCCGCGGTTTACTTCGACTCTCACGCTGAATTCCGCTTTAGAGTTTGCCTCTTGGGCTTGTGTTTGCCTCGGCTTTCACTATTTGCCGTTTGCATCGGCTTAACAGAAGCAAACCACAAGGCAGAAGTAAGCTCCGCAAGCGGAAGCAAAGATTGGACGGAATTGAGCTTCCAAGTGATACGGTCATGGGGAGCCAAACTACGCTCAAGAGGAAGCAAAACACTTCTCCAGGGAAGCAGTTCCTCCCTGTTGCGGACATGGGAGTAAACGGAGATATAGTTGTAGCCTGTGCGCGGCAGTGCGGCTGGGAGCGATTGCCACCACCACTGGCCGCGCGCCGGTAGCCTTACGGCTCCCGAACTCAACTCCATTGTACAATACCTGTAAGTTACCTGTCAAATCTATCACCACGAAAGCTGGGAGCGTCCACGCCTGCGACACCTGGCAGCTGGAGCGATACGATATCCGACGGACGAGAGTGTCATTCCATTCAGATCATGGAGAGCTCCGGAGCCTCCAGCCTACTGCACCACCTGCGTCCACTTCTCTCCTTTTCGGCGCCCTGGTACGCCGTACCTTCATCCGCTACAGCGCAGATATGTCCGCAGATGTGGCGAGAAGCGGTCACGTTTTATAGAGGTGAGGGGAAGCTCTTTGTGGCAGGCAATCATACAGGGCGGACTCAGCTGTTCGACGTTGGTACGAGGGCGATTCCTCGCTCGCTGGAAGATCACAAACAGTGGTCCTGCGACTTTTCTACGCCATGCTTCATACTTACAAGACCCAATCCAGTTCTTGGGATAAAGCTCTCGCCGGATAACACCTCCCCCCTCTCCCGCCCAGACGACGCGACGGTGCATCTGTTCAACATCCCCTCTTCCATGGACACACTGACAATTTACGTTCCCGACTCGTTCCCCCAGTACCTTGTTCTCTCCGGTTCATATGACGGCAATGTACGATTGTTCGACGCTCACGCGGGCGGGTCGGAGATGGTCATGCCACGCAAGTCGCCCGTCAAGGATGTGCTGCTCTTCCCGTCCGGCGTGCTATCACTCTCCGCTTGGGGCCCTGTACTGCGTGTACGGGATCTTGTAGCCGGAGGCAAGTACCTCCGCACTCTATCTAGTCACCGAGAAAGGATCACCTCGCTGGCTTCCCTAGGAGACTACTTGCCAGGGCTCTCTGACGGTCTGGAGCAAATGGTGAAGGTTTCGACGTCGCGAGCCGAAGAGCGGTGCTTTCAAAGCGCTATCCAGCGCCCATACTACACCTCGCCATTTCTCTCGATGGCACGCGTCTTGCAGTGGGCATGAGCGACGAGAGCCTCTCCATCCGTCGTAGGCAGCCAAAGGCGGGCGAGGGAGCACAAGACGACTGGAAACGCGAGGCACTCCGGAGCGGCAGATATAAGGACTTTCTCGGCAGAGAAAGGACTAAGCGGGAGAAAGGTCGAGCAAGTAGCGACCGGGCCGAAAGCGGTGCGCGGCCAGCGTTGATGGAACGGGAGGTCAAGACCCGGCAGGAGATGAAGAGGAAGTTGAAGCGCTATGGTGTCATGCTCGAGAAGGTCCAGCCTGCAGCAATGTTGGATGCAGTCCTGTAGAGCGTGAGTAAGCACACCATGTATATGCGAAGACTCATCGCACTCATGTGCCTCAGGATCGGCCCACGATTTTGCCCTGGGACTGGTGCAGCTGGAGCCACCTTCTGAACCGCTCTGACAGTACGAGACGACGTCTTCCTTGCACCGGCTCTTTGACTCCTACCGAAGTACGTGGCAGATGCACGATTCAGCGAGGCTGTGTGCCAAGTTGCAGCGATTGTTTTGGGTGTGTGGATCACCATCGCAGGGCCAAACTCGGTAATTGATGTTGATGCAGATATCCATCGATCCAGGATCGGATAATCTCCATTGTCTGACTTGCCACTACGATCAGTACCCCGAAAGTCGAAGTGGAGCTTGATCTCCAACGAGAGTTCGGCGACTGCAGGGCACACTCAACATACTCGTCGCTTCCGCCGCATTGAGCTCATGACCACCATACGCTACGTATGGATACGAGAACCACATGCGCATGAAGATCACACCACTATATAGACATGTTAGCAGCCATAGACTTCCAGAACGGCAACAATGGCTCCTAGATCACTCATTGTGATTGTGCATTGTTTGGCAGCAAACAGCTGCATCAGGTTGGCCGTGACGTTCAGGCTATTTTCGATCTGGGTGGTACACTGGTCGGTACCCTTTGGAGTTGTGGACGGCCGGAATGACAGTGTAAGAGAGCGAGCTGAGGATGAATTGGTATCGACTGTAAGAGCATCAGCCATGCCAAGCATGACACCAAAGGACGTAATCCTAACTAAGTTATCTAGGGAAGCATGCAAATACGAAGCAAAGATGCGAGAGGAACCCTTAAGCGGCATGCGGGGGCTTGTCAAAGAACCCCTTCTGCTTCAGGTATGCGTCATGCTCAGACGCGTACTTGCGTATGCTGTTGTCGACACCTCGTCGCCAGGCAGCTACGCCAAACTTGGGAACGGATGAGCCGTGCTCCAGATGGGAATATAGTAGAACGTACCCAACCTATGACCTCAAAGATGAACTTGACAGCCAGGTTGCCATATGGGGACGAAGATTGGGTCGTTGCCCTAAAGACCTTGGTATTGAAGTCTGCTGCAATAGAGTATGTGCCATTTTTAACGCCTGCTTCCCTTTAGAATCCTGCAGAAAGAGCGAGCGTCACAGATCACACCTTTCAGTAAAACGGCAGCCGCCACATCTGGTTGCATCGGATGGTCCTCTTCCTCAATCTTCTTCGTGATCCCCGGCTTGGTTTTGTTCTCCTCCTCGAATCCAGGCGTGAACATGCCACAAGGGAAGAAAATATGCACGCCGATGCCGTACAGAAGCAACTCGGAGTAGAGTGTGTCGGCCAGCCCTGAACCGATGGTCAGCATCTGCAGAAGAGAGAGGAGTGATCCCGTACCCCGCAAGGCAAATTTCATGGGCGCATAGGCTGAATAGCCAACGAAGCTCATGAGCCCCAACGTTGACGACACAAGTACTATCTTTCCGTGAACCTTCTGGCGCGCCATCAACTTTGCTGCAGCCTGGGGCCATGCGAGTTAGCAGGTGGAGGATAATCCAATTCTCATCACACACCCAAGAGCTCCATAGTGCTGTATAATAAATCGTTTCAATCTGCCCCTTGAAATCATCCTCTGTCGCCTCCACAAAGAACACAGGGCGTGACGCTCCGGCACAGAGGAACACGGCATCCGGGGCCTGTCCACCGAACAGCTCGCACGCGGCTTGCAGGGCTTGCTGCGCACCGGCAGCAGTGCTGAGATCGTATGAGTAAATGGTGAGCTTCTGAGAAGGCGAGATGCGGTTTGTCTAGGGAGGTCGCGGCGATGGGGCATTAGGAAGTACTGGTCCGGAGCGCGGGAGTGCGCACCTCCAACTGCGTCAGCGCAGCCTCCAGCTTTGCTCTGTCTCGCGCCACGACAGATACGCTCGCGCCCTCGCGTACGAGTTGCAGTGCGGTACACAGTCCCAGTCCCTGGGATGCTCCAGTGACATAACAGTGCTGTGGTACATGAACTCGGCCCGTACGACTTTCTGATGGGGGTACGCACCTTGCCCTTGGGGGACCACTTCTGGCCCATCCCGCTGAAGATGAGGAAGGTGGAAAAGATGAGAAGGGTGGTAAGAAGAGAGAGGGTGAGCTCGGCAGCCATTGCCATTCGGGAGCGGAATCTGGTGTTTGACGGACGACTGACTTAAGGTGAGGGACGCACTCTGCGGAGTCGACGACTTGTACGGCGGAATTCTTTGCTTCGATGGAAACCATCCCAAAGCTGCGATGGTATCCAGTGGATGCCGGCCAGGGTTCCAGTTATTTCGGCCAGCATACCTTGTGCCCTCAAATGCAGGTCAGTGGTAATTATAATAATATTGTACTCTGCGAAGGGAGCCGCGTGTATGTAGAACGTACAGTAGCTCACGCATAAGTTAGTTACGGTACATATATAGTGTAAAGTGAACGGTCGCGCTGTCTGTCCTCTAATAAGGGTCCTCTCCTCCTGAATCGACTCGGCTTTTCTCGCCACCAGAGGTCTACTGCAGTGGCGGTGGCGTCGTTCCAGGCCACCGGCAGGTATGCTTCGTAAGTGGTCGCCAATGGGTTCTTGTCCGACATCTTCATCCATGTCCACTCCCCTCTGACCTCGGCTGCTCGCTCATTCCCTCTCGCAGCAATCGATTCACCATGAGGCTATCATCTCTTTGGGTTGCTCCACCCTTGCCTGCCGCTCTCTTCCTCACATTCTCCTTGGTGTCGGCTATTCCAATTGCGGCCCAAGCCGCATGGCCTCAGCTTACGGACGCCAGCTTCACAACTTCCGTCTCAAGAGGTGTATGGTCTGCTACTTAATCATGTGGACTGTGTACGATATTCTCACCTTCACTTCAGGTTTGTTGAATTCTTTAGCCCCCAATGTAGCCATTGCAAGAAATTCGCACCAACTTGGGAGGAGTTGGTCATTGCAAAGACCAAGCAATGGGGCCCGTATGGCTTATTCATGGCCCAGGTCAATTGCTTGGCACAGGGAGGTCTGCCATATGTCAACAATACACATTCCTGGTGCTGATTCTATCTGTTTTTGCCACAGACCTCTGCGATGCAAACGGCATCGAGGCGTATCCCACAATGAAGCTATTCCACGATGGAGCAGAGGTCAAGAAGTTTTCTGGAAAACGAACCTTTGACAACGTGTCCAGCTTCATCGACATGAATTTTCAAGATCTCTTCTCTCGCAAATCATCCGTGAGCCGACCAGCATCTGTCGAAGCTCAAAATCCTTCTGGGGAAGTTCTCGTTCTTGACCCCGATATGCTCGAAGCTCACAAGACGGATGGCCGAGCCGTGTTTGTTAAGTTCTATGCGCCTTGGTGGGCTTGAACCATATTAATTCGCTCCTACTTGCTGATTGTTGCTAGGTGTTCGCATTGCAAGAAGCTCGCCCCCAGTAAGGGTCTTCTCCGTGGAGTGGAGGTTGCATCTAACAGCGTTGATGCAGCATGGATCGAGCTCGCTGACAGAATGAAGGGAACGCTGGTTATAGCAGAAGTAGATTGCGAAGCTCACAAAGCACTGTGCAAGAAGGAGGGAGTGCCTGGATTTCCCCAACTGGTCTTGTGTGTCCCCATCGTCGGACCAGATGTCTCGAGCCTCGCTGACAGATACGACTAGTTACCAAGCTGGGGAGAAGAGTGAATATCGCGGTCGGAGGTCACTGTCTGACATGCAGACCTGGGCAACAAGAGCCATATCAGCGTACAACAACCATTCTACCTCACTGAGAAAAGCGGCTAACTTCCCTTCAGAGCAGCGTCGGAGGTCGGACAGCTGGAAGTTGAGGCTCTAATAGGGAAGGAGCCGGTCTTTTTCCTCTACATGCACACTTTCTTGACGGACCCCGGGGAAATCGTACGCTCTGAACCAACCCCAGCGGCGTAAGCTAACTTCTATTTTGGACAGGTTGAAATTGAGAATGCCGCCAAAGTCTTACTTGGCTCACCCCCTCTTTACAAATCCCAAGATCCCGATGTCTTCAACCTACTCGGTGTGGACCCCAGTCAGGGTGCTTCATTAGTTGCTGTCAAGGACCATGAACCTCGAGCTGCCTCCTCTCTCTCACTCGCGGCGCCGCAAACGCGCGGGTCAATCATGTCCTGGCTCTTATCAGAGAAGCTTCCCACTTTGGCGGAGCTCAGCACGCAAAATTTTGATGAAGTGATGCGAAACCCTTCGAAGCCGATTGTCGTTCTGGGTGCCTTAGATGGTGACTCAGCCCAAGAGCAATCAGTCCTACTGTCGACGGCCAAAGCATGGCGAGACAGCGGGATGAAGGTTCTCAATCGGCCCGTCGTATTTGTCTGGATGGACAGCACCAAGTGGGCAAAATGGCTCAAGAGCATGTACGGAGTGAAAGCATCGAACGGGCCTGCCGTCGTCATATCGGATCACAGTGTTCGCGTTTTCCCTTATGGAGCGGCTCAGCTTCTGAACATACTCAGGCATTGCGCTATTACGACCGTGACGCAACCAGTCAGAAAATTTCCCCCAATCAGCAGAGTATATTTTCTGCTCTCGATGCGATCAATCGCGGTGCAGCACGAGGCAGGCATTCGGAGAACATTGCTGAGCGTGCGATACGGGTAAGTACCCCTGATTACCTCACGGACCAGTGTCTTAACGTCATGTTGTAGAGCCTCAACAATGGCCTCGAGTTTATCGCAGTACGTATGGTCCAGGGGATGACTTGGACTGAAGCTAACTTGAATGCGCAGCAATGGGCCAGTAGTCATCCCTTCTCAGCCGGTGGCATCATTCTCCTGCTCTTTATTGGTCTGATCTGGACCGTTCGACGATTTATCTTGGCGGAATTGGCACCAACGGGCTCATATTCCAACGGATACCATAAGCCTGAAGGTCGACTAGATTAATCAACGTCCTTACGAACGTTCGTTGTAAAGCATACCAGCATTTGCATCATATGTTCCCTCGGCGGTGTAATTTAATGGTGGGTGATGGTAAGCCAGCTTTGTGCCGTGCGCCTTTAACTTCACGGTGTGATCTCCTGACATTGTCTCTGCGCTGCAGTGGAACTAAGACTTGTGCGAGCTATCACCCTCCCCATCATCCTCCTTCTCCCTCAAGCTCATCTCGATAGCTAATCGGATGGCGTCTTCCTCATCCTCCTCGCCTTCAGCCGCGCTAGCGGGCGCTTCGTCACCCATATGGACGTCACCGTCATGATCCCCTGCGGCACCCTCTGCTTGAGACAGCGCCAGGGCGTGCTGCAGCATCGCTTCATCCTCGTCCATAGGGTCACCCGGTATGGACGCAACGGCTTGTGCATTAGCCGGTGGCTCTCCCGCAGCCGCTGCTGTTGCCGCCGCTGCCGCCTCTCTCGCACGCTCCTCGGCAAGCGACAACCGCAATGCCTAGGAAATGTTGAGAGGTGATACCCTATGCACGATAGTGACACTCACCTCGGCGAGCTCGGGGTCCATATTGGGGTCTACAGTGAAGTCATCGCCACCTCCGAATCCTCCCCGTGGTGCAGCTCCATCCCCTTCCAACATCGGCGATGCGAAGATGAAATCGGAAAGTAGATGGGGACCCGGGGGAACGCTAACGAGATGCCTGGAAGAGATATGAGGGTATAGTACTAGCCCATGAACCGGATTGCCACTGACGAGTTATTGCCACTATCCGTTGCCTTCACAAATTCTTCCAGCTTTCCTTCATTCTCTTCTTCTTCTCCGAAATTAATGATGTCGATTGCGATATTATTCTTCTTCAGCTTCTTTCCCAGCCTAACTAGGGACTTGTCATCTGCGTTTACAGGAGACCCGACAAAGACGACAATTCTCTGGCGCTGGCTCTTGTTGGGTCGATGTTTCAGTGCTAACTACAGCGGACCATCAGTCACGGTCTGCATAGAGGCTTCAGAACGCACCTGAGCGACCTGGATGCCCGTTGCGATGTCCGCCTCTCCGCCTATCTTTGTGTTGTGGAGGGCCGAGAGGATCTTCCCGATATCTTGCGTGGGGGTGACGAGCACCTCGGGTCTGTAAACTCGGTTACAACATACATGGCAGATGGGAACGAAGTGCTTACGCCTTTCCAGCCATTGTCATCACACCAACGGTATTCTCCGGATTGGAGTCCACCTTGGTCTGGAATATTGAAGACACCGCATCGGACTGTGCCCCAAAGCGCGTTGGCTGGAAGTCTCCATTCCGCATGTACTCGGAGTTGTCGATGCTGCATCGCTGTAATCAGAGGCTGATGAAATGTGGCTCCAGAACAAAACGACATACACGATCATGCATGCTTCTAACACCATGGCTAGCAAGAGTTGTACGAGAAATAAGATGAGGAGGCCAGTGTACGGGATATATGCACACTGGAAGCGCGGTGGCGTTGACTATACTCGTCGAGGGGAGGGCATACGCGTCCGACGCTCACACGCGGTGCGCATTGAGTCTGCCACGAGGCAGGAGCTTGCCCTGAAGTGCCAAAGCCGGGGGCTCCATGCGCAATCGGTACCCCGAACCTTCGGCCTCGCTCCTCGTCTGTCCACACTCTTGTCATCAGTCGTCTCCCTCTCTTCACTCCGATCAACCCTACTATCTTAGGTAAGTCATGAGGTTCTGTTGCTCCTCTGTCGTTCGACTTCGCCGCTCGTCGATGCTGCCGCGCAGTGCGCGCTACGCTGCGCCTCAGCGCCGGAGACAGGAGTTGCACCGCCTTGTCGAGTCCGTTATAAAAGGCCACAAACCGCCTCGGCTGCACCTTTTCATTCCATCTATATTTTCTTATCTTTGACCGACTCTGACGCTTGACCTGGTCGTTGACAGTCCATCATGAACGCTGCTGAAGATGAAGTTGCTGCCCTCGTATGGGACGTTTTGTGCATCCATGCCTTGATATGCTCACCATTATCACCAGGTCATTGACAATGGGTCCGGCATGTGCAAGGCTGGCTGTAAGTCATTCGTGTGCTCCATCCAAAACCGAACTAACATTGCTCCTTTCGCTTCAGTTGCAGGTAATTAGGTCGTTGTTGTGCGCATTGCAGACTTTGACCCCAATGTCCCAGGCGACGATGCGCCCAGGGCTGTTTTCCCGTAAGCTTTTGTTATAATCCGACACGCTGCTCGAAAACTCATGTCAACATCTTAGTTCTATTGTTGGTCGTCCCCGCCACCAGGGTGTGATGGTTGGTATGGGGCAGAAAGATTCCTACGTCGGGTGAGTAGTGCTTCTGAGAAGCCGCCCCAAATTGTTGACGCGCGTGAATAGCGACGAGGCCCAGTCCAAGCGCGGTATCTTGACGCTGAAGTACCCTATCGAGCACGGCATTGTCACCAACTGGGATGATATGGAGAAGATTTGGCATCATACCTTTTACAACGAACTGCGTGTCGCTCCCGAGGAGCATCCAGTCCTCTTGACGGAGGCGCCGTTGAACCCGAAGGCCAACAGGGAGAAGATGACTCAGATTATGTTCGAGACTTTCAACGCTCCTGCTTTCTACGTCGCTATCCAGGCCGTTCTTTCTCTGTATGCCTCTGGACGTACCACGGGTATCGTGCTGGATTCTGGTGATGGCGTGACCCACACTGTTCCCATCTACGAGGGTTTCGCTCTGCCCCACGCCATTCTGCGTCTCGATCTTGCGGGTCGTGACTTGACCGATTACCTGATCAAGATCCTCATGGAGCGCGGTTACAGTTTCACGACGACCGCCGAGCGTGAAATTGTCCGAGACATCAAGGAGAAGCTCTGCTACGTTGCATTGGATTTCGACCAGGAGATGCAGACGGCTGCTCAGAGCTCTGCTCTGGAGAAGAGCTACGAGCTTCCCGACGGCCAGGTTATCACCATTGGTAACGAGCGTTTCCGCACTCCCGAGGCCCTGTTCCAGCCCGCTTTCCTCGGTCTTGAAGCCGCTGGTATTCACGAGACTACGTTCGTACCTGTCCTGTCAACGGTATCTATAACCACAAACTCTGACCTATCTATACAGGTACAACTCCATCTTCAAGTGTGATCTCGGTAAGGCCTTCTGTCACTCATGGTGACCCTTGTTCTTATACTCCCGTCAGACATCCGTAGGGACTTGTACGGCAACGTCGTGCTGTCTGGTGGAACTACTATGTATCCTGGTATCGCCGATCGTATGCAGAAGGAGTTGACTTCGCTCTCTCCTTCGAGCATGAAGGTACGGGGCGCACGCTGTATGTCTGTGTCACCATCTTATAATTTGCAGGTCAAGATCGTTGCCCCGCCTGAGCGCAAGTACTCCGTGTGGATTGGTGGTTCTATTCTGGCGTCTTTGAGCACTTTCCAAAACCTGTGGGTCTCGAAGCAGGAGTATGATGAGTCTGGCCCTGGTATCGTGCATCGCAGTGCGTTTGAGCGCTTGTACGGTCGCAAAGCTTGTGTACTGATAACGTTCCACAGAGTGCTTCTAAGCGATTGGAAAAAGGATGATCCGCTGGACCTGAACCGAAACAAGAAGTGGATTGCGAACTGGTATGGTGTTACGATTACCTTTGTTCTCGATAGAGCAATGTCAATTAGCTTTGTCTATTCACCGCGGCCATATTACAAGCCGCACATAATGCGTCCGGCCTGTGCCCCGCTAAGTATTGGGACGGTAAGGGGTTTTGGGTCTAGGGGCAGTAATCTTGCCTTTTAGCTCCGCTTGGAAGAATGTCTCCGCGTTGACATCTGCTTCCGCCGGGTGGCTGGCGCTTGCCCTCCAAAATCTGCTTCCGTTCATTGGTGTACTTCCGTCGGGGAGATTAACCCACTGTTCGGAGGCGTAAAGACGCCGGATGCATTAGCATGGCACATTACCGTAGCACGCCATCAAATAATGCTTCCGGACAGTTGCACTCATCATAACGTAGCAAGAAGATATTCAACTCTCAATGTAATTTGTTGAGAATGCATGCTCTTTACAATGGTAAACTTCTCTGCTATTATGATAAAGGTGCTACAGCAGGTGTGTTTTCATGGATGAGGTTCAGCTCAGTCAGATGAAGCAACATTTTCTCAATCTACAACAGAAATCATAGTGTTAAGACTGGCACACTTCATGAGTAGGAGGGTGACACCATTCTTGCCTATACTGACATCTATTTGCATTTTTTTCATTTTGAGTTGCATATCTTCTTGCTACTTTGTGATGGGCGCAATTGTCCAGAAGCGTTGTTTGATGGCATGCTAGGGTAATGCGCCATGCTAATGGCATCCGAGGGGTTATCTCCGGAAGCAGACCACACTGCGGAGAGACAAGAGACAAATTCTTAACGGAATAAAATCCTGTGGGGGAGGTAAACCGCTCAGCGGAAGCAAACCTCCGAGGGGAACCAAATCATGCCTACGGCCTCTACAGACCTAAAACCCCCTGCGAAGCTGTCCGAGACTCGGAAGTCCTCCAAAATGTGTGGGCCCACGTGTGCCAGGTGCTTTGTTTCTGTAGAGTTGATTCCGCCAGTCATGCCTCGGCTCCGGTCAGCGAGGGGTCACTTCGGGAAATTGCATCCGTAGGGGTCCTCCAGGGAGGGGTCACCGGAGGAATTGACTCCTTTTTGCGTGCACAGCCACTGTGTGTAGTGAATGGGACCGACCAGACGCAGCGCTCCTAGTTGTATACCACAACTGCTGAGGTTCGATGACCAAAGGGCACTCAACTCGCGGTGCATTATTGGCCGCCAACCTCCCTCAGATTCAGAATCTTATCAAGAGAGATCCGGCCGGCTATAGAGATGAATTTCTACAGCAATGGAATCATTACCAAAGCGTCATGCTCATTTTTGAGCAAAGGCCAGATGAACACGCTGAAAAGTTTAGGGAACTAGTCAACTTCATCGCGCAGGTGCGTATCCGCTAATCTGAGCGGTCTCGTATTCACTTTCCGATTATCCAGGTTGCACAGTGTTACCCTGATGAAACAGTGGAGTTTCCTTCCCAGATAGCTTCGCTCTTGCTGCGCAGCTTCTCGACTCTCGCCCCAGACACGCGCAAGACTCTGGTTCAAAACTTGGTCATGCTTCGAAACAAAGCGGTCATTAGCTCTATCGAGTCTGTAACTGCCTCTTTTGTACTATCCCTTCTCTGATCCGTCATGAGCAGGCTCTTGCAGACGCTGTTTCCTCTCCTCGCCAAAACGACATCGACGCCGCTTCGAAGTTTCATACGACGTACTATCCTCCTCGATATCCGAACCGCAAACCAACGTAGTCGCAACCACAAACTCAACAGAGCCGTACAGGCCATGCTGTTTGGCATGCTTGAAAGGGGGATGGGATCAGAGATGATTGGGGACAAGGGCAAGCTTAGGGAACGACCAGAAGACGCTTCGCGACAGGCGATGGACGAAGCTATGTGGGCCATCGCGCTTGCGAAAGAACTGTGGAAGAAAGGCGTCTGGTAAGCATACGCTGCTTAAATCTACGGTCTGCCATCTGACTTTCCCCAGGAACGACGAAAAGACAGTGTCTATCGTAGCATTGGGGTGTATCCATCCATCCACGAAAGTCCAGAAGGCGGCCTACTACTTCTTCCTTGGAAGCGAGGAGGATGAGGTAGATTCCAGCGGCGAGGAGGACGAGGTGTGCCCGAACTCTCGCCTGCTCTTTCCTCCCTGACGTGTCGAGCAGGGCCCAGATATCAAGCAATTGAAACATCAGAGGCTCGTTAAGAAGAAGACACGGGGCGATGATCGCAAAATAGCGAAAGCAATGAAGGTTGTGAAGAAAAAGGTGAGACTGACGAGCTCTCCAATGAATACAGCCTTTCTGACTCCAGATGCAGATCAAATCCAAGACTGATGACAAATCAAACGCCAATTTTAGCGCTGTGCAGCTCATTCGAGATCCTCAAACATTTGCAGAGAAGTTATACGACCACTTGCAGCGATATGGTAATGCTCGTCTCATGCTTGTGTCTGCCCTGCTCACTGCAACGCGTTAGACAAGCGACTGTCGCTGGACCACAAAGTCCTGATCATGCAGCTATTGAGCCGCATCATGGGCTACCATAAGCTCTGTGTATTGGCTTTCTACGGATATATAATCAAGTAAGCTATGCTTTCGTATAGCAAAATCGTTTGAGCTCTAACTAATATCTCAGGTACTTGACTTATCACCAGCTGAGGGTGACTGTCATCCTGGTCTCATTAGCACAATCCGTGCATGAGCTGACGCCGCCTGATGTGCTCTTACCCGTCATACGAAAAATCGCACAAGAATTCATACATCCTGGAGTCGGTCCCGAAGTCATTGCGGCAGGTTTGAACGCAATACGAGAGGTTTGCAAAAGGCAGCCTTGGAGTATGGAAGATGATCTACTTGGTGACCTTGTGGAGTACAGGAAGAGCCGCGACAAGGGAGTGATGGTGGCTGCCAGGGGCCTTCTCCAGCTATACAGAGAGGTTAATCCAGGCCTGCTGAAGCGGCGTGAAAGAGTAACTTTTCTTACGCACATCTGATCAATGATTGAGACTGATATTTGCTTCAGGGCAAGGTAGCAAGCATGGCTGATAGCTCTGTCACGCCACTGCCGTATGGACATGCGCCAAAGCCTGCCGAGGGCATCGATGGCTTAGAGGTCGGCTCGTGTTCATTGCGTTCCTGCGAAAGCACACTGACCGACGATCTCAGCTGCTCCAAGCTCAGGATGAGCAGTCACTTGTCGGAGAAGAGCGAGACGAATGGGAAGGCTGGGACGTAGAGTCAGATACGGATACGTCTTCCAGTGACTGGATCGCCGTGAGCTCGGAGGACGACGCAGATATTGTTATCAGCGATAGTGAGGACGAAACGATGGACGCTGGGATGCCTGCCCGAACAGGCACAGACACCGCGCCGAAGCAAACCACAGAGAATCTAGCGACCACGAAGGTGGGCTTCTGGATTTCTGGTCCGTTCCACGTGTTTATTCCCTGCCTAGATCCTCACTCCTGCCGATTTCGCATTACTAAACAAACTGAAATCAGAAAGATCTGCCTCCGACATGACCAAAGGTAGCCGAGGCACAAAAAGGAAACCTTCTGCAATTGGTCATGTGGAATCCGAACCTGGGACCGGCCTCAGTGAGGCCGACATCATGGGTCCTCGGAAGCGAGCAAAAGCAGACTACGAGGAGCGTATGGCCTCAATTCAAGAAGGACGAGAAGGCCGCGAGAAGTTTGGATCGAAGAAAGGCAAGAAGTCAAAGGAGGTCCCCAGCAGCACGACAAATCGGCAGAAAGCCCGGAACAAGCCCATCATGATGATTTTGTCCAGTCAAGCAGTCCGCGGAAAGAAACGGGCTTCGCTGCGAGAAAAGCAGCAACGACTGCGTAAGAACAAACGGGGCTGAGGATACTACTATAGTCCGAAACATACTGGAAACGCAGATTACTGTCATGTGTTCTCTCAATATGAGTTCCAGTTTGCTTGATCCATTCAACGAAGGACATTGATCGACCGCGCTTTGTGCAGCCGCTACAGCACGGTTCCTTTGCCCTGTGGACTTACTTCCGTCTATCAATCTGTTTCCGGTTGTGTGTCTGCCTCCGCGTATGCATTTGCCTCCGCGTGTACATTTGCTTCCGCTCATAGCTTTGCTTCCGCACAATCATTTGTTTCCGCGTGACCATTTGCGTCCGCCTACGCATTTGCTTCCGATCACCGATTTGTCTCTGTCTCTTCATTTGTTTCCGTGGGTAGGTTTGCGTCCGCACTAGGATATGCTTCCGTGGAAAGATTTCCTTTCATCTGCCCAGTTGCTTCCGTCTCTCTGTCTGCTTCCGCTTTCATTTTCCTTCCTCTATGAAGTGTTGTTTCCACTTTCTAGGGTCTACTTCTGTTCCCCGGTTCTTTACTGCAGAGCGCGGAATAACTATCACGAAACTCGGTAGTCTTCCAATCGCGGGCCATGCGCTCACGACATGACACTTATCATTATATAGCACTGCAAAAACTGAATCCCATCATCCGTCATCTCCCATAGTCAAGAGAACAAGCGGATGCTACGGAGCGTGAGTAGAGCAGGCATCTCTCTTCAGATTCCAAGAACAACGAAGACTGCATATTGCTTGACTACCTCAGACAAGTGCACCAAGGCAAGCACCTGTGCCAGCCCCGCTTCCTGACGGCAAGAATTGGGATGTTATTAAGCATCTACAGCAGGCAGGCCTCCAGGGGATGTGTGGCATGGGAGACATATGACCAAAAAGCTTGCACACCTGCACAGAATGTGCCAAATCAATTTTCTCACTCTCCCTCCTCCATGCAAGCTCTCTCAGGGGGGGTCCTGCTTGTTCCAATCAAGTGTTAGGAAGATGTTGAGGGTGTGTGATTGAGGGGTCCCCAGGGGAGGCTGTCTGAGAGCAATGACCACAAGTTGCAGTTGTGCATAGCATGCCAAAGCAACTTCTGGCTCTCTCTCCTCTAGACATTAGAGAGGGTTCCCTGTAATCCCTGCTTGCTTGCAGCAACTACCAACATACTATTCATGATTTGTAACAGGGACTTCTCCAGGGGACAGTGGCTTGGCAAGATATGACCAAAAGCTCCCCTGGATGCAATTGAACCAACACAACTTTTGGATGTTGCTCAACCATATGAGCTCCTCTGATGGTCCCACTGGTTTCCACACAAAAAAAGTGTGCTATTGATGATGTGTATCACCAAGCTTGCCAGGGCTGGCATACTGGCAGAGATATTGCCAAAAATTGCACTCAATCCAATTGAGCCAAAGCAACTTTTGGCTGCTACTCCCCCAATATAAGTTCCCCTAAGGGTCCACCTTGTTCTCACACATCAACTACGGCCCATTGATGTGGTGCCTCAAAGGGGTCCTGCAAGGCTTACTCCCTGGGAGAAATGTGACTAAAGTTTACACATGATGCAATTGAATCAAAGCATCTTTTTTGGCTGTTCCTCTACCACTGAAGCTCCCCTGTGGGTTCTGCTGGCTTCCATGCAGAACAAGGGTGCTATTGATGATGTGTATCCACAGGCTTACCAGCACTAAGACACTGGCAGAGATATCAACAAAAATTGCAGTTGATCCAATTGAGCCAAAGCAACTTTGGGCTGTTTCTCCACCACCAAGGCTTCCCTGAAGCTCCTGCTGGTTCCCACCAATGACTAACATCCTATTGATAATGTGAATCAGGGGAACCTACAGGGATAGCTTCCTGGAGGTGATATGACCAAAATTTGGATTTGATCCAATTCAACCAAAGCAACTTTTAGCTGTCTCTCTGCCACCAAGACTCACCCGAAGCTCCTGTGGGTTCTCACACATTGTCTACAGGGTATTGAGAATATACAACCAGCACCTCTCCAGGGCTTCACTCATTGGAGAGTTATAACCAAAAGTTGTAACAAAACAGATGGAGCCCAAACAAACTGTTGTTCCTGCTCTTTGAGGACAGCTGCCCAGAAGGTCTGGTTCATTTCCACCCATGAACAACATCCTTTTGAGGATGTGCAACAGTGATATCTCTACAGGAAGCTTCCTGGAAGAGATATGACTAAAAGTTGAACTTGGTCCAATTGAGCCTAATCAACTCTTGGCTGCTGCTCCAACACATGGTCCCTAGTGCAGGTCTGGCTTGCTCCCACAGATGGGCTACATCCCATTGATGATCTTCAATCCCAGCCACTCCAGGGCACCGACCCTGGGAGAGATATGAGCAAAAATTGCAGATGAGCCAAATCATCCAAAGCAACTTTTGCCTACAGTTCCACCATATGAGCTTCTGTCAGGTCTGGCTTGTTCCCATACATCAGCTACATCCCATTCATGACCCCCAACAGGGCCCTGGCTAGGGCTTCCTCTCTGCAAGAGATGTGACCAAAAGCTGCAATAGGACAAATGGAGTCCAAACAAACCTTTTGCTCTCCCTCCATGAGGAAGCCTTCCCTGGGCCTCCAGCTGTTTTCCATGAAGGATTATGGTACTATTGATGTTGTACAACCCAAGATGGGCTAGCATGTCACCTCTGGGAGAGATGTGACAAAAGGTTGCAAAACAAACAGATTGAATCCAACCATACTTTCATTCCTGCTCACTCAGGACAGTCCTTCTGAAGGTCCCACTTGTTCCTATGGAGAATTAGGGTGCTGTTGATGACATGTGATGAGGGCTACTCCAGCTCATCATTCCTGGAAGAGATGTAATCAGAGTTGCACTTGATCAGACCCAATTCAAACAAACTTTTGCTCCTGCTCCCTCAGGACAGCTCCCCTGGTAGTTCTGTTGGTTTTCATAGAGGGTTAGGGTACTATTGATGATCTCTACTCAGGGCTGCCCCAGGGCATCATCCCTGGCAGAGAGCTGACCAAAAGTTGCAATGGAACAGATTTGAGTCCAAACAAACTTTGGCTCCTGCTCCCTCATGGCAGCTCCGCTGGGGGTTCTGCTGGTCCTCACACATCAACATCATCCCATTAATGATCTCCAAGCTCCAGTACTGCATGGTACAGGACCTTGCATAACATGGTCCATCAGGGAGCAGGACATCCGCACCGCCACACATACTTGCTGCTTCATACATGTAATTTCTCTGTCACCACAATGCCCAGTGCATCCCAGAAAAGAGCAAGGAGCACAGGGGGAAATATGCCTCAGTCTCCATTTTAAGTTATTCTGTTCACTTCAATCTAGACTGTAGTGCTCACTCTATGCTTGCACTGCCACAAATGTCCAGTCTTGCCCTCTAAGGCCAATATCCCATGCAATAAGGACAATCTGTCCACTACAGCATGCAAGGCTCTTATTTGGTCCATGAACAAGCTGTGTGCAAGAGTGATCCTGCTGGATCAGGCTGGTTGTGGAAATATGCCAATCATTTGCAGGGTAAGAACCAGGGTTGATCCTACTTCCAATATGGGGCCTCTCCAGCAGAATCCCTCTTGCACATAGCTTTTTCATACACTAAACTGAAAGGGCCTTGGCTGAAATTCTCACTGATCCTGCTGCTGGTAGCACTCCAAAGTACTGTTAAGACAGTTCTGTATTGCCAGAGGTCTGAGATACAGTACAAGAGATGAAGGCAGACAAAGGAAAAGTATGGGGAAGATGTGAGGGAGATGCAGCAAGAGATAAGGCTGTAGGTCACGTGACTCCAGGTCACGTGACCCAAAAGGGGTGGAGCATCATCAAGAGGAATGGAGAGGGGCAGGAGGATAGAGAAATAATATAGGGATAGTACAGGAGGAAGGGAAAATAGTGGTAAGCAGGCATAGGAGTCTTACACCCTCCCCCACTAAGAACATGCTCACTGAGGAAGGTATATGGTGAGAGGATAGCAGTATAGGCAATCTGGTTGCTCTTTTGGCCTATTGGTCAAAAATTACCAGCCTTGGTGCTGCGTTATCTGAAGGTCACAAGTTCAATTCCCTTAGGTGTCACAGTTTGCCTTCTCAGTCATCTGGTCTGCCAATTGTCCATTGTGGATGGCCTTGTAAGGGAGAGAGAATTGAACCAATTTGTGAACCAACAACAACTGATAATGAATTGCGCAGGACCTGGGCCGGATGATAGGGACCGCTCGCTCCGGTCCAAATCCTTCCGGTGTTGGCATGGCTCCCGGTTGACCCTTTTGGTTTGGCCATCAGTCTGGGGTTGATAGGCAGTTGATGCCAATATTTTGATATCAAGAAGCCGGTACAACTCTTGCATGAACTCCAAGATGAATACTAAGCCCCAATCACTGATGATTTCCTGTTCCTGTGGGAGGCCATGGTTCTTCCAGACATGATCTCAAAAGAGGCATGCAATACCTTCGGAACTGACCAATTTGGTGGTGGGTGCAAAGTGGGCACATTTTGTGAGCCGATCTACCACAACAAAAACCAAATCACACCCATCACTGAGTGGGAGTCCCATGATGAGATTGACTGTCACAATCTGCCATCTTTTGGTTGGGATTTGGTTTGGAAGTAACTTTCCAAGAGGTGTTTGGGGGTAGGAGGTGTTTGGGGGTAGGTCTTGGTTCAGTTGCACAGATCATAGCTTTTGACATGCCAGGCAACAAATCAGCTGAGTTCAGGCCACCAGTAGTTACAAGACACCAGTTCAAGAGTGTTCCACCTTCCAGGATGTCCAGCACTGTGAGTATCATGTTGCAGTTCAATACTCCGTGTCCTCAGCTTTTCATCTCAAGGGACATACACCTTCCCTCAATACAGGACAAGGCCCTGTTCTTTGGCCCATTCGGAGTTTTGAACACTGCAAACTGATGTTTTGCACAGTTCTTTGATTGCCTTCACTACAGGTTTGTCCATATCATGATTTTGACGGATTTTGTGGAGGATGTCGGCTTCTGGGCCTGTCAGTAAGAGGTGGCCCCTTTGGTTTGCAGCTATTGAGAACATCTTGGGTTTGAGGAGAGTCACATCCTCATTATTGTGTTTTCCCGTCTGGTGGTTGGCCCTTCTCAAGAGGGCATCCGGCTTGCCACTCTGTTTCCCTGGTCTGTGCACCAAGGTGAAGTCAAACCAAGATAACACAAGGGACCATGTTCTTGTCTTTGAGTCAGCTTCTGAGACTTTGAGAAGTACTTGAGATTTCAATGATCAGTGATAATGTTGAACTTCTTGGGAGTGCCTTTGAGAAAGTGTCTCCACTCTTCAAGAGCTCGGATTATTGTGAGAAGCTCCTTATCATGGATCTCGTAATTTTGGTCAACTTTGGAGAGGCTTTTCAACATGAATGCCACTGGGTGCCACTTCTCATCCTTACCAAGCTGGGAGAGGACAGCTCCAGTAGCATAGTCAGAGGAGTTGGCCTCTAGTCGGAATGGCCTTGAATCTTGGGCAAGCATGAGTACTGGTGTCAAAGTGATTGCAAACTTGAGACAATCAAATGCTGATTGCTCAAGATGGGTCCATTGCCCTGGCTTGTCCTTTTTCATGAGATTGTGCAGAGGTTGTGCAATCTTGGAGAAGTCTCAAATGAATTGCCAGTAAAAATTGCAGAATCCGATAAAGCTTTGAATCACGGTGACATTTTGTGGTGTCGGCCAGTCTGCCACTCCAGCAATCTTCACTGGGTCCATCTCAATATGCCCCTTTTGGATCACCAGTCCAAGGTATTTGATCTTTTCGGTGTGGAATTTGCACTTTCCCAGTTTCAGGTAGAGGTGGTGTTCTCAAAGGATCTCAAGCACCTTTTGCACAGCTTGGTGATGGGATTCCATATTGTTGGTGAATATCAGGATATTGTCCATGTATACAACCACAAGACCTTGATCAATGAGTTCACAAAAGATATCATTCATCATGGTCTGGAAGGGGCTGGGGCTGTTGACCAAGCCGAAAAACATCATGAGAGGTTCGAACAGGCCGCGATTTGTTCGGAATGCTGCCTTCCACTCATCTCCCTCTTTGATCCTGATATTGTTGTAACCCCATTGAATATTGAGTTTTGTGAAATACCGTGCATTCCACAGTTTGTTGATCAGGTCCGATATCAGGGGTATCAGATATCGGTTCTTGATTGTAATCTCATTCAATTTCCGATAGTCCTAAGCCTGCCTGAGGCTGCCATCCTTCTTCTTTACAAAGATACCGGGGCACCCATTGGGGATTTCAAAGGGTGGATTTGACCAGTATCAAGGTTCTCGCGCAGGAAGTCGTCCAGTTGCTTCTGTTCTGGGAGGGATAGGGGGTACACCTTTGAGCTGTGCAATTCTGTGCCCAGTTTCAGCTCAATTGCATGATCCCAAGGTCAAGACTCCAGAAGTTGGTTGAAAGATTTTTTTTAAGACACTTCTCAGAATGAATGGTACTCCATTGGCACGATATCTTCAAATTTGGCATTTGGTCTTGCCCTTGTGCCTGCGCAGCAGCAAGACATGCTGAAACACTCTCAGTTGCTTGAACATTCTGGTCCTGGAATCCGATCCACTGGACCCATAGTCAATCTTCAGTTTCAAGGGGGTTATTGAGGTCATCCCCTTCTAATTTGTCTCCTTGTCCATCCTCGAGAGTGAGAGGCATGGCTTTTTGGGTTCTCCTTTGCTGTTTCCATGCAGTTCAAAGAGTTCAAATCTTCAATGCGCACTCACTGGGGCATGTTGTCAGCGAGACTGTCCCTTTCGTCCAATCAATCTTGGGGTTGTGCTTTGAAAGCCATGTCAACCCTATGATAATATTTCTTTGGCCAAGTCTGGTGACATGGAATATGGCCCTCTCAGTGTATTCACCATATCAAACAATCATTTTGGCAACTTCTGTGATTGCACCTGCCTCATTGGGTGTGCCATCAATATTGTAGACTGGGGATGCCCTTCCCAGCTTTATCATGCTGATCCATGGTGTCAAACAAAGTTTGTATCAAGGAATAAGCCAGTTGCACCGGAATCAAGGAGTGCAAGCATATCAAACTTCTTTCCAGAGTCCAAGGATTGGAGGTGGATGCTGATTTTGAGTTCTCAACGGTGACTCTTGCTGTATCGGATGTTCTTGTGTGGAGTTGGTTGCACTTTTGACAGTTTGGTAGACATCTTGGGCAATCTCATGATCTCAGTTTTCAAAGAGTGCATTCTAATACCAGGACTCTTCCTATTCAAACTACCGGGTATATCAGTCAGGCAGTTTGTGCTACTTCCAGCTGACCTCTTCCAAAATCTGTCTTCTTGACAGACTTCAAGCTCATTTTGATGGGTGATTTGGCCTTTGGCACAGTGTTGGCCTTGGTCACCTCATCTTGAATGAGGGTTTGCAGATCCTCAAGTCAATTCTGCGAATCCGCCAAGATGGTTTGGGACACTCTCGGCTGAAGTGCCCCATTTTCTGGCAGTTGTACCATTGAACCGGAGTATGATTGTGCCGAGTGTTGTCAATATCCATTGGAACTCCGGGGTTGATATCAGCCTTTGGCTGCAAGACACTCAAGACTGCCGTGCAACTTTGCGAGATTGGCAAGGTTTGGTTTACATTGCCATATCAAACTGGGGCCTTGGTATCGGGGGCACCAGTTTGGTGTGCTTTGCGCATTCACCACTGATTGTCAAATCTTGAGGCATCTTTGTACCACTGTTCAAGAGTCTTGAGCTGGTCTGGTAGAGAGTAGATCCTGTCTACAATCTTTTGGTGGAGCCCATGTTCAAACTTCTCAATAAGTGCAATACTGTTGTATCCTGACTGAGATGCTAACTCCTTGAAGGCCATGATATACTCATCAGCTGATCTTACGCCTTGTTGAAGAGTCTCAAGAGTTTGGCGGGCGGTGTGCCCAGGATTGGGGTCCAAAAAGGTCTTTCAAATGTCTTTGAGAAATCCCTTCCAGTTCATGTCAATTGTGCCAGAGTTTGCAGTAATTTTGTTCAAAAATCAATCAGCCCATTGGCCAGCAATGCCTCCTTTCATGTACAAAAGGGTGAACAGGATGTGATCTTTGTTGGTATGGAATTCATGGGACCAAGACTGCACATAAAGCTCAACTTGGCAAATAAAGGTTGCGGCCTTGGTACAAGTACCATTGAAAGGGTCAGGGGTTGTGACAATTGGTCCTTTTGTGCCACAAGATGCCTGAGCATCTGCAAGACCTTGGAGTCTTGCAATCTCGATGAGGAGAGTGTTGATCTTGTCATCAACTGGGAGTTGCAAGAATGGAGTTTTGTGCTGTTCCGGTTGTGGAACTGCAGTCTGCTCCTGAGCAGGAGTAAAGTTGGGGATGTCAGTGGTATCACCCATAGTTTGAGAAAGATTTGGGTGATATCACAGGACAGAGTCAGTGTTTCGAGATCTGATCTTCTATCAGGGCACACAATACTAGACACAAGGCTGTCTGCAAAAGTGGTCCAAGACTATTGAAGAGGAGACAAGATGTTGAGCGAGAGGGACAATATGGGGGTAATGGAGGAAAGCTGAGCACCAGATATTGCACAAGTTTGTCTGACAGTATTGAGAGGTTGCTGAGGTTTCAAAGTTTTGATTGAGATTGCAATGCCTAGTTCAACTACACAAGTATTGTGGAGGATCCTAAGAGATCAAATCTAAGGACAAAACTACGAACAGGTCAATACTATATACAAGAAGGCTGGAAGTAGGTTATCACATGGAAGCATGGAAATCAGCATACTTGATAAGGTTTATGGATTTGTTCAATGCATCCCCACGCAGCACATCATGATGCAAAGCAAATTTTGCATGCATCCAGTGCACTTGTTTGTTCAAGTGACCATGCATGATATGGTCTTCACATTCTGTCACTGCACAAAGGCACTAGACATGGACTAGGGTCTGATAGTAAGCACGTTAAGTGCTTATGGATGGGTAAACAGCCATTAAGCAGCTGTATGCTGTAACAGGCTGATAGGGTGCTGATTTAACTCCATCCTCTTCTGGGCTGGAAATCAGCATTGCTGAGACACGTCAAGCAATCTGCCCCTAAGAGCAGCTGAGTTTGCCTCCGCTCCAGGGGACTTGGTGTATCTGAGTCCATGGTCCCTGGCTCCCATCTTGGTCATTGACCATCATGTGCTTGCCTCCCTTGCTGCCATGCCCGCCCCTTGCTCCACCCTGCCTGCCCCTCATTCTGCCCTGCCTGGCCTGCCTACCCTGCCTGCTGCCCGCCTTGCAGACTCTTCCCCCCTGCTCCATTCTGTTTGCCTGGTATATCTCTCTGTTGCTTAACCTCCTCCTGGAGGGCTGCAATGGGTATTTGGGCACATATATGTACCCATCTTCTACAGTTGGTTATCAACCAGACTACAACAATTAGAGCTATTCTAAGGTGAGTATGCTGCACTTAGTATAAGTGTCTCTGCTGACCTTATGAAAGAGCTTACTGATACATGCAGTGTGCAATGGTGATCAGCTTGTAAAGTACTGCTGCAAATTAGTAGCAAAAGTCATGAGATTGAGCTATTAAGCTACTGATTATACAAACTGCTGATTATGTACCACTCTCTGTGCATTACCAGCTGCTTTGCCTAAGAAAGCAAAGGGCTGATAATGAGCCATTTTTGCATGTCATTGTCACTGCTGATAATCAGCACTGGTCAGAGTCCCAGTGAGGCTGCTATGCATTCAATGGCAAGCAGTTGTAAGGCTCCCCTAACTTACCCTCAAACAACCTTCACTACCCTCCGTTACTATCTGTTTCAACCAACTTTCCTTGTTTACACCACAGGAGGTCCCACTGGGGCCTCCTGCCCACTCTCAGGGTCCTTACCCCCACACACGGACCCAAACCATTGCCAGCATAGCCACTACCCTTGACGCGGACCATGACCCCTGCACCCCTGCATTGCGGGAGGCCCCAGTGGGGCCTCCCATCCTGCCGGGCCCCAGCACTGCCATTCTAGATGCGGACACCTGCCCGGCAGGGCAGGCCCAGCATTCTGGGAGGCCCCACTGGGGCCTCCTACCCATGCCTCCCGCATCCTTCTGTTCCTTTCTGTCTCAGTCTGCAGTTTTCTCTCGCTATCCTCTTCCTTTGTCGTACCACCATCTAGGCCTGTATCTAGACATTCTCGAAATACATCACCATCTTAACAGTAACCTTTGGGCGATGTCTACAGACTTGGATCATCAGTGAGGACTTCAACCAAGGTCCTTTCAGCAGTCTATGCAGTGCTATATCTCTCAAGTGGTTGGCCACTCAGCTGTAGGAAAAGATTAGTTTGCATTCTCACTACTACAGTTATCACTAGTACAGTGATAGGGTGCTTGGTGATACCATTACGTCTCTCTCTAATTGTACCTTGGTTTCAAGGAATGGAATGTGCTTACATGCTGTGCTTATGTCATCCTCCCCATGTGCCCCACTTTTGGACAGGTATCCCCAGAGGGTTTGTCTATTACATGAACCAAGTAGCAAACATGTGTGGCTGTACAAGTGATCCATGAAGTGAGTTGATCCGCAAAGTGATAATCTACATATCCATATCTGACTCTACATCCCAACCTTCCCATTTGCAACCGGGTAGACAGAAGGAAATGTCCTGGTGGAAGCATACTGGACCACAGGATCAAAGATGTGTCCAGAAGCAAATGTCACCCAGAGACCAATCCTCACACGGAAGCATCTTGGTGCATGGAAGGAAGCGTTCACACGGAAAGAAACGGTCAAGCGGAAGCAAATGACCAGGAGGAGCAGAGGTAATTCCTAGAGTAGCACCTGTCCGGAGGTGGAAAGACTACAGTAGCACTCCAGGTGCAATTGCCTGGAATGGCACTTTTTTGGGTGGGCAAATCATGCACTATACCCCTGCTCCTGTAAGGACTTAGATTTTGAAGCCAGCTGCAAAATAAGTGTGCACCATCTCTTTTTGCACAAAATGGGATAATTTTCAGGATTTCATTGTCCGGTAATTGATACTGCGTGCAGGCGGCGACTATCTGAGCTTCCAATCATGAGAAGAAATGGGACTGCAGATGGCAGACAGGTACTTCTTCTCATACAACAACACGTTCATTTGTCTTTGAACATTAGCTCCCAGAGGGCCAAATTACTTCCATTTTACTCAAAGAATGAAGAGTCACACTTGCTTTGCTTCCATGAAGAAGTAAGGTGGACTTATGACCTAAAAGGTGCCATTCGAGGCAATTGCACCCAGAGTGCTACTGTAGTCTGTCTGCCTCCGGACAGGTGCTACTCTAGGAATTATCTCGCAGGAGCAAGTACGGAGGCGGAAGCAGATTGCCCCGCGGTAACAAACCCACAACCACAAGTGAACCCGTAGACGGAAGCACTCCGAATTCACCATATATCGGAAGTAAAAGCGCCGGTGGAAGTAGATGGCAAAAGAGGAAGCAGAAAGAGTGACGGAAGTAACTCTACAGGGGCCGACAGAGTATGAAGGGGGAGCAAAAGGGAGTTCAGACGGAAGTAAAGGGTCCTTCAGATGGACACCGGAGTCAACCGATCTGGTGCAGAGCGCGGAGCGAGTGTCACGAAACTGAGAAGCTGCACTGGGCGGTCCGGTGGAGTTGGGTTGGAAACTGTTCTACGGGCTCCAGACGCAAAACCCCTTGCTTCCCAAAGGGCATGCAGGTCTTCTTCATTAAGATATTTCCGTTTACCTGTGTGTTCAAGTATTTGTGCTTCCGTTTTAATCATCCTTGCTCCCGCTCGGACCTTTTGGTCCGACGGAACGACTCTTCTGCTTCCGGGTTCAAGAGGAAACAAAGATCCGGTAGGCGGAAGCAAAGTGCAACGGAAGCAGGAGCAGAGGTGTTGCCCACGGAAGCAAAGAAACGGTCAGAGAAGCAGAAGCGCGCCCGTAGCGGAAGTAAGCAACTTTCCCGGCGCAAGCAACCACCACAGGCGGGGGAGTGAAGATGCTCCCCGCCGAAGGAAAAGCCCTGAGCGGAAGCAGAAAGACTCCCGCCGGAAGGCAGTCAGTAGATATGCTCCAAGGTGGGGCAAGACTGGAACGAGCGGGAGCAAAACTCTTTGCTCCCGGTAGGCTTGCTCTTGCGCCGGTGACGTGACCCAAACGTATGGTCCGAGCTATGCAATGTGCACACGAGTACAGCTTGTCAAGCGAGCGGAAAGCCCCGTGATAAAGGCAAGAGGTAGCTGACATCTGGACACGGGCAGTTGGATGTGATGATCTGAATGTATGACTATCCGAGGTGCAATGACATATTGGGCAGGTTACGTCGATGCGCCGATTGTAAGAGCTTACAGTAACGTTCGATCTATTACATAGCAAGTGATACAATGCAGCCGCAGGATGGGAAGGGTCGTGCTTGAACAACTATGCCGCAGTCGTGTTGGGATCGGTTTGCGCGATAAGGCCGGTGTTCTTCTCGTTCCACGGCCCCGCATCAGACAGCGAGCAGCCTTCAGAGCACTGACACAGTCCTCCTAGGTCTGAAGGCAGATTCTCCGCAGGTATCTGCGCCAAAAGCTCGGTCTTGTAGTTGTAGCCGAGAATGGAGATCTTGTTCACGGTAACTTCATCCAGCCAGGGCTTGATCACCATCCAGACGGTCGAAAATACCCAAGGCGCGTTGATGATGTAAAATTTGCCCATGCATTCAGGATATCGATCCTGACCGATACGAGTGGCCTGTGCAATGTAGTCCTTTACTTGATAGAATTGCGTCAGACCAACGTTCTGGAGATCCATGATGGTGCAAGAGGTTTCAACGCGATGTCCGACGACTTCACTGCAAGCAGGCAGTCTGTCTGTGAGGAACTTCTCATACTCCAGGACAAATCGCTTGAGGAGCCTTTCGGGCGTAGTAACAGCATAGAGCTTCTTGAGGTCTAGTTTGCCCAGTCGTTCGATGTAAACCGGACGGCCATCCTATGGAAGTCGCGTCAATAGGTTGTGCAATTGAGAGAAAGCGCTATACACGGACCTTGTCCGTCTTGTGATAGTACTGTGGGTATATCTTGTCGACTGCTTCCTTCTCAGGGAACTCGAAGGTTCTATGGTAGGAAAGTCGTTAAGCATGGGCCAAAAAACGCGATGGGGAGGGCATCCGCCATACCGGACAACTTCGTCCACTCCGAACTCCTTTCGCCACTGCTCACAGGACGTAATCATGACCTTCGCCTTCACCAGGTCAAATTTGCGTGCGCGCAGGAAGCGTAGGAGTGTAGCATCGTCGTGACGCTCTGGGACGAAGACACCCTCCTGCTCGAGCTCCGTGCGAAACTTGCCGAGTATGTGCTGCTGCTCGGGGCTGAGATGTCCCAGATGACCGGAGAGAGGATCTTTCGGGATGTTGGGCGGCATCGTGATGACGGATGGGAGCGATGTAATAGAATGGAGAGAGCGCGGGGCTGCAGATAAAAAGGGGGTGAGTGGTCGTTCTGTGATACCAGGTTGTATGGAGGGAGCGGTGAGACGCGGTTGCCCTGAGGCTGGATTGAGGGGTGGAGTCGCGCCGTCTCGGCACATCACGTCACACCCGCGCCGGAGCCCCTCCTGGAACTTCTGTCCAGGGCGGTGGTGGTGGCCGCGCAAATACCACGCCTCTTACGGCGCACACGTTCATCGCCAATTCATCCATGCTTTCAACCTCGCATGCTCCATATTGTACAAATGATCAAGACAACCAGGACAGACGAATGAACCCTGATACCACGAAACAAGAAGCGGCAATGGAGGCCGGGCGCCTGCAGCCAATTCACAGCTTATACGATGTCCCACATCTCCTCGACCGCGCAGCAGAACTGTGGTCACTATCAGCGGGGAACAGGCAACCCCTTATGTTGACCTTCTTACCTTGCCACAAGCAACCTGCATAGTTCGTCAGTCACATCTTCCTATCTATGAAGTCACCATTGTAACTCACCGAAGCAGACAGCGCATAGTCGCTGATCGAAATCTTCTCATCAATTAAACCATCCGCGAAGTCATCCTTTCTGAACTGATCATGAGATGCCGCGCGGAGGTGCCTGAGTATAGTCAAGCGCACCCTCTGGCCATGGCACCGACAAAGACAGCGATCGAATGAGTATCCGGTAAGGTTGGCAGATATCGTGACAAGCGCACGGTAGGTGCATCCCCTGAAAGACCTACGCGTCTACGTTAACAGCTGATCATTATGCAGATGGTAACAGGCCCACTGATTTTGTAGGTGTTAACGGGCAAATGGTCTGTAATGGGGTTCTGAGATTGTGAAAATGAATAAGGACTGCATGTCTCCCCAGGCAATTTGTAACTGACCTTTATTACTTTCAGCAGCTTTTCATTCCCATTGACACCTCGAATGCTTAGTTTATGCAACAGTTGAACTAGTCCGAGTAGCTCAGCAACATGGAACAACGACATTCACGCCGGAGCGAAGTAACGCACCCATCAATCCAGAGAACCGTTTGAATGTCCTGGGAATGCGAACGTGCGGATTGATCTCGATCAACGTGCCCTTGGCTGTGTGGACATAGACTTGGAGCAGACCTGCCTTGTTGAGAGGCGAATCCAGCAGCGTGAGAAGACACTTAATCAAGCTCAGACGAGTTACGGCCCGATGAGTCAGCATCACTCACCTGGTGAACAATGTCAGGCCGGGCGTCCGCAATATCGCGGCCCGTTTTGGCAAGTATGCCCTGATGGTCATCGCAATTGAGCAGAGCATACTTTGCGTCCTTGCCATCCTTTCCTCTTGAAGCCGAGCCAGAGGAAACCTTGTATGCCTCGAGGCAAGCGCGCTCCAGAACGACAATTAAGCGACGTTTGTTCTCCTTGTCTGCAGGGGCGCGAGGGGTGGTTGCTTGTACTGGAACCATGCTGGGTGCGCTGGCTGGCCTGGGCCCATAGGACGGAGTTGGTAGCATGACCGAGTCGGCGGACTTGAGGATCGCGCTAGAAACAGCCTGGGGGACGGCAATGTGATCCATGGTGACAGGGCCAAGGTTTGCCTAATGGGAGATGCAAGCGAGGGGAGAGTGTGAGTTCAGCTGATATATAGGGAAGAAGGGCTAGAAGAGAAGGAGAGTCGAAGATGGAATGGCCGGTGGAGTTAGAAGAGGGTGTGCGGTCCACGGTCCTTCGCAGCAGGTGAATAATATCGTCCACTAAGGAGGGTCTCAAAGGGCTTTCCTCTGCTTCTAGCAGCCGGTGGGCCTGAACTTTTACCTCCGTCATTGATGAAAACGTGAACAGAATGGGAAACGGAAGGATCGGGGAAGCGAGGACGCACTGCCACTCAGTTTCCTTCACATCTGAGCCGTATGCCTCCGTTGCCGCCAGCTCCTCCGACAGCATGCAGTCGACATATGCACATAGCCAACACTTGTCTCGTACTTGCCTCCTTCGTCGCCCGTCATGGCCGGCAAAATGCGCAAGACCACAGTGAACCATGATTTCCCGCCTTTGAAGAACGACCTTATATTGCGGGCCGCTCGAGGTACGCACATGCTGTCAGCCCGATCGTAGCACACGACTCACGTACAATTTCACCCCCAGGGGAGCGCACAGAGCGTGCGCCAGTATGGGTGATGCGACAGGCTGGACGATACCTCCCTGGTGCGAATCCCTTTGCTGTCAGATAGTCATGGTTTCCCTCATTCGCTGAGGTTTATCCATACAGAATTTCGGAAAGTACGAGAGCAACATCCGTTCTTCGAGATTTGCCAGACGCCAGCGCTGGCCACCGAGATAACTCTCCAACCTATACGGAGATACTCCGGCTTACTGGACGCTGCGATTATCTTCAGCGATATTCTCGTTATTCCTCAAGCCATGGGGATGACTGTGGAGATGCCGGAGGGCAAGGGACCTACTTTTCCTCAGCCGCTCGCTGGACCGGACGACTTGGCCAAGCTCAAATATCCGGTCGACGTTGATCACGAGCTGGGCTACGTCTACGAGGCCATCACAATGACAAGGAAGGAGCTGAAGGGAGAGGTTCCCCTAATCGGATTCTGCGGCTCTCCTTGGACTCTCATGGCGTACATGATCCAGGGCGGTGGGAGCCGAGGCGGGTTCCATTCGGCAAAACGTTGGATCTTCCAGTATCCGCTAGCTTCCAAGGAGCTCCTATCTCGGATAACCACTGTTTGTGTCGATTTTCTCATCGGGCAAGTCCGAGCGGGCGCACAGGTTCAGTGGGGTTTCGCAGGAAATGAAGAGCATTGCTGATGTCTGGTGCCGATAGCTTGTGCAGGTGTTCGACTCATGGGCCAGCGAGCTGTCCCCACACGACTTCGAAGAATTTTCTCTCCCATATCTGACGAAGATCGCGCGAGAGGTGAAAATGGGTCTGCTCGCCGAATCTCTGCAACCCGTGCCCATTATTCTCTTTGCAAAGGGTGCAAACTATGCGCTGGCGGACTTGGCCCGGTCTTCTGGATATGATGTGCTGGGCCTCGATTGGTGCATCGAGCCTCAGGTCGCGCGCGGTCTCGCCGGTGATTCGGTGGCCTTGCAGGGTAACATTGATCCGGACATTCTTTATGGAGGCAAGGATGCTATTGAGAGGGAAGTAGAGAGGATGTGCAAGGGATTCCGTTCTGGCTCGAGACAGGGGCCGAAGGGATGGATAGCGAATTTGGGACACGGCATTACTCCTGGAGTAGATCCGGAAGATATGCGTCACTTCCTGTCGTGCGTGCATAGATACTCGAGCGGCGAACTACAGTGATACCTGAGAGGGTCTTTTAAACACTGATGGCCTGTGAATGACGTACTATGATACAGGTAGTAACTTGTGGCATGGGTATTAGCGATGATGCCAAGAATGTGCAGTACAAATACAAAATACTATGCACCATCAGGCAACTACGTCTGCTGCACTGAAGCTGCTCCTTCGTCTCCGCATCCCTCGTAGAAGAGGTCGACCAAGCTTGGACCGCTCTTTGGTCGACGGCGCAGATGTTATCCACGCGTCCGCTTTGTCGATCTTTTTACGACCTTTGGCTGGAGGTCCACCTGGTAAGGGAGCAAGTGCGGTACTTCTTTTAGTAGGTATAAGTTGCGGAAGGCGAGATGGCGTCGGGGAGGGGGATTCGGCACGGCGTGTGCCGCGCCGCAATGGTACGCTCGATGACACGTCCGTGGTAGATGTCGCGGGTACATGTCCCAACTTGTATGGAGAAAGCTTTGCTGCCGTGGCCGGTACGGCCTTTCGGGTCGGACTGGCCAGAGCTGCGCGCGTTGCGGGTCGGGCCAATCGAGACGGAGCTGTATCACGAACGCAAGCCGCAGATTCGGTTCGAGCGTGCTTGTTCAGAGGTCGACGACGTGCGGTCAAGGCAGCTTCCTCGTCGGAATCAGCAGGATCAACCGCGACTCGTTTGGCCGTAGGTGTTTTGCGTGGTTGTCCTGGAGGGGCCAAAGCTGCCGTGGCAACAGTGCCAGCTGCAACATGGCGCGACGGGGTGACAGGAGGGACAGGAGGCAGCGGTTTGTCCGTTTCGGGTGGAGTAACGGGTCGTCCTGTGCTTGGTGTTGCAGCCCGCGCTTTTGCTATTTCGTCATATGCAGCCCAGCGAGACCAGTCTAGCTGTTTCAGATACATGTATTGCTGTCCGCCGTTTAGGTGCGCCGACCGGAACACTAGATGAGGACTAACCTGTTGCGGTCCCACAACACTACCCGGGCGAACGATACGCATGAATGCAATGGCTTCGTTGGCAGTGAATGCGTGCTTATAGATAAGATACGCTAAGAGACCGTCATCAGTATGGAGCCTGTGGTCCGGCAAGCAATTCGTACCTCCAATCAAGGTTCCCGTACGACCCAATCCAGCTTTGCAATGTACTGCAACGGCCCCTCCTGCCTCGATGATACTTTCGGAGACTTGGATGAATTTGCGAACGATGTCGTCGGTCGGGTTGGTACCATCATCGAAATACAGATCCAAATGTTCTATTCCTCGCTCTTCGAATACCGTCCTGTCGTATAAGGGGTTGTTGAGTCGGACGACCAACTTCACGTTGCGCTTGCTGAAGTAGTCCAAGCAGTTCAAGAAAGGTGTGGGCAGCTTCCGCTGCAAGGCGACTTCAGCAGGCCCATTTGATCCTGATTTCACTGGGACAGGGGGCACAGCATTGCGTCGTATGAATCCGGGATCCACTGGCGATGCGAAAGCTATGAAGTTTGGTGTGATCCAGTTCCAGTCCCCGTTCTCCACCTTTTCGTAGTACTCATATTCCTCCACAGGGAAATCGTTGAGATCACAAAGTCCATTCTGCAAGGCTTTCCACAGTCCCCAAAGGCAGTCCTGAATACTGAGATTGAAATCGGATTTGCCTCGACCAGCGTCCCGGAAGGGCATAAACTCCATTTCGGCAATTGGATGAAAAGCATCCCATGGTGCTTTCCGTTGCACAATCATCTATGAATAAATAATGTCAATCGAATAGGACAGTCCAGTTCGGCTCATCACTCACAACATAGAGGGCCATGAGCAGTGCGGCATTGGCTTTCCGGCGGGGGTCTGTCGACGTGTAGAGGACCAGCCGATGCGACTCCAGTTGCTCGTCCTGTGATCCTGTCAGCACATGTCCAAGTTCGCCATGAGGACCCAAACCTGGAGATAGTCATGTATTTGGATACATGACCTGTACACCATTGCCAGATTTAACGGACCCCAATCTTCGAAGAAGGACATATACACAAGGTCGCTGTCGAACGTGAAGAAGAAGTAGGACGCCTCGTCTTCGGGGGTTGGCGGCGCCCCAGCCGCAGTCTTCAAACGGGGTTGATGGGACTCTCCGGAAGAAGGAGAATTGAGGGCATTAGACGGCGGAGGAGGATGAGGAAATGTCGTAAAATACAGCCTGCATGACCGATCAGAACGTGCAAGGCGCGACAGTTTCCAGGGCATACCGATCGCCGAAATGACAAAGAGGCTCGCATACTGACGCCATACAGAAGACGCGTCCCAATTGTTCTAAAGTTGAGGAGGATGTTCGTGTACTACAGATGCAGAAGGGAGATGCGGAGAAGCAGGCGGGGGTGGAGAGGGCTGAGGGAAAGGGACGGGAGAGGGAAGAGGGCGTCGACGCGTGAGGATTGAGGCTGTCTGATGCGGAGGGCGAAGGCACCTGTAGAGTTGGCGGAAGCATCTGTTCGTCGCGTACATCAGGGGCTCCTTGTACAGCCACTTATCTGAGAGTCCTTTGACGGTTGGCACCCGTGGGAACGTGAATTATTTCGATGCTCTGGGAGCGCATACGCCATAAAGGCACCCTCTTCCACCTCCGCTTCCGCCTTCAAGCAGTTTCGACAGAGTCCCGCTGAGAAGAATGACACGCTCAGCGGAGGAATGAGATGCCTCTCTTTGCTTCGGTTGCAAGACCATCTCTGCTTCCGCTTCGGGGTATTTCTACTTCCGCTTGGGGCCCAGGCCGAATTTCTGTTTCCGCAGAAGCAGAGAGAAAGCAGCCGGGAGCATAGAAGCTCCAGAGCTGTACAAGACCGACGGGGCATCTGGGACAATTTTTTATACCGCTGGGGCATCCGAGACGATACCTCCATTTAACTTAGATGGAAATTGACGGAAGCAAGTTCCCTGAAGGGAAGCGAGAGTGTCCCCCGAACGGGAACAAAAGGGGCCAATTGCTTCCGCTAAGTGCACCCTTGCTTGGCCAAGGCGTTGTCACGAAAGCCGGAACTTGACCGATGGTGGATGAGTGCGTCTCATGATCATTACATCAAATGTCTCGAGCTGTGATCACTGATTGAAGTACTCCTGGGGTAACATACTTCTGCCTCCTCTATCTAACCGGTCATTAGATTGGTGCTCCCGATCACTGGATTATTGCTCCTGTTGGTTCCGACAACATTGGTAGCACGGGCTCTTCTGTCTCCAGGTCCTTTGTGGAAGCATTCAGCCTGCAAGGTCCGTCTATTGCATGGAAGCTTACCTCAAGGAGAGAGTCCACGATGCTGTCCACTTCATCCGGTGGAATACCAAGCGAGCCGCCTATCAGTCTTCTGTACTCAGGCATTCTGCCACCTGTGCCGGCCTCAGCTAGCTGCTGGACAAATCTCTTCATCATCTCCTCCCGGCGGTTCCGGAAGCCTTGCAGCTCGTCTCGTAGCGCATCACATTCCCGCCGTACCTCGTCCGGGTCTGTTGGTAAACTGTGCAGCACATGTAGATCACTGAATTCGTCCATGTCTGCCTTTGCCTTCCCCTTTCCATCACTGTTCCCCATTCCCAGGCGATAACGCATGCCGTCGGGTGACGCCAGCCATGCCTTCTCTCGATCTTCCTCATCCTTCATCCATTTTTCGAAGCCTAAACGATATTGGCGTCCCATATTGCGGGAAAGCCGGATCTCCAATTCGGCGAGGTGCTTTTGTGCGTCGTCCAGCCCAGCTGCCTTCTCCTTGAGTTGAGTCACGGCACGCTGACTTTCCAATATTTCCGCTTGAATATTTTGGAGCAGGGATGTAGCTTGAATAAGATCTCGCTCCTTCTCTTGCATGTCCCCTTCGTATGTTGCGGCCAGACTTTCCAAAAGCGAGATCATCTCGCGCGTCACATCCCCGGCGACTCTCTGAGCTGTGCGAGAATAGTACAGCTGAAGTGGCGTTGATGTAGATGCGTTGGGCTTGTAATTCATCGGGGGAGAAGCCCGGAATCGCTCGTCTTCCAGAATGTAGTCTTCAGCAGACTTGCCATCATTATTCGGTATCTTTGGACTTGCACCGTGGTCAATGAGCATTTTGACCAGACGTTTACTGCGAGCTCGTGCGGCGAGGGTAAGGGGCGTGTCGCCCTCCAAGTCTTGAAGATTGAGTAGATCGGACAAGTCCTGTGCGAAGTATTCCATACGAGTGATCAAGGTTTCCAAGTAGTACCGAGCGGCGTGCGTCTTCTGCTTGGTCAGAGCAAGATCGATGACATGATGGAAGATCGTCCGTCCAAAGTTGTCGACATGTAGAACTGAGCGTTGCAACATTTCAAACAGCTCGGAGAACTTCCGCATGTCGTAGTTGTTCGCAAACATGACTCCCCTCATCAGCGGCGGTTGACCGTCTTTGTTGGTCTTGAACGGGTCAGCCCCGGCTGTGAGCAGCAGTTTCACGACTTTGACACGCCCGAGCGCGCACGCCCAGTGCAAAGCCGTATGTCCTTCATCATCAATGACAACGTTGGGATCGAAGTCAGGCTGGGGGTTGATAAGTATCTCGGGTGTTTGCTGTGACTCGGAGAGAAAGTAATCCAGAATGGTTTCCTCGTAGGAGTCCTTCATACTGTCGTCAACTTTAGGACGCTGTATGGATCGGATGTCGGTACGACCATTCTTGCGCTTGCGAGGCACGCGAGTTGAAGCTGTGACACGAGGCGAAGACATGTCGACATCGCCTCTGAGATCACCGTCAAGATCCATTTCGTGATCTGCTTCGGAATCTTCGGATTGCACCAGTGGAGAAGGTGTTCTAGAGCTCTGAGAGCGTGGCGATGGCGAAGGTGTGATGGACTCCTCGTCACTCGGATGTGGAGATCCAGACTGAACCGATTCATCGTCCGACACCTGCACGAAGGTATCTCGCCCAGTCGCGGGGCGAATGCCGAGGCCAGCTGACTCCCCCAAGTCTCGCCGCTTTGGCTTCGAAGGAGCAGCAGTGATGTGCTTAGGAGCAAGCGGAGGACTGGCTTCTGCCGGAACGAAGTCGATGATTGGCCGGAGCAGATGCTCAACGTTGTACTGTCGCGCCAGGGCAAGTCCTCGGTCCATAGGAACCCACGTGCCTTCCCGGAATATCTGGTCAGCCCGTCTATTCCTCATAGCTGAACACCTTACGTACCCTGGTACTTCCCATACCCCCCCTGGACTTTCTCGTGCTGGCCCTTTTGAACTTCTCTTTCCAGGACTCGTGTACGCTGCGGCTTATCGAACCCAGCGACCTTCAAGATTTGGGTTGCGTTCAGCCACTTGTCCGACTTCCTGCGCATAACCGCGACGTTCTTGCAGATCCTGTATACAGTGAGATACCGCCATCAGACACCGCCAGGTCCGATAGCCATACATCTCATAAACGGGAATACCGCTGTAAGTTGCCTAGAAGTGCGTTGTGGGTGGTCAGCTTTGTGCAGAACACATTCGAAGGGAGCGCCTGAACCTTGAAGATCTGGCCATGGTCTACTGACGGCATCTTGATAGCAGATAACAGTTGCCTGTCAAGCAATTCCGGACCAAATACCACGAGGATCGCGACACGAGTTGGGAGAGAAGTAGAGCGACCACGAAGGAGTCGCACTGAACGCGACAAGGAGAGGTACGCGTGAACGCGTCCCAAGCGCATCCATTACCGGGCGAAGCACGGGATCTATTGGCCTCCGCGCTCGCTGCCTCGCGCACCACCCTCACCGTCAGCCGTACCAAAGCATCTACCCTACGAACACTCGACATGGCAGGTTCCACCTTGGCATCGGAAGAGGAAATGAAAAGGGCCCATCTGCCTCTTGGGTACCGAGATCAGTGCTCTGCGTAAGGGCTCTGCGTGCTCCAATCGTCTCGTCGACGTCTCACACTGCCCGGCAGGTTACTCATCCCGCTGAACAAGTGTCGGCGGAAAACACTCTACATGCCGTGGGAATGTGAGAATGAGAGGTGAGGACCCACTCGCCGTACTCATAACACATTGCTTATATTCCTGTCCGGGCAGGCACTCGTACGAGAAGTGAGCTTCGTCCCCATGTCACTAGCCTTTCACATGTCTAATACGAGTATCATGTTTCACCAGGTGCCAATATGAGGAGTGAGTGATGTTCATAGGTGTGCAGCTAAATTTGACAACTACTACCAGCTATATGCGACGCATGAAGAAGTTGGCGGAGCAGAAGGCGAATAGCCCGTGATGCTAAGGGGACAGAGATTTCCATTCCTGTACTGCCTTCCGGACCTTTTGTCGAACATCGTCTGCGGAGTTGCTTTTGCCGAATGCATCCACAAATTCGCCGTTTGGATCCATGAGGTAGAAGAAAATAGAATGGTCGACAAGATAATCGTCTCCTGGTTTGGTATTTGGAGGCGTAGAGAAGTAGACGCGATACGCCTTGCAAGTCGCCTTGACGGCGTCGTAAGTCCCCGTCAAGCCAATCATCCGTGGATGAAAATCTTGAGATACGAGGTTCAAACAATGCAATATTCGTCAAACGGCCCTCTTACCGCTAATATAGTCGTGCATTTGCTCCACGGAATCCCTTGCTGGATCACATGAGATGAATATGGGCTGGACTATTGGGCCAAATTCCGTGTCTGGATATGATGAATCGGTGTTGTACCATTGAATCTCCGTAACCAGAACTTACCCATGGTATTCACCACATCGGTCATTTTGTCCAACTCATCTGGACAAATATCTGGACAGTTCGTGAAGCCGAAATACACCAGAGACCATTTGCCGAGGATGTCTTGCTCTGTGAAAGGAGCTCCTGTGTGTGTGACAAGAGTGAATGGCCCTCCTACTCGAGCCTTGCCCACTTTATAGTCGGCCAGTTCTTTGCCTGATGCCGCGCATTCAGTCAAATATTGCGTCTACGCGGGGCACGATGCTCACGCTTCTGCTCTTGCACCTTTGCCTTCTCGTTCGTGAAATACCAATACAGCCCCGCTCCGGTGGCAACAAACACGAGTGCAGCTCTCCACGTGAACGGCTGTCGGACATGTTGGATTAGGCGCGGGAGAAAGGTGTAGAAACAAGAGTCACGTACACCCACAGCAGCCTTTTCTCGATGTTCTTCTGGACTCTCCGGTACCGTGCCATAGCGTCTTCTTGACAAGAGGAGTAGGCTAGCCGGGGTACAAGGGCATCCTGTGAATGGATTCTTCCTCCTGCAGAACGTTCGTTCGACTTGGTAGATGCTACGCAGTATTATATGTCGGTGAAACATGAAGCCAGGTATTGAATGAGTTGATTTGCTGCGTGGGTTGGATGGAAGTGAGGATGACGTCTCAATAGTAATACCGTGATCCTCCCTCGGATCCCTTAATGTCCTAGGACAGCCACTAGGCAGGCTGCACAAGTGCAAGTCGAAAATACGCGCTTAATAATATCTCGACGATGGAGAGGGTATCCAACCCACGCTTTCAGATAACAAAATGCGTAATGCCTATCATCATGTGCATATCTCAGAGAGTAGGTAACTGCCTATTACAATCAGAAGACCATCTCATGCGGAAACTGGCCCTTTTGCAGGCCCCACGAGGCCTTCAGGTACTTCTCCAGATTGGCGGTCTTCTTGATCTCCGCAAGAATAGCCTTATCCAGGTCCTTCTGCTCGCTCGCCTTCTCCTCAGGATAGGCCTCCTTGGCCTTCGGCTTGCCCTCAGCGAAGAACTCCTCTTCTGCGGACACTGACTTGGAGGCCTTCGCCTTAGCGAAGTAAGCATCGGTCAACTTCTCCGACAGCTGCACAAACATCAATTTCTGCAGGATAATCTATGCGTAGCATAACGCACTTGAACTCCAGAGATATCGACCTTCGTCGAAGTGGCAATCACATACGCCTGATTGACTCTCCTCAGAGGGACGCCATTTGCCTTGTACGGCCCCGTAACCAAGAGCAGACCAGAATTGAGCTGCTTCAAGAAGACGACGCGCTTGCCTCTGAACCGTCCGGCAAGAAGGATGAGGATGGTACCCGGGGTGATCTTGCTTCGGAGAGCAGTGGGCTTAGCAGTCTTGCGGACTTTCTTGGGCTGACGAACGTCCTCGGCGGGGTAGAAACGGGGTGCTTTCTTGGTTGGCACGAGGCGCGTTTGGCCGTTCTTCTCGCCGCCGACTTTGACCTCCTTGTATTCTGACATCTGATAAGGTAGTCAGTAACCTGAAGTGCGATAGTTTTGGACACGCCATGGTGGTGCATCCAGTGCGCTGCATGGCAATCCAGCCCATTCATCCACGATTACAACTCAATACACCATCTCAACCAGCATGTGTTGTCCCTGGACCCCAGCAAAGCTGTCGAAAGTGATCAAATAGGATACTCACTGTTCTGGATGTCGGTTGAGGCCGGACAGGTATCGAAAGGCGTATGTACGGGAGACGTCGAGGAGAACGAAATGTTGCTGGGACCTAGAGGCACCGCCACTAGGATTGCTTCCGCATCGCTTCGGAGATGGACGGCTTTGGGGTACTTACCACGGCCTGGTAATATGTGTACCATCACTTACAAAATAATGCTGGTCGTTGTTCACGCGTAGAACGATCAGAAGCACGAACAGCACCCTGCGCGGGATGGCAATGTAATTATTGATTCTTTATCATGCACTAACTCAGTGAAAATGCAAAGATGCGACAATTCCATCTTGGGGTACTGTAGTTGACCTCCATGCACTCTCATCCACGTTCAATCGCACGCTTACAGGTCGGCCTTGCCCTTCCCTTTCAGCTCGTAGTTCTGCCCACAGATTGAGTCCATGCTGCATAGGTAGGATAACGCAGGGCAGCACTCACGCGGTTGAGGTACCACACCCCTCCGTTGAGGTAGAGCGCGAATGTGAGCCACGCGCAGTAGGGCGCGAGGAAGTAGGTCGTCTGCCCGTTGGTGGGGCCATGCAGCTTGTACTGCGCGCAGGAGCCGTACGTTAGCCATATGCGGGGAAGAAGGTCAAAGGAGGGGACGCACAGTCATATAGTACGCCGCACCGGTCAGGGCGGTCAGATCCACCAGTCCCACGAGCCTCTACAAACCGCACGTCGTCAGCCGCTGCTCCGGCACTCACAACACAAAGGGAATAACAAACATTCTTAAGCCCAAAAAAGATCGGCGTCCACGCAACGTTGAGCGCCAGCTGGCCCCAGTACAGTGCCAGACCCTCCTCTGCGTCCGCTTTGGCGGTGGGGGAGAGGGAAGTCGCGATCGCGTGGACGGCGAGGTGAGAGGCGTAGCCCATTGCTATGTGCATAATTTAGCAGCGCTGAGAGGAATGGGGTAAGGTGACGTACCTGCGTACAGCACGGGCCAGACGATGGGGAAGACCTGCCTGGGCGGGCGGCCGGGAGGGGTCTTGAGTCCCTGCTCAGGCATCAGCACCTCTTCCCATACACGCACGCGTCATGGAAAGCACGCACCTCGTACCAGGCGGAGGAGACGACTCGATAGGTCGAGAATCCGCTGAGGCTGCCGAGTGCGAGCGGGATGCCGACTGCCAGGACCGGGTTGCGCGGGAGGTCGACGAGCAGGGGAGGAAGCTGGTACGGCATCTCTGCTAACTTCTGGTACTGGGTGCTTGTGCGAAAAGGTGGGGGTCGGGGGAGAGCAGAGGCGGCCGACAGGGCTGAGGTGCACGCGGGGAGAGAGGGTGTACGGTGTGGGGGCGCAGCCAGGCAGCGCAGGGCGTTTGGTCACATCGTGGGCTTGCTCGGGCGGCGGGGGAGGCCGGGCACCTCGGGAGTGGGGGGGAGGCGACGTCATGCACGTGCGCTGTGTCGCCTCAGGACGCGCGGCAGGGTTGGGGTTATTGCATGCTACCGCGTATGCGCTCACGAGTGACTGGACTGTACATGACGAGCCAGCTCGATATCGAAATACAAACGCACAGTACTATTACCCCTTGTACACTAACTCCATCCTTGACTCAAGAACATGGACGCGCCAGTACTGCAACACTCCCACCCCTTCACGCTCGAGGAAGCGACCCTCCTCCCCTTTGGCACTCTAACCCAGGGTGTGCCTCCTTCTCCAGTCCCCTCCGCCCAGCTGACCTCACCCCAGAGATTGCCCGCCTGCAGCACTCGATTAGTCACCTTCAAAGATCACAAATAGCTCTGAAACAGCACCTCACAAGTGAGGTGCCGGACGCCGAGCTTGTGGATGCCGTTCTCCATAATGAGCAGGCGATGTGAGCCCTGTGGCCCTTCCCCTTCTGCATCCGATCCTGATGCGGTGTGGCTTGATTTCACAGTCTTGCGCAGAACGAGCGCATAACTCTAATTGAACATGCGATAGCCCAGAAGGGCGGCGCCAGCGCCTCTGGACATTATGCCATCGATGCGAGAACTAGGAACGGAGGGGCCGCACACATGAATGGGCATCCGACAGCTATGATGGCGTCACACGGATCCCTCGAAAGTGCTTCTGGTGGGTCTGGGGCTGTTCTGAGCCAGCCGGAAAGGAGCGAAGAGGCGACGGGGATCGATGCCGAGGAGGAGGGAGTATACCTATGACATGCATCTAAGACATCCATGAATGCGGGACAGCGCGGCGCACCTTCCGAGATCGATGCTCAGTCCAGGTATAACGGATGCCTGCTTCGGTGCTGCTCGGGCATCCATACTGGTGCTAGCCGCTATCCAATAATGTTCTACTTGGACACATTCTCATTGTCGCAACTGTGTAGCGCACGATCTGAGTTACACCCGCCGCCTGTAAAGATGCTCGGTACCTAACAATTGCTGTTCGAGAAAAGCGAAGCTCGAGGTCATCTGAGCTGTAAAACCCTGTCACCAGCAAGCATTATATCCCTCATACTCGCTCTTGGTCGTTTGCATGGCCCTGCAGGTGAGATATTGGGCTACGGGGCCTTGGTAATGTCGGACCAGCTTCTAAAGAGGAAAGAGGGACTCGCGCCCCGCGCCTGGCAGGCTTGCGGGAAGCGAACACGTGGTGAATGCCTCCGCTGGGAAAATGTGCTGGAGCGACCTCAGGCGGGCCCCCTGACACTGTCGACGTCCAGTCCGGCATCCAGCTTTCACCTGCACCTCCTTCTCTCGCTCCCTGCAGCTCCCTTTCTGTCTATCTGTCAATCAAATACCTGTCCCCGTGTAGAACCAGTGCGTCCCACCCGAATAGCACGGCAGGGGCGTCCTGCTGATTTCCCACGCAGTCATGTTGCTCTACTCTGACGTGTACGTCCCGTGCCCATGCACCCATCTCCGCCATCGCCTATCTCATGGGGCTCACCTGGGTCCCCACACGCTAGCATCACCGACGACGAGATCTTCTCGGATGCTTTCCCTATGAAGCTCGTCGATGACATCGTCTACGAGGTCGACTGCCAGATGATCACTCTCAACGGAGTTGATGTCGATATTGGCGCGAACCCCTCCGCGGAGGAGGGTGAAGAGTCCCTGGAGGAGGGCGCCACGCAGGTCAACAATGTGGTGCACTCATTCCGTCTTCAGTCGACTTCCTTCGATAAGAAGTCGTACCTTACATATCTCAAGGTGAGTCTAACGCCTCTCGACGCGCTGGGCCTTACTCGGACCCGACGTGTCGGGCAGCGTCTGCGGTCGGTGGGCCGCATGACCCTGCCGAGTCGGCGCGCCCTCTCGGCCCTTGTAAGAAGACGCTGATGCATCCGCGCAGGGATACATGAAGGAAGTCAAAGCGTATCTCGCCAAGAACCAACCGGACCGCGTCGAAGCCTTCGAGAAAGGGGCGCAGGCGTTCGCCAAGAAGGTCATCGGCAATTTCAAGGACTATGAGTTCTACACCGGCGAGTCCATGAACCCCGATGGCATGGTCTTGCTCCTGAACTACCGGGAGGACGGGATCACGGTATGCCGATCGTTGGGCGGCGCGTCTAGACGGGATGCTGATGCTTTTGGTCTAGCCTTATTTCACAGTGTGGCGTGACGGAGTGAGAGAGTACGTTCCCTTTTCGTCCCCTATTGCATCGGATCTGACATTTTTCTCCCAGGGTCAAGCTTTGAGTTATCAGCTTGGTGACGGCGGCTTGTCTAGTACGACTGTAGTTCGTGTGATGTTACTAAGACTGTGATCAAATGCGAATCTTTCTGGTATATGTGCCATGGGTGGTCTTTATGTGAGGTATTAGCCGTCCCAGGTGATGCCTGCTGTGGCCTTGGTCCCGCTAATCTCACCTCCCCAACGCCCCTGGGCGGACTAGCGCCCGCGCTCCCCGCAGCCCATGAGCTGCTTTTGTGAAGTGTGCCGGCATGCTGGTTCTTTGTGGATGCCACATTGATGTGGAAATCGTGCCACTGGGTCCGATATCGGACCCAGAGGTGGTGCGATTTGAATTGATTTAGAATTGGCATCTGCAAGTTGACCGAATAATCTCCGTTCTTTCTCGAGAATTCGCGGGATCAATCGATAGACACACTCTTTTCATTCAAACCCAATTAAGGATCATTGAAGCCGGAAATCCAGCATCCCAAACCTTCCTGTGGCGCAAACGATGGGTTGTCAGTGACGCTGACAACCCATCGTTTGCGTTCTAACGGGATAGCGCTCATGGTCCAGGTCTGGTGGCTTAAATATTCGTCTTCACGGATGAATGCCCTCCCACCGTCATCATCCCGCTTCAGGCTCTCCCCAACCACACAATATCCAAACACGACATAAACACGACATGGTCTTCTCATTCTTCAAGACCCTATTTCAAGGCTTTAAGAGCAGCCAGATGGCTAGCACAAGCCCGTGAGTCCCGGCTCACATGTCAGAAAGTATAATTCTGATACTCGTTCCATAGTCGCAATGTTGCCAACGTTGACCATAACAGCGACAGTTTCCACTACAGCTACTATACCGACCGCGATGATATCTACTACGCTGCACTTCACGGAATTTACGAAGTGCCTGTTGGGGCGCATGGTCTAGGCTTCGTCCATGCCCCCCATGGCATCGTCTCCGCCCCCCATGGCATCGTCCCCGCCCCCCATGGCATCGTCCCCGCCCCCCATGGCATCGTCCCCGTCCATCCACACCTTGGGTTCGCTATGTCAACCCTCGCGCAGCCATGGGCAGGGCGTGGTTCTCCAAAGATCCACGTTGTTCCCTTGATGGCGCTGACCCAGTCTCGTCCTCCCATCAACCTGCCTCCGAATCGCCGCGGTACCGCCAGCCCCACCCGATCCGTCTCACCTAAACGAGCCTTGGGAGCTGAGCTCTACGAACCGACCCGATATACTCCCCTCAAGAGACAGCGGGACGAGGAGGACCTCAATGAGGAACTTCCCCCGGCGACCCGACAGTGTGTAGAGAACACCCGTTCTCGGCGGGAGCCATCTGGCTCCCGTTCGACGTCATTTGGTAGAACCATGCGAACGGTGGCTGATACCACGCGGCGACGAAACGTTGTTGTTGGCCCGTCCCCCGAGGGGCTGCAATGGGAGACCCCACACGGGATAGTTACATCCGGCCCGCTGACCTTGCTTCCAACTTGGGAAGAGGCCATGGCTGGAGCAGTGCGTGACGGAAACCAAGAGAGGGTTGGGTATGTCTGGAGAGGGGTGAGCCGGCTAGTCTCCGAGTGACAGCTCCTACATACTAACACTCTCTTAGCGTCCCTTTGACGATGAATGGAACGCCAAGCTGGAGCACCGGATGGCACTGCATGGGTTTCCCAAGGGTGCTATAGGGTCGACATACACCCAGATTCGATGCGAAGAAGAGGAACGCCTACGCCTAGAGCGCGAGCGGGAGGAGCAAGACGAGCACATCTCTAGGGCTTATCCTATGGTAAGCTGCACATCATTTGCACGGCACTCTGTATGCTGACCTTTCGTAGATGAGGTCAGCTATCGGTTTCGACTTAGATGCGCCAGAGATTCCTGGGCCATCGCGGGAGTCGGAGATGCTGGAGGAATCCAGTTCTGTAAGTGCATGCCTTGGGTTAATATTCGCTCACTAACAGTCGTGACAGCGCGCATCGTCCGAAGAATCGATCGATCCTCGTCTTCCCATCCTTCAAGATCATCTGGCGGCCGTGGGGGCCGTTCCACCTCCCCCGCCGGCCCCTCCCCTTCCGTCTCCTCCCGGAACACCGACTTCAGAGCTCTCTGACCTGCCACCACTGCCCGATATGGGCGATCTGCCGCCTCTTGTGGCCAGCACGCAGCCTCCCTCTACGCAACCGAGGGTACCTCGTTCGCATGGGGAATCAGCCAGCGGAGGTCTCTCGCACGAGAATCCCATCGGTGCCCCGTCGTCGGCCGCCTCTGTCCACCCAGTCGCTGCGGAGCGCAGCTTCGCCGCGCTGCCCAAGCGCGCGGCCAAGGGTAGAGGGGCTCCGCAGACTACGACAACGACTGTTGAAGGCCGACGTGGGTCACCCGATCCGGTCAACCCTATTCCCGAACCCAGCCAACCACAAAGGATCGACAAGGGCAAGAAAAGGGCCGTCGAAGACGATTCGCCTTTGCGGCCCGATGCCTCTCCCAAGAGGCAGAGGCTGGATAGTCAGTCGCCTTCGCCTGCATGGCACACCGCTACGGAATCCGTTCTCAGGCGCGCTCGAAACAGCTCCACCCACTCCGGCACTGGGTCCTGGGCATCGGGCGAGACCTCTGCCCGGTTGCTGGAGCAGTCGTCGCCGGCGACCGCAACACCTCCGAATGCGGCTACCTTTACCGCAGGCACCAGTGGCCCGTCGTCGAGCACTAGGCCCGCTGTTCCGCAGGGAGATCCTCATCACTCCAATGCGCAAGCCGATGCCCAACGCATGGGTTATCTGATGACCCGCCCTGTTCACAGGGAACGTCATCGGCACATCCGTGTCGATGCAAACTTCATGGTGCAGGAAAACTTGGTGCACGGCAGGGCGGACGACAGCGCGGTTGAGGCCGACCGCTCAGGACTCGATGGCCGCGCTGACGGCCGCGCGTCCGCCACGAACACCACCGTGGTACCGTGGGTGGAGGACGAGGTGCGGCCTGTGTCGGAGCCAACCTCGTCTGACCATGCCGAGCGGGACTCGCAAGAGGAGGTTTATTCACCAGATGAGGTGTCAACGGCCTTGCCATTGTTGGCTGGGTCCTCATCGGCGCCGGACTGGTATGAGATTTTCAAGAACGACCACGACGCGACTTTCAATTATGTGTGAATTTTTTTCTCTCTCTCTCCCTTCATTTTCCATAACAATGTGTACCTTGCCTTTATCTGTGTAATGGCCTCTGAATAGCCTGTGAATTGTACAACGATTTCTACTGTAACTCATTCCATCCAACTCGAACCAGTTCCCACGAGCCTTTCGCGACGCCACAGAGGGTCCTGCGGTAGCACGTATAGCACGTTTGTGTGCTGGATGGGCGGAAGGGTGACGGTCCCAACGACGGGTTCGGTTTCTACAGGGACGGGGACGCACCTGGGAGCGCTGTAGTGGTTACCGAAAGAAAGACGGGATGTTCTGTCCGATTCTGTGAAAGCAGCCTCGTAAGCAAGGGCGCTGTGGGCCTGTGGGGGCGTGTCATTATTCTATTTGTTGTCCCGCCGGGCGCGGGGAGTTTTGCGGGTGCCGATGACGCAGACATAGGGCGGTGACATGGCGCGGATTTGGGTGGGCCAGCCTCGTCCGCTCACTGGCGAGAAGCCGACGCCGCAGCTTCTAGCGGGCGCGCCACCTCCGTTCTGCCCATTGAATATGTACGCAACATGGTGGATAGCGCGGACCCGAGTAGCACGCTCCCATCGCTCGATCGCGCGGGAGAGAGGCGCGCGTGCCGATTGCCCGATGTGGCCTTGCCTGGAGGAACGCCCGCTGGACCCGCAACGCAAACTGGGAAAGGACGGTGGTGGATTGTTGCCGTTGCAACGCACGAGCCTGCCTGCCCCCCCACCCCCCCTCCCGCTCAGCCGGCTTCCTCCAGCCTGCCCGGTCTGCCCAGGGAAGGACGGGGGCGTGACAGCGGCGTGACACGCACCCTGCTCGCCGTCCCGTGCGCCCGTGGCCGGCCCAAGCCCTTGCGGTGCGGCGTTTCCTTCCCTCCCGTCCCCCCATTCACCGCGCGCCTCTCCTGTGCCGTCGGCGCCCTGCCCCCCCTCCCCTCCCGTCTCCCCCCTCCTGCCGTTATCAGAGGAAGGATTGTGTACATCATTGCTTCTTTGCGGCACATGCCGCCTCACACTCGTTGATCATCCATCCGCCTCCCCTGTAGCCTGACGAGCCCTCTCCCCGTCCACTCCCTCACCCAACCATCCCCCCTCTCCATACCACAACCACCCCGACACCCCTCGCATTCACCACCGCCAAACTGCCCACAGGCGCAGCCGACGATGCGTCTCCCCACCCTCTCCCGCTCCTCCACCCCCGTCCCCCCCGGCCCGCCCTCAACCAGCTCGACCTCGACCGCACCCTCAACTGCCACCTCCCCCTCCACCGACCGCTCTCATGCCCACACCTTGCCCCGCGCAAAGGGCATCCCGTCCCCGCTCTCCCTTCCTCCTGCGGGGGAGCGGCAGCACGAGCACGAGCCCAAGCTCAGGAAACAAGCATCGTACAACCCCCTCCGCTCCTTCTTCCGCAAGCCTTTCCCCCTCTCCACCGTACCCACACCCTCCGACTTCCACTTCCACTCCCGCACCCAAGGCAGCCCCGACCAGCCCCACGTCGATACGCAAGTGCAGGGCTTCCTCCAGCCCCCACCGCCCCTCTCTGCGGGCAGCAGCGCTTGCAGCAGCGATACAAGCAGCTTGAAGACGCCAACTGATGAGCTGCCTGAGGAGGGCGCCAACAAGGGGCTTTCTCTGGCTCTGCCTGGTTCGGCGGGCAACGCGGGCGTGGAGCTGAGCGGGCTGGACGACCAGCTGCTTGTGGAGCGGAGGAGGGAGCTACGGCGGGAGCGTGAGGAGGAAAATGTCAAGGAAAGGGACAAGGAGCGGGAGAGGGAGGTTCGCACACGCACCCCCTCAACCACATCATCAAAGCTCAAGACGCTCCGCCGCATGGGCTCCTGGCTCTCCGCCAAGTCCTCCTCCTCCGCAACGTCCGCCGCCTCAGTCTCGAGAAAACAGAGCAAGCGTACCACCTCTGCCCCGGGGCGCGTGCCCACCTTAACTCACCCCGACCTCGCCGGTATGGACTTGCCGCCCGTGCCCCCGCTCCCAGAGGCCGTGGCGGCCCACAAGCGCACGCACACCCCGCCGCTGCCCGTGGGGAGGCGCCGGCCGCTCGTGACACCTCCGGCGCCCGCGCCCGCGCCACCGCCGTTCGAGCGCCCGCGACACTCCCGGCCAGGCTCGCGCTCCCGTTCGCGCTCCCCCGACCCCGACCTTCGCCCCTCCCTCGACGTCGACGGCCCCCGCGTGCCCTTCCCGCACCCGCGGCACATCCCCGTCCTCCTGTCGACCCTCACGCGCCTCTCCCTTCCCCCACACGTCTCCCCTCACCCGTTGCTCGTCCACCCAGACGGCACGCCGCTCTTCCCCAGCTCCACACGCCCACACGACCCCTCTCAACCGCGCCCGCACAGCTCGCCCACCCTCAGGCGCCTGCACAAGTTTTCCGTCCTCGCCCGCCTGGCGCCCGGGTCACCGCGCCCCTTGACGCAACAAGAAGCGCGCGAGCTCGCGCACCTCTCCTGGCGTGCCCTCCCCCAGCCCCCGCCGGCTGCACGGCCCCTCTCGCCGGGCAGCATCGCCCCCAAGAGGATCCAGACGTGCCACTCCCCCCCGCAAGTGCGCAAGTTCCTCGCCAGGGAGGGCTTCGAGGCGCGCTGCGCGCTGTGGGTGTACCATCCCGAGCGCGGCCTGCTGAGGGAAACGATCAGCGCGCGAAAGCCAAGGCAGCCGCTCGCCCAGGCATACTCGCCTGGGCTCAAGGCACTCGCCAAGGGACTCGAACCAGACACAGAGGAGGAGGACGAGACAACGAGCAGCGAGGAGGGGAGTAGCAGCTCGAGCGAGGACGACTTCAACGAGATGCTCGCACCCACGCCCAAGCCAAGGCGTGCGAGCGTAGCCACCGAACGCCTCCTCGCGCCAGCCGTCGTCATACGTCCTGCTTCTTCACTTGCTCCTGCGCATGGGGTGCGTGCTGCTGCTGGGGCGGTGGGCCAGAGGCCCAGCTCGGCCATGTCCGTTTACTCTACGGCCACTTCCAGGGACAGACGCCGCTCCGCCCCCCTGTTGCAGCTCGAGCACCCCTATCCGCACGCCTCGCACGCGCACTCACTGCACCCTTCGCCCACGGATGAGGAACAGCAGCTAACTGCGCCAAGGAACAGCAGCAGGAAGAGCAAGTTCTTCTCGCCTATCGCGGAGTATGGTACCCCTGGCAACCCCGCGATGCCCTTGGTGCCGGATAGTGCGAGGCTGCACTTGCTACCGCCCGGATACAGGAAAGAGCAGGAGTGGCTCGCACTTGAGGAGCAGAAGAGGCGCGCGGGGCAGCAGCAACAGCAACGTCACCAGCCGCCGCCGTCCCATCAGCAGCAGCAGCTCGACCGAGCGCAGCGCGAGCGCCTGCAGCAGCGAGAGCTCGATGAGCCGGAGAAGCAGCAATTGATGGAGGAAGAGAGGGAGAAGGAACGGCATCGCGCCGAGGTGCGCAGGGCCTGGGAGCGCAGCCAGCGCGGGCGAAGGGGCGGAAGGGAGGACGACTCCCCGATTGCGGAGGGAGAAGGGTGGGACGTGAACAACCGTCGTGCCCGGCCTGTCAGCACAGTTATCACCCCGCCTGCGAGGCCTGTCAGCACTGTCGCCAGCTCCGTCCCGACTCGACCCTTGCCGCACAGCGTAAACACGCTTCCAACCACGACGCCTGTATCCAACCCTGCACGCCCTGGACGATCGAGGACGGCCACAGCTCCGGCTAGCATCCCTTCGACGAGGGATAACGAGGACACTCCACCTACCAGCCACTCTGGCTCCTCCCCGCAAAAGACCTCCGGTTCGCAGCCGCAGCTTGCGCGCGGAAGCGTCCGCCTCGGACCGCAAAAGGAGCGCTTGCGCACCAACTCGGCGTCCAACTCGCGCCTGAAGACGGACAGGCCCATGAGCATGCTCGCCCTACCCTCCTTCCCGTCCGCGCAGGGGACGGCCTTCTCTCCGAGCTTTGCGGGGATGCCCTTGTACGCCGCGTCCCCCATGCCTGTTTCGCCTATTTCGCCCGTGGGAATCCAAATGCCGGGGCTGCCATCAGTTCCCTCGGTGTCTATGCATATGCCTGCGCTCGCGGCTTCCCAATCGCTCGCCCAGCTCCAGATGCAGATGCAGTACCAAGCCCAAGCGCACTACGCCGCCAGCCAGTCGATGGCGCAGCTGCACTTTCAGCAGATGCAAATGCAGCAGCACATACACGCACAGGCTCAAGCGCAGGCGGTTGCGATGGCTCAGATGACTGGCGGGGGCACACAGGGCATGAGGGGGAGCCGGATGGACGCGCAGGGAGGGAAGAACAGGAGGCAGACGGTTGATTTCGGCGCGATGCCGTGACCCCTCTGCACGGCGCCTGGTGGATTCATCTGCAAAACTATTGGAAGGACGGAGGTGGGACGACCTTTGCTGGCCAGTTGCCAGCTTTGAATCTACTACTCCTGGATACGGAAGGTGTGGGGGCTCCGCGGACGGAGGGATGCCTCTCAGTATTCGGTTTCTCGCATGAAAGGATCATCCTCTTCCCGCTCAGCAACCAGCAATCAGGACCGGAACGATGACGACTCTCGCCTTTGTTTGTGTCTCTTCCGGCTTCGTGTTTACGAATATTTGTACGGACAGTTCGCGCTATCATACCTTACCCCGAGCCTGACATGCTTCGCCCTTGTCTTCTTGCTCGTCGCTCATCACATCTGGCCTCGCACATCGCACATTTCATCATGTATCTTCATATGCACTTTTCGGCGGTCTACGTCGCTCGAACCCACGCACGCCACACATGTCTCGTCACTCGTTAGTATTAGTTTAATTCACAATCCTAATGCATTTGTTGCTCTGAGCCAAGCAACACCTTCCACGTGGGTGTGAACAATTAAGGGACAGCATCAATTACTACCTACTGGACGTTCACCTACCATACTGTATACCTTGGTGAAGGTGCTGGTGTCACTGGTCACCAGCCCCCTTTGACGAGCCGCTGTCACCACACCCTGCCTGCCCACAAGCGGCAACAAGTAGTTCTCCATTCAGTCTGCGCAAATTGTACATTACTTTACAGGACTCTGAATCAACATTCTATGTATACATGTTAGTCCCTACTGGGCTAACAACCTATGTACTTGGGAATGGCACACTCCACCGCGACGCGCGAGGGCCGCGTGCGTGGAGATGGTTAGTGAAGTCCAAGGGCAGCAGTGACCGAGCTAGTAACGCGGCCGGTATGCGAAAAGCTCGCTGTAGGGATCCTCGACAACCTTACTGGAGGCGGCGGTGGAGGTGGACCCGTGGAAGGGATAAGGCACGCTACTGGAGGCAGCGGTCGAGGTGGACCCGCGGGAGAGATGAGGGATGTTACCGGAGGCGGCAGTTGAGGTGGACGCGCGGAAGAGATCAGGAACGTCATTGGAGGCGGCGGTCGAGGTGGATCCATGGAACTGATGAGGTAGGTTACTGGAGGCGGCGGTCGAGGTGGACCCGCCAAAGACATGAGGAATTCCCCCCCTCTCACGGTTGGGAACGTTCCTACGGCGCGAAGAAGAGCCCTTACTGAAAAGCAGGCGTTCACGGCACGGCGGCGGCTTGAGGGGCAGGTGGGGAGCAATCGCTTTGCGGATGTAAGGCGGCAGGGTCCAGTAGTCAAAGTTACCCGCCGCGTACCACGCCACGATGTCAAACGGCTCAGGCTTGGGATTCTGCCTGGCTTCGGACTCGTCCTCGGGCAGCGGCATATACTGGGGTTGCTCTGGGACGGGCAAGGGTGTCGGTGTCGGTATGGACTGGAATTGCTGTGTCACGGGCTGCGGTTGCTCCGGCACGGGCTGCACCGAGTCCTCCGGCCATGGTAGCGCCGTCGCGTTCGTGGCGGATGTGCGACCGTCGGGGATTACGACCACTGGGCGGTCAGCCTCAGCTATGTTGTGGTCCTCGAGACCGTACACCAGTCTTGACTCCACCATGAAGTTCGCGTCGACACGCCTGTGCCGACGACCTTCCCTGTGAACAGCCCGCGTTGTCAGAGACCCCATGCCGTGCGCATCGCCTTGGGCGTTAACGTGAGGAGGGAGATCCGCTGTCGAGGCCAGCCATTGCTGGACTGTGGCCGTGTTATTGTGCGACGAGCCACTGGTGCCCGCGGCAAGGCCAGCCGTATTCGACCGCGACTGCTCAAGCGATGGCGCGGAGGTCTCGACCGATATCCAGGACCCAGTCTCGGCGTGGGTGGGAATGTTGCGACCGCGCCTGGGGGTAGTGGCACGCCTTTCAGATGAGTGCGACTGGATGGATAGCTTGGGCCTCTTGCGTGAGGCATCGGGCAGCGAGGCCGCATCATCTTCGACCGACCTCTTTTCGACGGCGCGCTTCTTGCCTTTGTCAACCCTCAGCGGTTGAACAATGGCGTCTTCATCCGGCTCGACCTTGCAGCGAACAGGGTCGACCATGTCGAGTGCACCACGCCCATCGAACGTCGTTAGCGTAGTCTGCGGAACCCCTTTGCCCTTCCCCGCGCGCTTAGGCAATGAGGCGAAATTGCGCTCCGCAGCGATGGGATGGACAAATGCCGACGACGACGGGCCACCGATGGAATTCTCGTGCGAGAGACCTCCGCTGGCTGATTCCCCATGCGAACGAGGTACCCTCGGCTGCGTAGAGGGAGGCTGCGTGCTGGCCACAAGAGGCGGCAGATCGCCCATATCGGGCAGTGGTGGCAGGTCAGAGAGCTCTGAAGTCGGTGTTCCGGGAGGAGACGGGAGGGGAGGGGCCGGCGGGGGAGGTGGAACGGCCCCCACGGCCGCCAAATGATCTTGAAGGATGGGAAGACGAGGATCCACCGATTCTTCGGACGATGCGCGCTGTCACGACTGTTAGTGAGCCAATATTAACCCAAGGCATGCACTTACAGAACTGGATTCCTCCAGCATCTCCGACTCCATCGAGGGCACAGGATTCTGCGCCCCACCTAAGTCGAGGCCAAGGACACCTGGAGTCATCTACAAAGGTCAGTATGAAGTACTGTGTGAATGACGTTTGGCCTACCGTGAGACGAATCCTATGCAACTGCTCATCCCGTTCCTGCTCCTCGCGCTCGAGGCGCAGCTGTTGCTCTTCTTCGCAGGACGCCCTGCAGTATTTCGACCCCAAGGTACCTTTCGGAAACCCGCGCAGTACCATCCGGCGCTGCAGCTCGGCATTCCATTCGTCGTTGAAAGGGCGCTACAGTGTCCGTTAGCATATGATGAATATCTTGCGGGACCAGCCAACTCACATTTCTCCAAACCAGCGCCATTCTGTCTTGGTCTCCGCTGCGCTCTGCTCGAGCCATTGCCTCTTCCCAAGTCGGAAAATCGGTGGGTGGGCCGGATGTACGTATTGCACCCATTGGCTGAAGGCTTGTTAGAACCAACCACAAAAGGGAGGGGGTTGCCTACCGGTATCATTTGCAGTGTGTCTGCGGACCCCCACTCCCGCCCCTCGTTTGGTGGGCCTTCCCAACGTTGCTCCGTGGTATCCGCGACCGTCTCCGATGTTTTGCCAAATGATCTGGAACGGGGGCCATCTGGCTCTTGACGAGGACGCGACGTACCCTTGTCCACACGTTGTCGGGTGGCCGGCGGAAGCTCATGGAGGTCCTCCTCCTCCCGCTCCCTCTTGATCCGAGCAGGCTTGTTGCTGGTTGCATTGAACACTGCACGTGCCAGTTCGACGATCTCGGGAGACTCAGCTCGGGAGGGGGACGGGTCGCGCGCGGTTGAGCCAGGCTCCGTAGGGACCTGAAAGGAGACGTCGCGCGCTGCTGGATAGCCGTGACCTGCCGTTTGCTCTGTATCGTGGGGCAGAGGGCTACGATGGGATGTGGTGACCAAGGCCGGAAGGTGGGTGTGGACAGTGGGTTCGCCGTGGGCTCCAGCGGGGAATGGATGCGATTTAGGGGGATTGTACGCAATGACGTGCTCATTGTCCAGAGTGGGCACGGCTCCTTGGGCCAGGTTGACCTGGGTGGGTGTGTGGAGGTGACCAACCGCAGGCGCAGGCGCAGAGATGAGGAGATTGTTGTCCTCAAACTCGTAGGCAGTATTCTGCGAGTCGTAACTCCACGCCTGCGACTCCTGGCTGTTGGGAAGAGCCATGTAGTGGAGAAAGTCGTCGTTGCTCGGGTCGTCGAGCTGGAAGTTGAAACCGTTGTAGTCCACGTCAACCACATTGGCACTATAAGGATGTCAGAACGGCCTTTACGAGAGAGGCGCTATAAAACTCACGCCTGAGGGTTGCCGCCGGATAGAGCAGCTTGGAACATCTGGGCAAAGCCGTTGAAACGGATGAAAGCCATTGTGCTGAAGGATGAAAGAGGTTGGAGATGAGAGTGGGAGCTGGGGTGTGAGAGGTAGAAGATGGCAGATGAAGGTAAGAAGGCGGAGAGACGACAAGTCACTGGTGAGTGTGAGAGTGAGAGCAGAAGAGTAACCTCGGGGGCGACTGAGGGAGAGGGCGAAGAGGGCGTTAGAGGCGACCTTTAAGCCTTGGACGGAAGCAGGTTCGCCCCACGAGCGGAGTCCTGTAGTCGGCTGACCCCGTCGAATCGGGGGACGGAGGGTCGAAATTGGGGTGCTGGTGACGAGTGATGTCCGGTGGAGAGGTTTGATTGAGTTGGTGTTGGCAGCGGCGGACCAACGCGAGTGAGTTTGGAAAGGTCCGATCCAGCAAGGTTCACCTGCCTTCGCGGATTCACGGGCGCGCAGCACATGGTCGCTGGCCTTCATGTTGAGCAGAAAGGGTCCGTGTCGTTCCTGGTGATGCCCCCAAATTGGCAGGAGACGCTGAGGGAAGGGTTGCGCCGAACAAAGGAAGCGCCATTGTACGATCCCTTTTCGCGCTTCTTCGGCTCCCCACGCGCGCTCCCTTCTTGTCTCCGCGGAGGCAAATCCTCCCCAGCGCAGTGGTAATCCGATCTCGGCGTTATTAGGCTCCTCATCCATCATCATCTGCCTCGAGGCAGCAACATGCGACATTCATTGTCGTGAACATATCTTTTGTCCAATCGAGCTATAACGTTCCCATGAGTGAGAAGCCCCATACATCGCAAACCCTGGCTTTTTCGGTTTCGTTTTCGCGCGTTCCCGTCGATCCAACTCCCACAGGCTGTGACGCCCGGCGTCCGGCACGGGACGTGCTTCGCGTCTTCTGGCGCGGGGTTTACATTGAACACCGCCGCCTCATCTCGATAGAGGCGTATAATGTCCGCAGGGTGGACCCACCGTCCCAGAAAGGTGCGGTCCTCATCAGAGCATGCCCGCAACCGATCTGCCAAATCTGCCACGTCGCAACGGTGGAATCAGTTTGTTTGGTGCCACCCGCTACCTTGGCACTGGAACGCTTTACCGTGTACGTACAATGGGCACAGGGGTCGTTACCGGCGAGTGTAACGACCCGCTACTGATGGAACACCCGAATGTTCCATCATTGGGGCTATCCGTAGAGTTACTGGATCGGAGAGATATTCACGATGGCCATTGCGGTCAGGCGCCCAAGGGCAATGAAGCATTCAGATAACGTCCGGACTTACCCCGATTTTACGAGTTGATGGGTCCGTTTCCATGGTTCGCGGTCTGGATACTTGCTGTCCCAATTGAACGCATTCCATGACAACTCGTCCATTATTATGCACAGTTGGCTTTACCTACGGTTCCCAACAAGTCCGAAAGCGGTTATGCAGGGACACCTGCCAATCTAGGAAGGAGGAGTCATGGTATCACTGGCTGCAAACTCAGATAGTACAAATGTGTGATGGTCGGAAGCGGGAAGCGGCCTGATGCAAAGCACTCGGCGCTTCAATGCTGGCAATGCGCCGGCGCTGGATAACATGATTGTTGATTGTCTCACGTTCAGTTCCGCACAGTGAAATAGGATTTGTAGCGGGGCTAAGCCATTGCTGGCTGCATTCCGCCTTGCGAGTAACACCCAGCGATACCTGGGAACCTTGCCAGCCCCACGTCCCTGAAGTGAGAGTGATCTGAGACATGCCTATTCCTCTTCTTCTCCATCATGGCAGCCAAAGCTAAGCTATATGCGGCGTGGCACCGCCTTGCGAGTAGCGCTCTGGATACCTGGCAACTTTATCAGTGCCACAACCACATTCAGCGCTCCAGTGTGACATACCTTTTTCGCATCCTATCCGCCAAATCTGACTCATGTATTTGATCGCCCCCCAATTGGTTGCCGAGTGTGATCCACCCGGGGCGTGCGTTGTGCTTCCTCCCGAATATCTCTATTTCGCTTGGTCAGTATCAGCGTGGACAGGAGCCGAACAAGCAGTTGGACAGAAGTGGTGAAATTGCGAGCAACGCAGGCAATACCTGTCAACCTTGTCAGCTCCACATCCCTGATGTGAGAGTGATCTGAGACATACCTATTCCTCTTCCTCTCCGTCATGCAGAAGTACTAAATTTGCGAGCAGGTGAAATTGAAAGAGGGGCCCCGCCCGGAATGGCATAGCTCAGTGGCACCAGAAGCGCTCGTGAAATCCGCTTGTCCGAGCAAGCGAACACGTACCGATCTTTCTTCCCCCGGGACACAGTCTCTCGATCAGTGAGTACGCCTCGTCCGGCTTGCGGCTCGTCTCCCGGACCTCGCTCACAATCACGTCCGTGTCGAGGCCGCGGTTGATCCACCGTGGCCAGATCAGGTTCCCGGAGGCATCGGTGGGCGCCTTGAGCCCCACGAGGAGATGCTCCTTCGTGTGACTGGGCACCAGTGCGTCAGCGGCGGCCTGCATCATGGAGCACACTGCGGGATGCAGCCGGGGGCGAACGAGAATGGACAATACTCACTTGAGCCAATGTCCCGTCCGCCCGGTCCTGATCACCCTCTGAAGCTGGTTCGTCTTCACCCAGATTATTTCGTCCACACGCGTGTACCCCCACACCCTGAGGCACTCGCGGCCCACCTCCATCGCGCGCCCCGTCACCCAGAGGAAGAGCAGGCCCTCGTCCTGCAGAGCTGACATCGGCATGTTGCGCATCTCGTCGTCCGTCATAGTCCCGTATGGTAACTGTATGCAGTACAATGTTGATGTCAGCCTATGCTCCCCAGTTTGCAGTGCAGTTGGAGAAGAGCGCACGCACACTCATATGAATATCCCATGGCGGATCGGCCATGATCACGTGGAACTTGCCCAGTATCCCATAGTCGAACTTGCGCAGATCGCAGTTCACCCACTGCGGCGGCAGCTGCCAGTCCCACATCATATCAGGACATCTCGCCGGAGCAATGCAAGAGACGCACCAGTCCGCTGCTGTACGTCCCCGCGGGGCCCCTGCCGATCGGCAAGCGCTGCTCCTCCGGCAGTCTCTGCCGAGGCCGGCTGTTCTCCATGTCGTTCGACTGGGGTGCTCCAGGCGCGTCCTCCCCGTCATAGTCCACTTCAAAGTGCAAGTACCTGCACGGCGCCTTTTCCTTCCCCCGGCCTCCCGCCCCGAGCCCACTGGGCAAGTACACGCTCCCGCTTGCCCTAGCAGGCGGCGGGCCGATACTCGGCGAGAGGGCGTAGGAGGGCTCGGAGTAGCACGTGTTGAGGTAGGAGCAGTGACCCAGGGAAGGGTCCGTGTGTGGGCGGAGGATGGGGCGGAAGTGCACGAGGCTGCAGGCGGTGAAGTGGCCGGTGAGGGCGTGTAAGGACTTGGCGCAGTCTAGCTTGGTGATGTGCGGGCAGAGGGGCTCGAATGTTTGGGTCGGAGCGGAGTGGAACTGAGAGAGGAAGGTGTGAGTCGTTAGTGCTGTATTTTGAGCAGAGTGAGGGAGAGGAGGGGCAGAGCGGAGACGTACGCGCTCGGCGAGCAGCCTGGAGCGGGCCGTACCCCTCTGGAGGACAGCCTGGAGCGTCTCCAGCTTGGTCAGCTTGCCTTCCTCGCCTTCACCTCTCTGGGACATATCTATATCGCAGTCAGCACGGATGCCTTCACAGGGAATATAAGAGACACGCCTTGGTCCATGTCACCCTCTCCCCTGCTCGGACCCACACTGACCTCAGTCAGCACCAGCTCCCCACGGTCCTCCTCCAGCCGCACCCGGCCCTGCTCCCAGCCCTGCTTGAGCGTTCTCAGGGCATCATCCACCAGCGCACGGTCGGAGAGCTTCAACCCCGCTTGGCGAGCTTTGGAGGGATTGGCGACTATGAGCCTGTGTGCGGGGTGGGTGTGTTAGTGAGACACCAGGAGGGTAAAGGGCCGGTAGGGACGTACTGTCGCAGGAGATCTTTGGACTTTGTGGGCAGGCTCAGCGGGGGTTGGGAGAGAAGGTACTCCTCCACGAGGGTTGCTGTTTGTTCCAGAGTCGGAGGCATGCTTGCGTGCGTGCGTACCCACAAGGCTGCTCAGGCTGCTCAGGCTGGGTGGTATGTAATAAAGTCGCGCACTAGGGACCGCTCGGTGACGCGCTGGAATGCCGCGATCGGGTGGCTGTGTGGCTGATCGGGGGAGGTGAAGCAAGTTTCTTGTGAGAACCCTGAGGGGTTCGGAGCGGTACGGGACTTATCTGCCTGACTCGGCCACGCTTGCAACCCACAACCCACAACCCACAACCCACAACCACAACCTGCGAGCAGCTACGTTGATTATTCCCCGAAAAGGCCCGCAAGCATGGCCCCGCCCATCCTCCTACCCTACGTCGACACCCCCAGCCCCGAGCCCGCCCTCCTCGCAGCCGCCGCACGCCTAGGCCACGTCCTCGTCCCCACCTCGTTCGACCTCACCCTCCTCCCGCCCTCGTGCGCATACACCATCCTCTACACCTCTCCTACGGCACCCTCACTGGACCAGATCACCGCATGGCTCGACAGCGGCGCAGAGCGCATCATCCTTCCCTGCCCGGCCTTCGACGACGCCTACGCCTCCCTCCCCGCGGGCAGGCTCGTGCAGAGCTTCATCCTTGGCCAGGAGACCCACAAGGACTACGCTGCCCTCGTGCTCATGCGTGCGACGGAGGCGCTTCCCCAGCAGGCCATCAAGGCGTTCCAGCAGGCGTACGCTGGCGAAGTGCTCCTCTGGGACGAGTCGGGAACTCCGACCCTAGAGGCGATCCGCGCGGCCGCCCCGCTGGGGGTGCCTGTCGTCGTTCCCCTCAGCCAGCTCACCGTGGGTCCCACAACGAAGGAGAAGCTCAACATCGCCGACGCGTTCCTTGCACCCGTCGTGTCCGACCGGCACGACGGGCTCATTCCGACGGTGGTGAGCGCGTACCCGCAGGGCGGTCGCACCCTGGGCATGGTGTACTCCTCGCGGGAGAGTGTGCGCGAGGCGCTGCTCTCGGGTAAGGGCGTGTACTTCTCCCGCCGGCACGGGCTGTGGCGCAAGGGCGAGACGAGCGGCGCGACGCAAGACATTGTGCGCATCGTCGCGGACTGCGACGCGGACTGCCTCGAGTTCCAGGTGGTGCAGCACGGTGCCGGGTTCTGCCACCTTGCCACACCCAGCTGCTTTGGGAATATGTCCGGCATCGCTGCACTCGAGGGAACGCTCAAACAGCGCTTTGCCAGCGCGCCGGAGGGAAGCTATACGGCACGCTTGTTTGGCGATCCTCAGCTGCTCAGGAGCAAGATCATGGAAGAGGCGGACGAGTTGTGTGCGGCCGAGACGAAGGAGGACGTCGCGTTCGAGGCGGCCGACCTGATCTACTTCGCCCTAGCGAAGTGTGTGAGCAAAGGCGTGAGTGTGCAAGATATCGAGCGGAGCTTGGACAGGAAGGCGTACAAGGTCACACGACGGAAGGGCGACGCGAAGCCGCAGTGGATGCAGAATGGCGCCGCTTCGGAGAGCTCGAAGGCTGCTGCTGCGACGAACGGAAATGTAGCAGCTGCAACGGCGAAGCCTCCCGCATCCGCGTCCGAGCTGGCACCCGACGCGCCCATCCAGATGCGCTCCTACGACCTCGCCTCTGTCCCCCCATCCCAGCGCGCGGGGATGATGAAGCGTCCCACGCTGAAGAGCGAGGAGATGATCGCAAAGGTGCGGCCGATCGTGGACGCCGTGCGCCTGCGGGGGGACGCGGCGCTGCGTGAGCTCACGCTCAAGTTCGACAAGGCCGATCTGGGCGAGGTCGTCATCCGCCCGCCGTTCAGCCAGGAGTCGATGCGCCTCCCTGCAGACGTGAAGGCGGCGATCGACCAGGCGTATAAGAACGTGTACGCCTTCCACGCCGCGCAGGCGGATAAGACCATCCTCGAGGTCGAGACGATGCCGGGCGTGGTGTGCAGTCGCTTTGCGCGGCCTATTGCCCGCGTGGGGCTGTACGTGCCCGGAGGGACAGCGGTGCTTCCCTCGACCGCGCTCATGCTCGGCATCCCTGCCCAAGTCGCAGGGTGCAAGGAGATCGTCCTCGCCACGCCGCCCCGCCCGGACGGGAGCATCGTCCCCGAGGTGATGTATGTCGCCTCGCTCGTCGGCGCCACGTGCATCCTCAAAGCCGGCGGCGGGCAGGCTGTTGCAGCCATGGCTTACGGCACGGAGACGGTGCCGAAGGTCGACAAGATCTTCGGCCCCGGAAACCAGTGGGTCACGGCCGCCAAGATGCTCGTCCAGAACGACACAGAGGCGCTCGTCGCGATCGACATGCCGGCCGGGCCGAGCGAGGTGCTGGTGATCGCGGACCGCACGGCCGATGCAGAGTTCGTCGCTGCGGACCTGCTCTCCCAGGCCGAGCATGGGGTGGACTCCCAGGTCGTGCTCGTTGCGATCGACCTGACGCCGGAGCACTTGCGGAGCATCGAGCTCGCCGTGGATCGGCAGGCGCGCGCGCTTCCGAGAGTAGAGATCATGAAGGTCTCGGTTAGCAAGAGCCTGATCGTCAAGGTCAACACGGTGCAGGAGGCGCTACAGTTCTCGAACGAATACGCGCCGGAGCACCTTATCCTGCACCTCGAGGACGCGCCGGGCGCGGTGCAGTATGTGCAGAACGCAGGGAGCGTGTTCGTCGGCGCTTACTCGCCGGAGAGGTACGTGAAGTGGATGTGTTTTCCGGGAAAATGATCCTGATCGGGGATTGTTCAAGCTGTGGAGATTATGCGTCCGGGACGAACCACACACTTCCGACGAACGGGTTTGCGCGCCAGTTCAGCGGGGTCAACACCCAGTCGTTCCAGAAGCACATCACCTCGCAGCAGGTGACCAAGGCTGGGCTGGGCAAGCTGGGCCCGGTGGTCGTGACTCTGGCAGAGTGCGAGGGGCTCGACGCGCATGCGAACGCCGTCAAAGTCAGGCTGGCCGCGCTGGCCAAGGAGTAGTTACAGGGAATATGAAGCACAAAAGAGGGAAATACTAGTTGTATTCTTGTATTATCTGTGGTTGTTAGACGGGTCGCTTGACCCTTAGTTGCGGGATAGTGTGTTATCAACAATCGAATGGTGGAAGATTCGGTGGAAACGCCGGCCGTCGAAACCCGTCGCCACTCGGCACGGGGTAGCTGTGTGGCTGTGGGGCGCGTATCCAGATGCGGAGAGGGGGCGCGGAAGGAACGGGTTGGGCTAGCGGGCCTATTCAATCGTCACACGCTCCCTGCGCTTTTACCCTAACCACCAACGCCGCTCTCTCTTCCTCTTGTCACAAGTCCACGTCCAGTCGGTCCTGCACCCCCTCCCTACCCCCTCACCCTCCCTCCCCCACCCCTCACCCAGCAAAAACCATCGCTTATTCCCACACGCCTTGTCAGGCAGCATCCGACTCTCTCTTCTGCACCCTCCCACTGCCTGCACGCCCAGTGCTGCAGACAGCCAGAGCCCGCGCAAGCAACCGATCAGCAGCTCACCACGCCGATCGCGACCAACGCGGCACAAGCACGGACTCGCACTCGGTACTCGACAGCTGTTCCATACCTGATAACAAAACCGTCGCAACGTAAGTGCTCCTTTTGATCATACGAGCAGCCGGGTGAGAGCATATATGCGCAGCTTTCATTAGGTCTCGACTGCCCAAGCCTACCGATACTTAGAAAAACGCAAAGCCGAGGCTCCCGTCTCGATCCAAAAAAACATCAAAACTCGTCAATCCAAAAAAAAAACCTGAAACTCCTCTATCCTATTCACGACAGTGCGTCATGACAGACGTCGCGGCCCAGACGCCTCCGCCCCCTGCGGCAGGTGATAAGAAGGAAGCGAAGCCTGGGAACGGGAATGGAGGTGCGGGGCAGCGCGCTCAGAAGAAGGCAGCGCCGGTGCGATCCAACTCGACCAACGAGCGCGATCGCGAGGGCAGGTCGACGTCCCGCCCCACTTCGCGCGGCAGCCAGAAGAAGGGCAACGGCACCGGCACGGGCAACGGAAACGGTAGTGCTCCCGAAGCCGAGAAGAAAGCAGCCGCCGAGAATCGTCCCAGGCGCGAGAACAGCCAGCGTTCGACCGGCGGGGCACGTCGTCAAGGCCAGGGCCCGACTCAGAGTCAGGCACGCAGCTCATCCGTCAGTAAGGACGCTCCTGCGCCTGCGGCCGGGACGTCTCCGCAACCCGAGGCGGCGCTCAGCTCCCTGCAGAAGATGATCAGCGATATGAAGGCCATGCAGCCTCCTTCCACGAGCACGGCCGCTTCTCCGCCTCCGGCAGCCCAGCCTGCACAGCCGTTCCATTCCAATCTCGCGCCCGACGCGCCCGTCTTCCAGCCCGGTGTCATCTATCCTCCCCCTCCTCCCCCTCCTCAGCAACAGCAGGAGCAGGAGAAGGCCGAAGTCCCGCCCCGTCATCGCAAGGCTGCCAGCATGAGCGCTGCACCCGCTTCGTTCAGTAGCTACTCCTTCCCGTCCAGCAACTCCGGCTCCGGCTTCTCTTCCCAGCTCGGACCCATGGTCGAAGATGTCGAGGACGGCAATGTCACCTTCGAGGAGGGTGAGATCGCCGAACCCCAGCAGCCGATCTACACCAGTGCGCAGCAGGGTCAACAGCCTGCATTCACCGCGCCTCGTTTCGCCGCCCTCGCCGCCCAGCGCCAGCAGCAGGCGGCTCAACTTCCCGAGCCCTCTCTTGGCCCCAGTGGGCGCCCTCAACTCGCCCCGTCCTTCGTCTTTGGTGCTCGCAAGCGCGGTGCCTCCGCCGCCGGTGGCGTGCAGAGCCTCGGCCCCGCGATCGGCGAGGAGGATGCGGAGTACAAGATCCCGCAGGGCCAGTATGGCGTCGAGGAAATGCAGATGCCCATGCCGATGCCTACTGGTATGGGTCATGGGCGTGCACAGAGCGAGATGCCTGGCATGACCGGGTTGATGGCTGAGCAGGTGAGCTTCGGGTCTGATCCAGTATATATGCATGTACTGACCCCAAGTAGATCGCCTTGCAAAACCAGATCGAGGCCCTGCAGCAACAGCAACAGCAGCTCCTCCAGCAGCAGCTAGTCGCTGGTACGATCGTCCCCGGCTTCCCTGGTATCAGCCCCTCGCAGCTCCCCGCCGCCGCTGCTCGCAGCGCCGCCCACCGTCGCATCCAGAGCCAGCAAGTCCCCATGGGCAGCTTGGGCATGATGGGCGGCTTTGCGCCAGCCGAGTTCGCTCAGCCCGGTATGCCTCCCATGGGCCCGATGGGCATGCCCCCTGGGATGCCCTTCGGGATGCCGGGCATGAACCCGCAACTGTCGCCGCAGATCCCCATGCAGCAGCAGATGCCTCAGCAGATTGGACGTGGTAACGCCCATGGACGCAGGCACAGCGTCAATGTTTTGGCCAAGGGTCACCAGCCCCAGCCTAGTGCTGGATATAACTTCTATAATGAAGGCTATGATGAGGGCTTCTCGCCGCCTGGCGGAGCCCACTCGCGTCAAGCTTCGAGGCAGGACTCAAGCTGGAGGATCAGTAAGTTTATACCATCCGTGCATGCAAGAGCTGTTTTGAAATATGTTTCTGCAGACGGCGGCGCCGGTGCCCTTCAGAATGAGAGTCCCTTCGCTGCAGACCTCGCGCAAGCCCAGGCCCAGCTCCAGAGCCTGCAGCAGTTCCGTGCTGCCTCGGGCGGGCACCACCAGAAGATGGCCTCGTTCAGCTTCCCGAACATGCTGCCCAATTTCATGGCCGCTAACGCCCTCGGCATGCCCGGGTTCAACCTTTTCCAGCAGCAGCAGCAGCAGTTCCAGATGCAGTTGCAGCAGCAGTCCAACCAGCCTCAGCGCAAGTCCCTCTTTGCACCGTACCTTCCTCAGGCGTCGCTCCCACCCCTCCTGGCTGCGGGCAAGCTCGTCGTTGGTATCCTCCGAGTGAACAAGCGCAACAGGTCCGACGCGTACGTCTCCACCGAAGTGCTCGACGCGGACATCTACATCTGTGGCTCCAAGGACCGCAACCGCGCGCTCGAGGGCGACATTGTTGCCGTAGAGCTGCTCGATGTGGACGAGGTTTGGGGCACGAAGAAGGAGAAGGAAGAGAAGAAGAGGAAGAAAGAGGAGAACGCGGCGTACGACGTCGTCAAGCTCAATGCGGGCAAGAAGAACGATAAGAAGAAGGACGACGTTGAGGTCGAGGGCCAGGGATTGATGCTATTCGAGGACGAGGAGTACGTGCATTGTTTCTACATATCATTCGGAGGTTGATATTATTCGTCAGAGTCACTGATGAAGTCAAGCCCCAGTTCGCCGGCCATGTCGTCGCTGTTGTCGAGCGCATGCCAGGTCAGCTCTTCTCCGGCACTCTCGGTCTCCTGCGTCCTTCGTCCGCTGCCACCAAGGAGAAGCAAGAGGCCGAGCGTCGCGAGCGCGAGGGTGACAAGGAGCCCGAGGAGAGGCGCGGCGCCACCGAGAGGCCCAAGATCGTCTGGTTCAAGCCAACCGACAAGCGTGTGCCGCTTATTGCCATCCCTACTGAGCAAGCGCCGCCCGATTTTGTCGAGAACTCTGAGGCGTATGTCAACCGCCTCTTCGTCGCGTGCATCAAGCGTCACCCGATCTCGTCCCTGCACCCTTTCGGTACCCTTGTTGAAGAGCTTGGCGCGATTGGCGAGCTGGAGGTCGAGACGAGTGCCCTGCTGAAGGATTGCAACTTCCCCACGGAGGACTTCTCGGACAACGTCCTGAAGTGCTTGCCTCCCCTGCCTTGGACCATCCCTGATCGCGAGTACGAGACCCGCCGTGATCTTCGCAGCGATCGTGTCTTCACCATCGACCCGTCGACGGCCAAGGATCTCGATGATGCCCTGTCGGTCAGGAAGAACGAGGATGGCACCTACGACGTTTCTGTCCACATTGCAGATGTGTCGTACTTCGTCAAGCCCAACACCGCTCTGGATAGGGATGCCAAGAAGAGGGCTACCAGTGTTTACCTCGTTCAGCGTGCTGTGCCGATGCTGCCTCCGGCGCTCAGCGAGGAGTTGTGCAGTCTGGTGCCTGGCGTAGACCGGCTCGCCTTCACCGCCATCTTCAATATGTCGCCGCAGGGCAAGGTTATCGGAAGTTGGTTCGGCCGTACCATCATCAGGTCTGCCGCAAAGCTCGCCTACGCGAACGCTCAGAATGTTATCGATGGCCGTCCCCTTGGCGATGTTCAGATTGCCCCCGAGCACTCGGTCAGCGAGATCGAGGAGGACATCAAGATGCTCTACGTAAGTTGATGACACTGCTCCCCGCGATGACCAGGTGCTGATGTTGATATAGGACTTGGCAACCAAGCTGCGCGAGGCTCGCTGGGAGGCAGGGGGCCTTCGTATCCACTCTCTGAAGCTCAGCTTCGAGCTTGACGAGAACAACATGCCTCTCGACTGCGAACCTAATGACCGCACGGAGTCGAACTCGCTTATCGAGGAGTTCATGCTACTCACGAATATGAACGTGGCCAAGATGATCGCCGCTTCGCTGCCCGAGCAGGCGATGCTTAGGCGCCACGAGGAGCCTATTCCTCGTCGTCTCGAGAGGTTCGCCGAGCAGGCCAAGCGCCTCGGGGTTGAAATGGATATCTCCAGCGCTGGTGCTTTGCAGAAGTCGTTCAATTCTATTGTGGACCCAGCCCTCCGCAGGCAGCTGGAGATTCTGGCGACTAAGGCGATGCATCGGGCAAAGTACTTCTGCTCTGGCATGCTGGATATCGCCAAGTACCAGCATTATGCCCTCAATGCACCGCTGTACACTCACTTCACCTCTCCTATCCGCCGCTACGCCGATGTGCTCGTTCACAGGCAGTTGGACTGCGTGTTGCAGAATCGTACGTACAGCGAAGGTCCATTTAATATGTTTACTAACTTCATTGCAGCTGCAGATGCGGAGAGCAGGTTCAACATGGACCGTGATGCTGTGGCTAAGATCGCCCAGCAGTGCAATATGTCAGTCTGTCTCTGTTCTTACGGTCTGTCCTGTGCTGACTGCCTTACAGTAAGCGGGATTCTGCCAAGCTTGCCCAGGAGCAGTCTGCGCACTTGTATCTGTGCCTCCTGCTCTCCGACTTGTCCCAACGCTATGGCCCTGTTGTTCGTCAGGCTCGTGTCGTCGGCATTTTGGATGCTGCGTTCGACGTATTTGTGCCCGACTTTGGTATTGAGAAGCGTGTTCACGTTGATCAGATGCCCATCGAGGTGCGTTTCGATTGCAGATGTATATCGAGCTTCAACTGATCCGTTGGGCATAGAACCACGTCTACGATGAGCACGCCCACTCCTTGCAGATCTATTGGACCAACAAGGACGTCATTTCGTGGCTCGCAGAAACTAGTAGCGACGACCCGCATCTGCAGAAGATGCGTCGCACTGCAGAGATGCATGCCCGCAATCAGGCGAACATGGAGTTGACGTCCCGCCAACCCACCGACGAAAGTGCTCTCTTCGAGGAGCCCGAGGATGACGAGCCTGCAGATACCGGTGCCACTGAGAACATCGAATCGAAGCAGCACGCTATGTCTCGTAGGAAGGAGATGCCGCCCTTCGAGGGCCTCAGGGACACTGCTGGTCACAAGATCCAAGAGATAAAGGAGTCTATGCTCGTTCCGGTCATCGTCACGGCCGACCTGACCAAGAGCCCTCCCGTGATCAAGGTGTACAGCGTCAACCCTTACGCCAAGAAGAAATAAGCCGTCTTGAGAAGCTAGCCCTGCCCGGTTCTTGTTTGCTCGTCATTCCCGTTCATGATTTACGTATGATTCTCTTCCTTATTGGCCACGTCCTCCGCTCTTCATCATTCGGAAACCCCTGCACTCGAAACGTTTGTTCTCTCCACCGGGGACATTCACCAGCGCGACACATCATCTCCTTGTGCCCGTGCCGTAGTCACAGCAGCCACGTTCATGTCCTGTACAATATGCGTGAAATGATCATTTATGCCGTTAATCCATGTGCCTATCAACCCTTCCACCCTCTGCTACCCTATCTACCGCATCGGTCTATACAACATCCTCAACGCTCACCAGCTCACAACCCCAATCTTGCAACTCTCCCAACACCTTCTCAGTAGCGCTAGCATCCACGCCCCTGACGGCTTCCTTGACCACAAGCGTCCTGAATCCGAACTTGCAAGAATCGATCGCGGTGAATCGCACGCAGTAGTCGGTGGCAAGCCCAACAATGACGACCGTCTCGATCCCTGCACCATGGAGGGTCTTGATAAGGGGCGTGAAGAACGTGTATTGGTTCTACAGGCGGGTTAGCGTATGGAGTCACGCTTGCAGGATATACGCACGTCAGCAAAGGCAGAGTACGCGTCTACAGCGACATTTGTACCCTGCACAATGTCAACGAGGAGAATAGCCGCAACGACTTGACACGCGCCTTCTGGATTACTACGGCATCCTGCCCCAGCTTCCCTTTCAGGCCCGCTTCAAACTCGCAACCCTACGCGTATCTGAACCATCTGCCCCGGCAGTATGCGCATAGAACGCACATGGGTTCCCTGCACACAGTGGTCCGGCCACAGCATCTGCTGCACCGTCTCGCCCGGCGCGTGCAGCTTGGGCACGGGGATGCTGGTGAACGGCTCGGCATGGTGTGTCGAGGCGAAGGACACGTGTCCGTGTGGATGGTCTGCGCAACCTCAGTGTCTAACCCATTCCATTATGCGGACTCTCATGTACAGTCCTGATGCGGCTATGAATACATAAGGGAGTCACACGAGCAGACGCCGCGCACTTGGCTCGCCACGACCAGGTCCCACTGCCTGTCTGCCAGCAGGCGGTATACGTGTGGCAGGATGTCCCTCCCCTCGGGCACGGCGAGCGACCCATCCGGTGGGAGGAAGTCGTTCTGTATGTCGACGAGCAGGAGCGCCGTCTTTGTCTTCATTGCGGAAGTGGAACGCGGCATGTTGATGGCAAGAGCGGAGAGCGGAGCGGGCGGAGTCGGAGGAGGCACGCAACGCAGGGGTCCGATGAGATAGGGTCCATAAATAGTTGACTTCTCGACCATCGATGGGCGGTGCGTTGCCTCGTGCTCCTTTGACTCTTGACGACAACGAGCTACCAGTATACCACCATGGCTGCCGCTAGCGTACGTGCCTTGATTGTACTAGCAATAATGTTTGATGATGTACTGAGCTGATCTCCCCGTCCAGGCAACGCCCAAAATGCGGGACCGAATGACCGCATACATCACCTCCCTGCAAAAGGACATCACTGCATCGCTCAACACGGTCGACTCGTCAAGCTCGTTCAAGGAGGACCACTGGGTGCGCTCCGAAGGAGGTCTGGGAAACTCGTGCACTCTTCAGGGCGGGGCAGTGCTCGAGAAGGCCGGGGTGAACATCTCGGTCGTGCATGGACAGCTACCGCCCCCGGCCATCGCCCAGATGAAGGCGAACCACAGCGAGATCGCGTACGACCCCAAGAGCGGGAAGAGCCTCCCTTTCTTCGCCGCTGGCATCTCGATTGTCATACATCCGCGCAACCCACACGCGCCGACTATGCACGCCAACTACCGGTACTTCGAGATTGACAACCCGGCTGACGCGGGCGGCGAGGCGAAGGCGGATGACGGGCCCATGGCGTGGTGGTTCGGCGGCGGGAGTGACCTCACGCCGTCATATCTGTACGAGGACGACGCAGTGCACTTCCACAGCACAATCAAGGCTGCCTGCGACCCCTTTGGGGCGGAGATCTATCCTTCATTCAAGAAGTGGTGCGACGAGTACTTCTATATCCCGCACCGGAAGGAGAGTCGAGGCCTGGGCGGGATCTTCTTCGACGACTTATCGAGTGGTGCCCACGCGCGGCTACCGGAAGGCGCGCAGAAGCCGAACACGGCGGATGAAATCTTTGCTTTCATCCAGGCCTGCGGAAACGCAATTGTGCCAAGCTACCTGCCGCTCGTTGCCCGCCGGAAGGACTCCCTGTATACGGATGAGCAGCGGCGCTGGCAGTTGATCCGCCGCGGGCGCTACGTCGAGTTCAACCTCGTGTACGACCGAGGTACCAAGTTCGGCCTGCAGACGCCCGGTGCGAGGATAGAGAGTATTCTCATGAGCCTGCCGGAGACGGCACGTTGGGAGTACATGTCCGACATGGGCGGCGAGGGCACGGAGGAGGGCCGGCTGATGGCCCTCCTGATGAAGCCGCGTGACTGGGCGTAAGTGCGCGTACGTAACGACATGCCTAGCCGCACAGCGGAGGCCAATGGTCACTGTATTATTAGCGCATCCAGCAAATGAATAGAGAAGGCACCCCTCAAAGAGCGCCGCAAATGCCGCCGTATCCCCGTTTGTGGCATGGCGCCAAGCCATGTGCTGATCATCGCGGAACCGGAAGGTTCTCCGAAACGACGAAGAACGCGGGTTGTCATGTCCAATTGAATGGCCTGGTCGTTAGCGCCGTCATCGCGAGCCTAAACCTGCAGCCCTCGCTCACGGCATCACAGCACATCGGTATTGCTCGTGATCGATCTTTTCCCAAGATGCTTATCGCGAACGGGATGTTATATCTACCCGCATCGACTCCGATCTTCGAATCCGCCGTCTTCCCCTGGCATCCGTCGCCGCCGCCCCTTATATGTCGATGGCATCGGCAAAGATACCCCTCAGCCAAGCTGCAGAGGTAGCTCTTGCTATGGCGTCGACAAACGAATCCGAGAGCTCCTCGACGATTTCGCTGCGGCAAGACCATACTTCTGGGGTCGAACTGCCTTTTCAAGTGCTCACTTCAAACCCCGACCTCCACGTGGTTGGGGGCCCCGGTCCTGTCGTCGCCGCACCCGCCTCTACGCCGGCTGGCACCATGGGCATGACACTGAGCTCTATGGGAGAAACCAACTGCTTGACGGAGCATGCCGTGCGGCCAGACTGTCGTATAGACAACATGGACCGACATTTTCCGGTGCACTCACTTTCTGCTCCCGACCCCACAATGGCAGAAATGGTTGACACCGAGGCGGCTGCCGACATCGATACAAAGGAGTCGACCGATGAAACGCGCGCTCCTTCCGAAGGTTTCATGGATTCAGGATGGGAGTCTGCTGTAGGCGCCCAGAACTTGCCTCTCGACTTCATCTTCGAGCTCGAACCAGCCTCTGCACCGCAAGAAATGCTCACGCAGAGCCTCGCTGACACCTACGAGGCTATGATGATATTGGGCCGGAAGAAAGATGCTGTTGCGTTAAGCGAAGTCGCTCAACATTTGGAGAGTGCTTTCCGCGAAATGGACCTGCAACTGCCCTCGGCGTCTTCATCTGACGTCGGCCTATTCGCCTCTACATTACCAGCCGTTAGATCCGGTCCCGACGACGCTATGATGCAAGACGACGCTGGGTCTCCACCAGAAGGCGCCAACTCCGACCTCCGCTCTCCTGAAGTCGACCCAGACGTACCAGAAGATGGTCCCGCGGAGACCGAAGACCACGTGACCGCCTTGCGAAGAGCGACCATCGCGGCGGTAGATTGGGACTTCGTTCGCTTCGCCGCCGCGCTCTTTCATGGTTCTGAGCGCTCACCGAGGCTGGGAAGGGTGGGCTATGCAGAACATAGCATCGTTCGAGCGCTATTGTTCGAGGATGATGTCATTTGGGTCGCCCGCATCCCGCTCTTGCGATCACTGGAGCGACCGGTGTCCGAGGACGACCTCGCGTTGCTGTCAAGGCAAGTGTCAAATGGCGTGGCTACACTCCGTTATGTGGCTGCCCACACCGAGATCCCCGTTCCAGCCCTGCATTATTGGACCTCTTCCCAGGATGGTGGCGGAGCCGGTCTTCCATTCCGGCTCGAGAGCGTTCCTCTTGGAGCCCCCCTGTCCGGACTTTGGGACGACATGACAGCAGACCACCGATCTGTCGTCCTTGAACAGATCGCCACCATCTATCTGGAGCTGAGCTACAACTGCCGGCTGCCCAAGATCGGTTCTCTCTACATGCGTGCTCGTTCGGCCATTTGCGAAGCGCTGAATGGCGAGGTAAATGACCCGGGCCCAATACTCTTCCCGCCTTCTCTCGACATATCCTCCTTCCCAGATCGACAGTCCCTAGGTGGGCCATACACATATGGCCTTGACTACCTGGACGACGATGCGCACGCTTGCCTCGACTTGATCCGCCTCTCGCACTTTGGCAGCGCGCAGAACGCAAGCCGCTATGTTGGCTGCTGGCTGCTTCGCTCCCTTCTCCCGTACGTGTACCACTACGGGCACGCGATGGCCGATTCCAAGGGGTTCGCCCTCTTCCCCGGCAATTTTGGGCTCGACAACCTCTGGGTCGACCGTGTGGAGGGCGCCGGTGGCGGAGGGTGGAAGCTCACCGCAGTGCGGGACTGGGACTTTAGCAGCACCCTCCCCAACTCGTCTTTCTCCCAGTTCCCTCCCTTTCTGCAGGAGGACCCCCTGCTCCCACCTCCCAGCCCGGGGCGGGAGGCGCGCCTGACCAGCTCCCAAATCACCCTCCTCGAGCACCTCCGCTCGCAGGAAATAACACGCGACATCTGGATCCCCCTGACCTCGCACATGGACCTCTCGCACCTCTCCCATGCCGTGTGCGCCGCCCTGCACAACCCCGAGCTGGGCGCGGACTACGCAGTGTGGGACGAGGTGCACGTCGGGAGGCCGCAGAGGTTCGACATGTACTGGGAGGCGGTGGAGGGGCTCGAGAGGGGGGTGCTGCGGGAGGTGCTGGGCGAGTTTGGGAGGGATAGGGAGGTTAGGGAGAGGGTGGTGAGCCTACTGGATCCGGATGGGACCGTAGAGATACCCGAGGAAAGTGCACATGAACTGTTGGAGAGGATCAGGGAGGTGCGGGAACTGGAGGAGGAGAGGACGTATCTCGAAGAACTGCTCGCACGCTAATGGACAAGGGGCTGTAATGGGTATGTGGTAATTTCTTTCTTAACACCTAAACATGCGCATATGGCCCTAATCATCGTCTTATCTGTGCATGCCAGTCTCATGATACACTGTCGTAATGATACATCTCGCATATATCTCCATTAGGTTGTGGCTTGTCACAGTGTTACACGATCCAGTGCCCCGCAGCCACCAGAACCGCAGCTACCAGCACTAAAGCAGCCCCAGGCCTACCCAGTTCCCTAGTCTCACTAGCAAGGTCCATCACCTTCCCCCCCACCGGCCCATCCGTGTCGTTTCCCGACGCGTTCGCGCTCAGGGGTATGACGACCCACGTCAAGACAGTTGTGGCCGTTGGCTGCACAACTCTCACCATCCCGCTTCCGGTTGGCGCAGTCGTAGGGAACGGGGGAAGGAGGGTGCTGTTGCCGTCCACCTGGTCCAGTTCCGGGAGGGTTAAGGTGCCGTTTGTTAGAGATGTGGTATTGGAGGCGGTAGGGGTAGAGAAGGCGAGCTGGCCCGTGCCCCACGGGATCGCGTCGCCCGAGGGCTGGGTGGGGTACTCCGGGGGAACGGTCGTCCCGTCTGGCGCAGCGATCTACCGCAAGACGGCCATCAGCCCCTCTCCCCGCAGCAGAGCCATAGCGCTGGGCCCAGACAAGAAAGGAAGAAAGACGCACCGTAAACCTGCTGGTCCACACCGGGCTATCCGCCCCAGGCTGAGAGAACTCATAGAAGTAGATGGCGCTGTAGGGCTCCACTTCGGGGCAGAGGTAGCTGTAGGATGTTGGGGCGGCGGAGGTGCCGTCCAGCGCGGTGAGGACGGTGAGGACGGGGAGCATGGCCATGTTTTGGCCGGACATGAGCTCTGGGATCCGTGCGCCCAAGAAGAACAGCAGCAAGCAGAAGCAGGCAGGGGTCAGTGGTCACCCTGTGCGATGGTTTAGGATGGGGGGAGGCGCATACGGATAGTGACGTTTGTCCACTCGCCCGTGGGGTCGGGTGTCCAGCTGATGGAGCATGAGGAGCCGGCGCGGAAGGTGTCGGTGGGGCCAGGGCCGGTGGGAGTGAGCGCTGCTCGGGCGAGGAGGAGGAGGGCAGAGAGCACGAGGGCTTGGGAGAGCATCTTCAGGGGAGGGGAGGAGGGGGGAGGGGGGGTTGCCTGGACGGTGAGGGAGGGAGGGAGAGGGGTGATGTGAGGGAGGGGGCAGACGGCCTGCGACTGCTGATGATGCCTCCTCCTCCAGAGCAAGGTCCTTTATACCCCACCAGCATCCTCGATCCTCACAACCGGAAGGAGAGACACACAAGAACAGCACATCGGTATTCCAGAACAAGACAAAAGCTAAGACGCAAGCCAACATGGACGTACTTTGCGAAACAGCTACTAGGACGGAAGATCGAAGACTCGGAGAGCCCCGGGAGCGCGTCACCTCGCCCGATCACCACCCGATCGCGACATTCCAGCGCGTCAGCGACCGTCTTCTATGTACCCCACCCGCCTGAGCGGCCTGGGCAGCCTTTGGGGTGCGCGCATACAAGTGTGCCCCCGACTCTGGAACAGACAGCAACACTCGTCGAGGAGTACCGCCTCTTCCAACCCCCTCTTAGCCTGCCCACAAAGTCCAAATATCTCCTGCGACAGTACGTCCCTACCCGCTATTGAAGCTCCTAGTGTCTTACTAACACCCACCCCGCATACAGGCTCATAGTCGCCAACCCTTCCCGAGCACGGCGAGCGGGGTTGAAGCTCCGACCGTGCGCTGGGCTATGACGCCTTCAGAACTCTCGGACAGGGCTGGGAGCAGGGGAGGGTGAGGCTGGAGGAGGACTGCGGCGAGCTGGTGCTGACTGAGATCAGTGTGGGGCCAACCAGGGGAGAGGTGATATGGACCAAGGCATGTCTCTTCTATTCGCGGAGAAGGTATACGTGCTGACTATGGTATAGATTACCCCAGAAAGCTGAAGGCGAGGAAGGCAGGCTGACCAAGCTGGAGACCCTCCAGGCTGTCCTCCAGCGAGGTACGGCCCGCTCCAGGCTGCTCGCCGAGCGCGTACGTCTCTTCTCTCCCTCCTCCTGCTCTCCCTCTCTTCGTCGAAGATACAGAACTGACAACCCCCTCATTTCTCTCCACAGTTCCACTCCGCTCCGACCCAAACGTTCGAGCCCCTCTGCCCGCACATCACCAAGCTAGACTGCGCCAAGTCCTCCCACGCCCTCACCGGCCACTTCACCGCTTGCAGCCTCGCCTCGTGCACTTCCGCCCCATCCTCCGCCCGCAACACGTGTTACTCCGAGCCCTCCTACGCCCTCTCGCCGAGTATTGGCCCGGCCCCTGCTAGAGCGAGCGGGAGCGTGTACTTGCTGAGTGGCCTGGGGGCGGGAGGCCGGGGGAAGGAGAAGGCGCCGTGCAGGTACTGCACTTTGAAGTGGGCTATGACGGGAGGAGGCGCCTGGAGCACCCCAGTCGAACGGCATGGAGAAGGACCGCCTTCCGTACAGGCTGCCGGTCGATCTCCTGGGGCCGCGCAGCGCGGACTGGTGTGTCCCTCGCTCGCATTGATCGGGCGAGATGTATTGACTTGGTGAAGGGTACCAGCGGCCGTCGCAGTGGGTCAATTGCGATCTGCGCAAATTCGACTATGGGCTCCCGGGCAAGTTTCATGTGATCATGGCCGATCTGCTCCACCGTCGGATATCCATATCAGTGTGCCTGCTCTCTTCTCCAACAGCACTGCAAACTAGTGAGCAGCAGGGCTGACATCAACATTGTACTGCATACAGTTACCATACGGGACTATGACGGATGATGAGATGCGCAACATGCCGATGTCAGCTCTGCAGGACAAGGGCCTGCTCTTCCCCTGGGTGACATGGGTGTGTTGCACATCTCATAATTAGCTTAGGGTAGGCATCTCTTACCTTAGCAGAATAGGGCCACTCTGCCAAACTGGTTTTGAGACTGTCAAGATGGGGTTCATGCATTCTTGGTTCAAGATCCTATATCATGAGGGATTGGTTTTGGCAAGTCCTGACATCTACACCATCAGACATCAAGGATGTGCCATCCTCTATGCTACACATTGTCAGGGCACACAATACTAGACACAAGGCTGTCTGCAAAAGTGGTCCAAGATTATCAAGGAGGAGACAAGATGTTGAGCAAGAGGGACGATATGGGGGTAATGGAGGAAAGCTGAGCACCAGATATTGCAACAGTTCGTCTGACAGTATCGAGAGGTTGCTGAGGTTTCAAAGTTTTGATTGAGCTTGTGATGCCTAGTTCAACTACACAAGTATTGTGGAGGATCCTAAGAGATCAGATCTAAGGACAAAACTACAAATGGGTCAATACTATATATGAGAAGGCTGAAAGTATCTTTGAAAGGGGAACTGTACAGTCAGTTTAGGGCAAGCACCTCTTACCTTGGCAGAATAGGGATGCTCTGTCAAAATGGTTTTGAGACTGTTGAGATGGGGTTCGTGCCTTCTTGGTTCAAGATCTCATATTGTGAGGGATTGGTTTTGGTGACTCCTGACACACATTGAGCTGCTCAATGCAGACAATTTGTACGGATGGAAGTGGTTCATGCAAGCCATACTGACAGAGTCTGGTCTCCTCAAGTATGTGGATGGTACGGTACCTAAGCCAAAGGTGACAGACAAGGACAATCTGATGGAAATGGAGAGGCAGAGGATTGCAGATTGGGAGGCAATAGATGTGAGGGCACAGAACCAGATTGAGCTGTTGTTAGGGGACACCCTGTTTGGCCCAGACTTTGACCACTTTTGGCAATGTTCATAAGGTTTGGTCATTTTTGATGGAGTGTAGCACTTGTGGTATACCTTTGGACAACCAAACAATGAGTTTGGCCATATCAGCATAGGATTAGATAAGGCTCTGCAAGGCTGTGACCCTTCAGCTATGTGGGGCTATGTGGGGCTATGCACAGCTGTGTTCAATAGTGTTTCAGGTAGTGTTAGGTAGTATATCAGTGTTTTGGGAGAAGGTGAGGCTGTGAGGGCACACAGTCTAGCAAGGCTGCTGACTAAACCCAACTGAGTCAAAGAGACCAAAGACAAGGGATTTGGGGGAGGTTGTGGCTGACAGTGTCCAATAACCAACCAATTGTACCCTTCGTAAGTCCAACTAGGAGATACGTGGGATGTCAAAGGTAGTTTGGATGAAGTAAGCAGAGTTTGGAGAGAGTTTGGAAGTTTGGAGTGGGAGGACAGATGTGATGACCAGGCTTTCTCACAAGACTATGGAGTACCCTCAGAGATGAGATCTAAGGAGAAGCTACCGAAGCTACCAAAGGTTATATATGAAAAGAGTGAACATAAGCTCAGCTTCTCCCAAACACAAGGAGACCCGACACTGCCTGAAGCACTGCCGACCACAGCATTACTCATCCAAACACAGCCAAGTACTGCCCTGTACAGCCAAAGGGTCACAGCCTTGTTTAGCCTTACCTAATCCTGTGCCAATGTATCTGAAGTTGGTACTTAGTAGATTGAAGATGTTGTCTGAGAGCCAAATATATCGAAAGTAGTTGAATACCTGTGAACCTGCCAATAATAGCCAAAGTCAGGGCAAAGTTGGTATCCCTGACAGGTATCACCAGTAATGACATGGACCCCTTCTTTTCAGTGTGTGAACTATAGCACTCAGTGCATATAGTTCACACGGCTTTCAGTGTCCCAGCTTCTGACCATCAGTCATTGGTACTACCTGAGTCCGAAGTCAGTGACCACCGGCCCAATGAGGGTCTGTCCAGACCCTCATTCAGCTTCTTAATTTGGCAGGTGTTGTACCTATACCCTAATATCGGGCTGTAGGCTGCGAGACGCTGGGAGGGGTACTGATTGATAGTAGCGTCGATTTGTTGTAGTAGATAGTAATATATGCCGATATCGATATCGAATCAAGGCCTTGAATGGCCAGTGAGTGCACGAAGTAAGCAACGAGGTCGAATGGGAAAGAGATCGCATTAGGGCCCGAAGGCGTATGGAAGGGACTCTATACTACGGGCTGTGCCCGATTGGCATACCGAAGGCCCGAATCGAAGACAGCGCGGGCCAGCGTGCGCCGAACCCAATCGTATTGACGATTTGAAACATCGATTTGTCGATTCGAAAGAAGGAAAGAAAATACATTGCTAGCACGACTAACCTCTACTACCTTTCTAGCAGCACATCTGTGGGGGACTCATCGAATGACTGTCCTCAGTCATCTAGGGCGATATCGAGGGGTCGTTCGTCACAGTCTCGGTCGATTCGGTCGTCGACTCGGTCTTCTGGCCGTTGCGCGTAACGGCGGATCCGATTGAAACGGCGCCGAGAGCGTTGCGAGCACCAGCGGACGGGAAGGCCATCGACCAAAGGTTTGTCGGATCGGTCATTCGATAGTCGTTCAGCGCAAGGTGGCTGAGGACGAGGGATGCGCATACGAGCGGGAGCGCGCGAGGCAGGGGCATACGGCGTGCCGCGTTCGCAGGCGTAACGGTGGGCGTAGGCGTAGGCGTAAGCGTACGCGCGAGAGCGAGTGCATCGGGCGACGAATCGGTGGACGAGTTCTCCATTTCGCGAGCGAGGTATACGGGCGAGGGAGCGAGACGGTGACGGTCAAGGGTGAAGGTGGAATGCCCCTTTCGAGGCTGCGCCTGAAGGTCCCTATGGGGTTTTGATGAATAGGGGTCCGATGATTCGATGACCCGGACCCCTATTTGTGTCCCTAATTCTTCATCGATTTGTAATCGGCCATTCATCGAATCGTCGATACGCTCATCGATTTGTAATCGCCTTTCCGTCGATTCATCGATACGATTGTCGAATTCCTTTCTGTACCGTATATTCCCAAGTGTCGCGTACCATTCTTCTGGCTTTTTACGACGTCAATTTGACTTTGGTCGTCGATTCTTGGTACTTCTCCGGCCGCGGGGGACTCTGTATTTGTTGCTCGAATCCAGCTGGCCTCGTCTGGGAACTGTTGCGTGCCTCAATTCGATTCGATTTGGCTTCGAAACGAAAACAATTCTCGGTCAGCTGAGTCCCTTGACGCGTTGCGTCGCGTTGTCCCTATGCCACGGGGGACTATGACTGTGCCTATCCCTAGGCACCACGCGCAACGGAAGACTTGGGAATAGGGGTCGCATTGCTTCGGAACGGCTAACGGGGGCATTTCGAGGGTGCGTCCGATATAAATAGGAGGCGCTCGCCGTTCCGCTGCGTTGTGGCTTTCTCTCGAACGTCCATCGCTCTGGGTGGTTTCTCGACTCAACTGCTTTGCTGTGTAACTCTGTGACTGGCTGTGCTGGCGGATATGGCTACTGGCGGGAAACAATTGACTGGAGCGGCGCGTCGCGCGTCGGAAAAGAAGGCGGACCGTCTGGCGAAGGAGGCGAAGGCTGCCCGTGAAGTGACTGAGGCGGCGGACGGCGACGCCGCGTCGCAGACGGGCTCGGCTGTTGGCCTTAAGGATAGTGAGGAGGAGGTCGATGCATCTGCGGAGAAGGACGCCATCGATGAAGACCATGACCCCAACTGGGAAGACGCGGCGGACGAGACTACTTCGGTAAGTGTCGAGGGGCGGTGTGCATGTCAAGTGTGTGCGCTGATCGGGATGCACAGCCTGGCGGTATCGCCGAAGACGTGGTCGAAGACATAGTTGAAGACACCGATGGTGAAGAGCTCGAGCAGCCAAGCACGCCGCCGAAGGCGACGAAGCTGAGCGACGCGACATGGAGGAAGAAAGGCGGTCACACGCCCAAGCGCAAGGAACACGTCGATGTCGATGTTGACGGCGACGATGGCCCAGACGATGGGGTCGAAGACGGCCGTGCCAGCGCCGACACGACTGGCGGCAGCGTTCAAGTCGTGGAGCCTGAGGCGACGGTTGACGTGGCAATGGCCATTCTGGTATGTTGCGCCCGATGGGTGATGTGCGCGCACTGACTGATTTTCATCAGGCGCCCAGCCCAGAGCTGGGAAACATCAAAACAGCGCCGTCAAAGGCTTCGTCGAAGGTCGTGGTAAGCTCGCCAATTGCACCTCTCCGACTACGGCTAACATCGCGCACAGTCCACTGCTAGTAGCACGACGCTGGTGACGACGCCGAAACACGTTCAAATCATCGAAGAGGAGGTGACTGACATGGAAGAGTTGAAGGAGGTATGTGGTCAAATCCCTTGGCGTCGTCGATTCTGACAAGTTGGCAGCATTACGATACAAAGGCGCTAGACCGCTTGCTGGCCACGATGCCCAAAGAGGAGGACGAGCTCGTCAAATGGGCGAACATGCCCGGCAACATCAAGCCGTTCCGCGTAAGTCATTGCCTTTTGTTTCGATGCAACGGTACTGACTCGGGTGCAGGTTGCTCTGGTGAAGGTGGTGCGGCGCGATCCCGTCGCCTTTCTCTTCGTCCCCATGTCTGTCGCTCGATACATGGGCTTCTGGTTCCGCAAGAAATGGAAAGAAATGAATGTGAGTGATATGGACTTTCTATGTACTGCTTTCTGACGTGACTGCAGTGCGTCGGGCCGCTTCGCAACGAGTTGGACCTTCCCCTGGGGGCGCCGCTACATTCCCCTTTCGAAGAATGGGTGCCTGGTTCGGACGAGCGCACCAAGGATGCCATTGAAGACGACCTCATGCCTTACTCGCGCTGGGCGTTGCTGAAGCTGGACATTGCTGCGAGGAACCGAAAGCCGCTGCGGACGGCTGAAGACATGGAGGTGCGTGTGTTGATGGCCTCACACGTCGATTTGTCGTACTAATGATGACCAGGACAACGAGCTCGATTTGAAGCAGATCAAGCGGGAGCGTGCGGCCTTTGAAGCACTCGACAAACAGGGCCAGAAGAAGTGGTGCGAGGAGCATACACCCGAGGCGAGGAAGGCTGCTCTGAAGGCCTTGTCGGTGAAGAAATCGGGTGCGCGTGGCCCGTCCGATTCGAAGGCGTCCGACGCTTTGAAGACGTCGAATTGTTCGGCTGCTTCCCGCGTCAAAAAGACGGTCGATACCATTTCGACCGCGCCGAAGGCCCTCTTGTCATCTGTGGAGCCGCCTTCGAAGTCGACTGTTTCGAAATCGACGGCTGGGGTGCGAGACTCCTTGAAAGGCACTCCCGAGGCATCGGGGTCGAAAGCCCCCCCTAAGGCGACGGTGGCCAAGAAGCCCGCTGGACCTGTAAGAGCCTCATTTCGAATCGACATCGCTGAACTAACGTCTGCTGTAGAACGACCCCGATTGATTCGTGGGTGCTCCCGTCGACGCCAACGTGTACACCAAAGGCTACACTGCGAATCACCGGGCGAAGTACGAGGCGTTCGTCCAGGGTAAGACATTGTTCAGGCCCGGTCATCGTAATGACCCTCCCGTACGTATCAATTTCCGTTTCAGCGTCGATTCTACGTTTCAACTCACATGGTTGTAGTGTGGCATGTGCACTAACAAGAAGCACATTTGCACTGGTGGCTGGAACCGCACCAACAAATCGACAGAAGGTTTCGAAAAGCCCGATGGTGTTGCCTGCCTCTCCTGCCGTGTTTGTGGCCTCAAATGCAGCTTCGCGAGCAAGAACAAGGGCCGTCCTAAAGCGGACAAGAGGGCGCGCGACGAGACCGATCAGGAGCCTGAACCGCCTGCGAAGAAGCTGGTGGAGGACTCCGAAGCCAGTAGGGTTGTCACCGCTAGTGTTGGCAGCGGGTATCAGGGTACGACGGTCCCGTATCGGACTTACGAGCTGCCCGAGCACGCTTGGGCGACAGAGGAAAGTCCTCTGTTCATCACGTATTTGTCTGATCTGGGTGAGTATCCGTTTGATGCGTCGAATCGAGGCTAATCGAACTCCAGAGACTGTCCTGCACCGCCTGAGTGAGGAGTTCGCTCGCATGCATGTCATGAATGCCATTGCGGAAGACAACCTGAAGGTCATCCGCCAGGCCGTTACCGCCAGCGACGATCCAAAGTCCGAGCAGATTCACATCCTTGTGACTCCCGTCAGTGGTAAGGAGTTGCAGCCGAAGAGGCACTATCGGGTCGTGACCGGCGCCATTTACGAGGCCGCATCCGAGGTCATCGAAATCAACGATGATGATGACAACGACAATGAGGTGTTGGCGTCAAAAGCCAAATCGAAGGGCAAGGGGAAACAGGGCGAGGGACTAGTGCTGGAAAAAGGGGGGGGATCTGATATATGCAGCGGTTACGTTTTGAGATTCTAGGAGCCAGAATGGGGGGCTCGATTTGATGTATGATAGCTAGTGCGGTGGAAAGAAATCAAGTTGAAAATTCAAGGAGCGTCTGATCGAATCAACCGTTTTGAAAGGCTTGCTATGTGCTGTCTTTGGGTATGGGTATAGGAAGACTAGGCGAGGATCATCCTCATGCCTCGATTCGACGCTCCAGTCCTTCGATAGATTCGACGGCCTCCGGATCCGCTGCATCTATGTCCTCTTCTTCGTCTTCGGCGATATCCGCTCCGATTCCAGTGTTATCAAGACCTTTGATGTCGCTTTCGACAACTTCCTCTACCGTTGCCATGCCTTGGTCGAGTCCGTCAGCGTAATCGGCATTATCGAGGTTTCGAAGCACCGTTTCGACCGCTCCCGAAAGGTCTTTCCGGCTTAGGTATGGGATCACTCGGAACTTTGCGATAGTATGTCTGAACACCGACCCGTCTAAATCGGCCAATGTGTATGCGCCGCCCAAGTGTCTCTTGACCACTATGTATGGTCCAAGATACCGATGTTGCGTCTTGTCTTGCAGGGGCCCGTCGTGTCTACTGTTCCTCATGAGTACTAGATCCCCTGTGTCGAATCGATGATTGAATATCAGGTTCTCAAACTTCTCCCTGAAGCGTTCAGCGTTTCGAAACCTCAATTGCGAAATGTGCTCTTTGATATCATTCAGGTCTTCGGTTCGCTTCAGAAGTTGCCTGGCTCAATACGATATCAATTCCTCTCTTGATAGGAGCTGATTCGGCGGCGGTACAAGCCACGTTGCTTCAAGTATGTCCATAGGCAGTAATGGGTGTATACCGTGGACCATGTAGAACGGACTCATACCCGTGGCGCTGTGAATGGCTATCCTCTGAGCCCAGAAAACCGATGGTATGACTTCAGGCCAATGCGAAACGTCTCCTGGAATACTTCATACTATCGATTTGCGGACGCTTCAATGGCTCTGCTCTACCAGACCGTTGGCCCTCGAATTGTAGCTGGAGATTCGAATATGCGACAGGTGATACTTCTTCTGGAGATTCGATACCGCACTAACGTACGGAGTTCCGTTGTTGGTAATGATTTCTCCTAAAGCGCCCCATCAACATAGTACATTCTTGTACAGAAACTCTTCGATGACTTCCGCCATTTCCTTTTGACATATCATGTACTCAGGCCAGTGCGTCAACGAGCACCTGGCTTGTAGTACGAATCGCATGCCTCGATGACGTCCTTTCGAAAACGGCATACACATCGTATCGCAGTAAGCCTTGAAGAACAGTGGCTGCGGCAGTTGCACTGTGGGCGGAATGACTACATGTCGCATCTGCTGTTTCTGGCATTCCTCGCATGTTCGCAGGTACCATTTGGCATCCTCACCCATGTTCGGCCAGAAGAACCTTAATCGAAGATGCTCGTATGCGGTTTGGTATCCTTGATGCCCGATACCGTCGTGAACGTTTCAAAGCACGTTTAGACGTTTTTCAAACTCGATATACAAATGGTGCTCTCCATTCGGATCCCTTCGATAAAGGTCGTCCTCTCCCTGTAAGAAGTACTTCGCGCTCTTTTTGAGGAATGATTTCCATTGTGCGTCCGTTAGTCCTTTTGGTCGTCAAAAGTTCCTAAGGTATTGTCGAATCGCCAATATCGCCTCGTCTGCTTGTCGCGTGGATTCGAGCCTCGGCAACGTCTCCTCCGGGGGGGCCGCAAAAATTGGAATGGGCGGCTTTGATGACTGTTCCAAGAAGAATGTGTGGGACAACCCTAAGGAGTCGTCGTCATCTGCTTTGGGAAATTGAGCATCGATTTCAGCTTGGTTAACCGGGGGCCGCCTCGAGAGTCCGTCAGGTGCTGTGTGCTTATCAGCCGGAACGTGTTGAATTATGCCGTTGAAGAGGTGAATCCAGTGGATCCAGCGGTTAAGGGCAACGGTGGGTGCAATATCCGGGTGGTTCAGCATTCCCTGAATGGACTTGGCATCCACCTCGATATTGAACTCTGGAACTCCCACGAGCCAGATTCAAAACACTTTTAATGCCTGATACACGCCGTACAGCTCAAGCTTGACCTGTGAGTACCGGCTTTCAACGTCATTGCAGCCTATCGACCCAAATCGAGAGGGGTGACGTTTGCCGTTGGCGTCGTTCTGGTATAAGATGAACCCGACACCGATATTTGAAGAATCGACCGCTAGGGTGATTCGACGGCCGCTCTTGTAATCGATCGGTGTGAGGATGTTGTTACGTTCTGCTTCGAGCGCGGACTGCTGGAGTTGACGCACCGCTTGCATTTCGACGTCACCGAATTCGAAAGGCACGTCCTTTCGCTTCAACCTTTTGAGAGGTCTCGCTTTATGGGCAAAGTCCTTGATGAAGATGCGCATTATACCAACCGTACCGAGGAATGCTCGAACCTCTGTAAGGTTCTCACAGGGCAGTTTCCATTCGACGATTTTCTGGACTTTCGAAGGATCTGGCCCACGGCCGTCGTAACCGCATCGATACCCGAGGAGGATGATGTTGGGCACGCATAAGAGAGCTTTCGGGCCTGAAAAGGTAGCCCCGGCGTGCTGAGCGCGCTGAATGATTCGATGCATATTGCCCAGGTGTTCGAAAACAAATCGACGGATGCCTGGGTTCTCAGGAATCGTTTTGAAACCACTGTCTGTTTCGTATCGGGTCTTGGGTCCTTTCACGCCGATGTCATTGATGAAGGGAGTCGTGAGATGTGGAATCTCGTGTTGGAATAGGAAATTCACATTGTCTTGCATAACTCCGGGCATGTTGTGGGCACCCATCGGGGCCACGGTGTAACGAAGCGGTCCGATCGGGGACTGGAACGAGGTATAGTCGCGGGACTTGGGATGTAGGGGGTGTTGCTCGAATCCCCGATAGAAATTGAGCAAGCCATAGCAGCCTCGCACGCCGTAGTCTTCGAGGATGTGTTCGGTAAGGGGAGGTACAGTGCTACTTCGAATCATGACGCTATTGAGCGGACGGGCGTCGATAACCAGGCGGAGCTCGCCGCTTTTCTTGGTTACTGCGAACACGCGGGATCGATACGACGACTGTGAAGGCTCATACGTGCCAGCGGCGATCTTCGAATGAAGCATATCGATGACCTGGTCTTGCAGCGCTGGTGGAATCGGTATGTTTTTCTCCTGCCACGGAACGTGGGGCACTGTTGGAAATATGACCGGATCGAAATACGCAGGGTCGAAACGACCAATCTCGGACTCCGTCCAAGCGAATGTGTGAGGGCACACCACAGTAACGAGGCTGCCTGACGGTAGACAAGTACAAGAGTCAAGTGGAATAGGTGGAGTAGTGACGTATGAGGGGGTTTGAGTATAGGGGAATAGGGGTATGATTGATCGAGTGCCTAAGTCCCTATGGTGGGGGATTCCTCAGAGACCAGATCTGAGGAGCTGAGGGGCCTAAAGCCCACCTATATATACCCTACCAACCTGCATGGGTCAGAGCATGGAACCCATCATGGGGCACATCATGGAGCCGGTCATGGAACGAGGCTGCGCGTGTATGAGTCGTGGCTGCTGAGTCGTGATGAGTGGCCAGACTCATGGCTGCGCAGTTGTCCGGGCCACACTCTAGACCATAGGCCTGGACCCTGAAGGCCGGATCCCCTGTTGGGAAGTGCTTCTGAAGCAAGTAAGAGCCGAACAAGGAAGGAAAATAGAGTGTCCCCTGACAGAATGCCATCTCGTGCTCTTTCATTACCCAAGCCGCTAGTTTTACCTCTTCCAGTGTAAGAAACTGGTCTTTGTTGAGGTATAGTGCATCGAATCGTTCTTGAGTGAGCCATTTTCCCGGCGTAAACGAAGGTGGGCGGGTTGGTAGACGTTTCATGTGCGCAAGTGGATCCGACGGGAATCGACGGCCGATTTTGAGGCTTTCAGAGTGTGCTGCCGCGACAGGCTTAACGCGGTCTTCGACTTTCTTGTATTTACGGACGGCCAGGACGTTGGTATACGGATTGTACTGATAGTGAGAATTTACAATGTCAACGTCGAATTCGTCGATTCGGGGTATCGAAGGGTTCAGCGATTCGTGAAGAAAGACGTCTCTCCGAGGTGATCTCAGGTCATGGACTATTGAAAATCCGCTCCTTTCGGTATCGATTCCTTGGTCGTCACGACGTACTCTTTCGAGATATTCGGGCACGTCAGGGTGAGTTCCTGGTAGCCATCGACGTAGTCCTTCGCCGTGCAGCTGAACAATGTAAGGAATGGCCTGCCTAGGAGCAACCCGACAGGCAGCCTTTCGGCGATGTGCACTTGGAACAATCCTGAGACCCGTCTGACGGATATTCTCATGTTCTTTACACATCCCATGGTGCTACTGACACCGCCATTGGCAGTTCTCATGCCGATTTTCTCCGCTGGGCTGAGCAACGTGTTGGTCTTTTTCCAGAGCGAGTGGTGCATAATAATAAGCGAGCACCCCGAATCGATACATCCGAGTATCAGAACGTTTCCGTCCCCGACGGTGACTTCTACGTTGCGTAGGCCAACCATCTCCAGAGCCACAGTGGAGGCGCCCGAGTCGTCAACGATACTGTTGATTCGACTATGCAACACCGAGCCAACCGCAATACCTGCGTGGCCTTCCCCTTGTCTGCGCATGTACGATTCGGCGGCCGTTTCCTCATCGTCCTCAATAGCTACCGTTGTGTTCCAGACCGGCGTCGTACGAGCAACCTTTCGAGGCTGGGTCTGTTGTGATAGGTATTTGCGTACGTGCGGGGACATGGCCATAACCTCTGCGAGAGATAACAATATGGAACTCTTCATGAGATTCGAGAGAACCGTGTTGACAAGGGCTTCACTTTTGGCTGCTGAACAGTACTGCATACGTGGGGCTGCCTCTTTCGATTCGAAACGCTCAGTAGTCTTGCTAGGTCCAGCATCATTGCCGTTGTGATTCGAAGATACCGGTTCTTCATCGAGGCTTTCGAATTCGACGTGTTTCAACTTCCCCTTTTGAATCGGAGGATCAGGCTTGTCGTTGTCCGCACGGCCTGTGGCCTTCGCCAGTCTCGTTTCGAGGACCGATATGACAGATCGAAGCTCGTCTACTTCGCTCATTTCGGTGTGGCCTAAGAGTCACACATCGGCCTCTCGAAAGGGTAGGATGTTGCTGTCAAATCGATCGTCGACTGAGAATGCCTGTATAATATCGACAGGTGTAGGGTTTCGATTCCCATTTCGATTTCGAGCCTCCACGTCGGCCGTCGTTTGGTTTGGGTTGTGCTGATGCCAAGAGAGGACCTTGTCCTTCATCCATAGACCCGGGTACTGTGGTGGCTCGTCGCCGTTGGGTAGCGCAATTCAATGTCGTGCGTTTCGAATGACCAGTCCTTTCTGAATATGTTCTTCGAGGTCCCGACAGTCCTTTGCCCAGTGCTCTACCGCTCCGCACCAGAGGCAGTGATTCGTGCCGCTATCGCCTCCTCGCTTCCTGTCGCCTCGTTGGCCTCCTTGATTGTATCCTTGCTGAGGTTGCACATTGCGCTCCCGAAACTGACCTCGAGTGTTCTCGTACTGCGGCGCTGGATGATCGAGTTTCAATTCGATACGGGATAGAAGAGCCAACATGCGCTCCTGTATCGACCAGTCCGTTTCGACCTTTATCAAAGTGGAGGGCTCGACTTTGGTCGACGCTGTTTTGGACTCAACTTTCGCCGTAGGAATCGATGTTCCTAGCCTTAACGGCACAAAATCGACGCTCGCAGGGGTGTTGGTCAGAAGGAACTCGGCGGCCTCAGTAACATGCTCAATGTCGTAAGGGTCACCCGGTAGAACATCAGGTTGCTTCATCATCAATTGATTCCGTAGTTTCTCCTGGAAATCGAAGTGGAAGCCTCACATGTACTGCTGGGCTTGTTCCATGGTCAATATCTTGCCCTTCTCTTCGAGCCATGTCGATATCATGAGGAATTGTTGGTAGTACTCGCCGAATTGGGCCCGGCTCTCCATGGGAATCGCTGCGCTCTTACTGACTATCCTTTCGAGGTCAGTCTTTGTATACCGTCTAGTATCGTTGGTCGACCCCGGATACAGCCTGAGAACTGCTTTTTGAAATGCCGCGAAATCGGTCGGCACGGCCTTCGATTCAGGTAGCGACTCCCAGACTTGTGCCACATCGATATCCACGTACTTCAAACTGTAATTGACCCACTTCTCTGGCAACACCTCATGCCCCTCGCATAGCTGCTGTACGTCCACTAAGAATCGAACGATATGCTCCGGTCGGGCCGACTCCAAGACTGGGGCGTTTCGACTCAACCTCAACGGCATCATCGATTCCGGCATGTTGGGCGATATTGGTCGAAACGATGCGTCAACGTTGGAGGGTACGGGTTGGTCAAGGAGGTGGTCAGAGGTCGTCGAGCTCGGAGGAGAGGTGAGCGTCGATGTCAATGGGTTCGGCAAGTTTTCTGAAACCAGCGGAGGCGGATGCGGATCCGATGCCTGGCAATGCGCTATCCGACGCGGTTGATATGTCGGTATCTGGCTCCGAAAGGGTCTGCCGCTGCGGAGCATCACGGTTGCTGCTGGGTCTCGGGTCGCTGGACACCCCGACAAATTTTCGCTCGCTCGCTGTAGTAACCCCAACCAGAATTCCCTCGCGTTGGGCTCCAATGTACCTATACCCTAATATCGGGCTGTAGGCTGCGAGACGCTGGGAGGGGTACTGATTGATAGTAGCGTCGATTTGTTGTAGTAGATAGTAATATATGCTGATATCGATATCGAATCAAGGCCTCGAATGGCCAGTGAGTGCACGAAGTAAGCAACGAGGTCGAATGGGAAAGAGATCGCATTAGGGCCCGAAGGCGTATGGAAGGGACTCTATACTATGGGCTGTGCCCAATCGGCATACCGAAGGCCCGAATCAAAGACAGCGTGGGCCAGCGTGCGCCGAACCCGATCGTATCGACGATTCGAAACGTCGATTCGTCGATTCGAAAGAAGGAAAGAAAATACATTGCTAGCGCGACTAACCTCTACTACCTTTCTAGCAGCACAGTGTCCCTGCGAGACCCCTTCCGGACTTATTGCGAAATGTACGTAAGTTGCCAACTGTTCATGAATTGCGAGTCATAGAATACATTCAATGGGATGGCGAGTATGCAGACCCGGAGCCATACAAAGGGGCCAAACATCTTGTAAAATGGGATAAGTCCGCACAGTATCTGACAGCTTCATTCCGCTTTGGCAACTGAAACAAATGGGAATGACGGTATCTCTCAGATCGACTTACTCAACGAATGGCCGCCGCAATCGAAAGATCGAACATTCTCGTTTCCCATCATCACCGACAAGATGAGCCTCCATTCGGGATGGCAAGATGTTCAATATAAACCCGGCGCAGCACATCACTGGGCTGGACCCTGGCACACATCATGATCATCATGATGAGATGCTGACAATGGGGTGCATTTATCTCGGCGGAGACAAGAAGGGGAGGGGGAGCCGAAGAAGCGCGAAAGGGAAGAATGGTGCTTCGCTTCCTTTGTTCGTGCCCAACTCTGTGGAGCGTCTTCTGCCTCCTGTGTCCGGGGTGTCACCAGGAACGACATGGACCCTTTCTGTTCAGCACGAAGGCCAACGACCATGCGCTGCGCGCTCCTGAACCCGCGATGGCAGGTGAACCTTATTGGATTGTATGGAAGCCTTCTGCGGACAGCTGTTTAGGGGTCCGACCCCTTCGGCGTTTAGATCGAAGCGGACGGAGGCAGACGGAGTCAGATCAGACTCCGCTGCCTGCTGGTCAGGATGACTTGCCAGCACGCCGTGCTGGCCATCTATTGACGATCCTCTCCTACGACCAACTGTTAGCCTCTCGCCTTCTGCTTACTGGTCGTGATGCCTCCTCGTGTCTCCAAACCGCGTATACTGCCTTGCCCGCCGCCGCCACTGTTCTTGCCCACGCTGCCTGCCGACTCCAGCGAGTATCTGCGCTCTCGAGATATGGTCGTGAACCGCGTCAAGGATCTGTTCCCCGAGTTGGATGAGAACGGCGTCGAACTGCCCCTCCCTGTTGCTGACCGGCGCTCCTGGCCCCAGTATCACATCATACTGGTCGCCTTTCTCGATGACAAGTTTCGCCGGCTCTGTTGGCACTTCCGTCCGTGCGAGCGGATGCTCACTCCTGCGAACTCAGACTATCCGGGTCGATACGTGCTAGGTGAGTCTGTGCTCTGACTGCGTTATGACCAGTAGCTGACATTGGTCGTTAGTATGCTGCTACAGCACATCCTGGCCAGACAAGGTCTGCGGCTATAGAGGTGCGCCCTATCTTTGACCCACGACCAACAACTACTGATACAGTTCACAGAGCTCGAGATGCACTACGAAATTCGCATTGCCAAGAACCAGCCGCTTGTCGCCCCTGCATCCCCGATCGTCTTTCCTCCCGGCCAAGGGCCAACGTGGCTCCCAGTCCGTGCTCAGCTCGAATTTGGCATGGTCCGCATATGGGAGGCACCCGATGAAGCGCAGCTTCAACGCATGTACGACCAACGGCGCGATCTCGGTCAGTTGGTCATTGGGTGGGACGATCTCGACGATTCGGACGAGGAAGGACAAGCCGGCCAACCCCGTGATCCGTCACCGCCGTACGAGGAGGAGGAACTCCCTCGGGATCCCAAGGAGCGCGATCGCCTATTCTGGAAGCTTTTCCACAAGCGCGAGGCCGTCAAGCAGGCGTTCTTGAAGCAAGCGAAGCGCTGGAAACCGACCGACCAAGAGATTGCCAACTTCTATCGGGACGTGGCTGTCGACCAGCACAAGATGGCCCTCCTGGGACTTGCGCCAGGCCGGATCCATGTTCGCACCCTGAAGGAGATCCTTGCTGGTCGTCGCAACCTCATTCGCGTGCAGAATTGGGGGGCTCAGGAAGAGTTTAGAGCAGCGCACTCGGTAAGTCTGCATTCACACGACCATCATGTATCATAACTGATGATGGTCGTGACAGCAACCCATCACGGAAGACGATTACGACCGAGAAGACTGGGACACGCGCTGGACGAGACTGCGAAGCTACTTGCGCAACGAAGGCCTCCCGTTCGCGCTCCCCTTTCTGCATGAGTGCCTCGAGGCCTCTAACGTTCTCGGTGTTCAAGTTCATCAAGGCTGTTTGCGCGCGCTCGCTGATGTCGTAAGTAATATCTGTTGGTCGTTGGGTTAGGGTTAGCTAACGACCAGTATCAGGGTCGCATGCCGCCCGAATATCCGCCTGCCCGTCCAGATGATGAAGGCAAGACAATGCGAATGGACGATTTCCTCGAATTCCTCTGCTCTACCGACCATCAGCCGCTTCGCGAGATTCATTACATTCAAGACAAGGCAGCATTTCTGAGTGAATTCATCGGCATGCACGAGCTTTGGCGTACATACGACGAGTTCGAAATTCCGTGGGTGAAGATGCACCGTGCCGCGAAGGATGCACACAGGGCAATCGTGTCGGCCGCAGCGCAACGGAGCTTCCAGACCACGATGGTGAACTCCGTTCGCGTGCAGAGCGGTGAGGAACTTCTGCGCGAAGTGCTTTCGGAACATCGGCCAGAGGATCCGGCTTCGCAGAACTGGAATTTCTACGCCTCCTGGACGTAAGACGACCAATACACGCTGGTCGCCCGTCTTCTTACTATGCAATTGTTTTTTCTTTTACCTGTTCTTAGTGAAACTGATGAATGAAATTCATATGACCAACAAGTGTTGGTCGTATTTGCACAACGTCATCCTCTGTTTGCCTCATTGATATAAAGCTTGTACGACCAACATGTATTGGTCGTACTCATACATTCTCATATAAACTCAATAAGTATTGACATTTCACTGAGTACATAGCAAGCAACAGAGATGCACGACCAACAAAGTTTCACTCCGCTGCTGTCATCGAAAAAATTGGAACATCTTCACTTCTACCTGCTTCTGAGATCTCATCGCTCTCGTATTCTTCAGATGCTGAAGCACGACCAGCATGTGCACCAATCATTGCCGCTCCTCGAAGTTCCTTCCCTGGCACCAGATCTAACCATGCATGCGCAATGGCATCTTGTTCTGCAACCTTTCGAGCATCTTCCTGGGTCTGACATTCAGTGGCTTCTGCTGATAGCAGGTCTCGCATCTCGCAATAGATAGCCCAGAAGGTAACACGATTAACCTCGGGATCACCAAGATCTGGTCGTGTGTTGTGAGTAATTTATGCACGACCATTAGCTGTCACAACATACTGTGATATTGGTTCTCGAGGCGAGGGTAGATTGGCTCGGGTACCATATGGAAGACATCATGTTCGGGAGGTGCGTACAAGGCTCTTACAGTCTGCAGTTGCTCAGTCGAGATGTGAATCTATTGCATACTGGTCAGCATGACCACCAAGCACGTCCAATCCACTACCGACCAACCTTATAATTGTAGTATGGCCCATACTCATCTGAGCGCTCCAGAAGAACATTTGGAATTTCAGCTGGCATCGCTTTTCTGCGATCACTCCGTGGACAGCTGCTGTTGTGTATTCGTACAAAGCGATCAAGATCGGCCTGAATCATGGGAATCGCAAGAAATTGAAACAGAAATCTGGCACTTGGTTAGCTCAGGACGACCAAATGCCAATGGTCGTGTACTCACTTCTCTGTTGGTATGTTCACATCATACCATCCCTCGTCAATTCCCTCCTGAAATAATGCCTCCCATCCTTCGGACCACTGCCTCCTCAGTTTCGACCAAAAGATCTCAGGCTTGATATTAGTATGCCCACGCATCCACTGATGCTGGAGTGTTCCGACCAGTGTGGGATCAAGTAGCTGACGAAGAGTAGTCTGCGCATTCGCTATTCCATAATTCTCTGTTCCGGGGTCGCTTTGAGTTATCAACGGAATGCCTATGACCAGTAAGTGTTGGTCGTGGAACTGCTGAGAATCTGCATACCTTTGAGATGGGCAGCGGCATCAAGATAGAAACTGGCAATAAGAAGTGGGTTTGAATTCGTCCACCACACTTTCAGCCATAGAACGGCATTTGAGAAGTTGTCCAGGCCGACATGGAGGAATAGCCCAAAGCGTTGCCATTTGTCATGCTGGTCTGCCGACCAGCGTTCATGGGGACCAGCAGCATAATGGACTGATCGCTTCAGTCGACCCGACTTTCGCTGCCGATTCCCAGTGGAATCGTTCTCCCTTTGGTAGGCCTGAACCAACTGCCTAGAGCTATGTCAGACATGCGCAATCATGACCAAGTATTGGTTGGCGTACCGGGAAACCAGAATCCTCTCATCCCGCAGATGATCTCGAATCGACTTTGCACCCAGCCGATTTGCAGAGTGGATCCGAATCTTTTCTACATATGGCTCAATAGTGTCGAGTGTATGTGCCTGCTGCTTTACAGACAAGAGCCCCCATGTCTTTCGGCGACGCTGAATGGTCTTGGTTCTGCCCTTCTCGGTCAGCAGCACGACCAGTCAATGTTGGTCATCAAGAGCTCACGAGAGGCTCCAATTGGTTGCTGGCAGATTGAGCTCCTTGACGATTGCGGCAAGGATTTTCTTGTCGCCAAAGCCATACCCATAATATTTCTCAACCAAAGGTTTCAGGATGATATCGGGCACTACGACCAACAATCAGCATCTCATTCTATGGCTCCCAATATGCATGCATTCCTACATACCTGCCTCTGCCCACTGGTTTTGACGACGTGCAGGTTGCTTGTTGGTCGGTTCCATCATTGAACAGGCCAGTTATTGTCAACCGGTGGGATTCACAACCAGAGTGTGCCTGTTGTCATGCAGATCGAGGCGGTGTTTAGCCAAGGCCAATTCAGATTGACAGGGTTTTCACATGAGGCAGGGTTCAGATAACGCGGGAATCTGATGCCCATAGCCCAAATCAGGCTGTCTAGGCCCTTGTCACAAGAGCGGACAGCTGGTCGTGATCTTAAAAAGGAACCTTCAACCTGTCCGAAGACGATCACCCACTGGACAGGATCCGAGACGGGATGCGGGCGATCAGCCCATGGAAAATTAGAATGCGGCACTCCAGTTTGATTGGGTTTTCAATTGAGGGATCTGACGACCAGCCTTTTCCCCTGCCGAATTTTCCTCTCTGCTTTGCTCACCCTCTCTGGCTCTGATTCGAGTGTTGGTCGTGTGCAAGATGGACGAAATCATGCCTCTGATAACAGCTCCCAATGCAATGCAGTGCAGCCGTCCTAGCTGCCAGATTCAGATCAGGGCCAACGAGCCCTACCAGACGATACGACCACGAGATGCAAATGGCAATATCCTCGGCATCAGTATTGTTTGCCTTGCATGTTTTAAGCACTACGAGAACAAGCAAGGAACACTTCGCCGTACAATTCCTGTTGACGATCAAGTGGGTTTCCGACTGCCTGTGCCAACACCGCCTCTTATCAATGATATCTGTCAGCAGAACATTGATGCATCACGAATTGTGTACCAGGGTGAGTCCTGGCAATGCATGTCATTTATGTTGGTCATTAACGTGCACGACCATTAGGTGGCAAGTCCCCTGTTCAGGCTGTTGGTCTTCAGCTTCAGAATCCATACGCCAACATTGCCCCTGCAACGACAGAACTGTCTACCCAACCACTCGGGTATAACCCTAATCATGCTTCATATGGCCAACATCGGGACATGGTGAAAAAGCTTGCAGCTGGTGGTCGTGGAGAGGTTGTGTTTGTAAACACGTCAATCCGATATCTTCTTGAAGGGCAAAGTAAGCCAAAACAGCTGGGGGTACGTGCACTTATTGGTCGTGCTCAGTAGCTTGCAAAGCTGACAGTCCTTACAGATGACGTCCGAAACGCTCAAGAATGTCCCTGTCCATCTCAAGCCCGATGCACTGAAGGACTGGGTTATGAAGGGCCTTGCGACCCACATTTGGCGCGACACAAAGGAGTACCCATACTCTAAGGATGACTTCACCCTCTGCGGGCCGGGTAATGTGCAGCTCGAACGGTATCCTGAAGATCCACCATTGTACGACCAATGTTTCAAGATGGTCACAAAGCATGGAGTGACCAATCGGGTGTTCAATCCCGGTCAACGTGGAGAAGTATTCCTCCTCATCAAGCCAGAGATTTACCCGGTCTATCGGCGCTGGATTGATGAAGCGGTGTGTTATGCTCTGCTATAGCACTTGTTGGTCGTGGTCTGATGTCCCTTTAGCTTGATGGGATCCCACGAGGGCAGCGCACAGCCCGCGCACACATTGAAGCTGAGGCAATGGTTTCACAGCCAAATTTTGCAACTGGACCCATTCCTCCGGTCCCGGAGTGGGGAGGATCAGTTGATGCTGGTCGTATGTCCTTGCTCAATGTCAAGGTATGTCTGGACGGTGCAATCTCATGGCTGATACTGATTTGACGACCAGCATCCATTGGTTGATGAGGATGGGCCAACGCGCCCAAGCAAGCGGGTCACTCCGATGAATGAGGAGAGTTTGGGGAGAGATGCTGTTGGTGATGCACTCCGCCGGTCAGAGTTGAAGAAGGTGTCGGGCTCCAATGGTGCGTTCCATGACCAATAATTGGTCGTCATTCATGTACTGACAATGGATATGAAAGGGACAATGATAAGCGCTCGCGGTATCTTCTTGCCTGTTGTCCCACTGCCATGGAGGGAGCTTGTCAAAGGATCTGGTCGTTTGGAGCTTGACTACGAGACGAATGGCTGCGAGGCTATCCTCCGGATTCAGGAAGACAAACACCAGTTGCTCGACAAGCCCGGTGCTTTCAAGACTGCAGAATTGGCAAGCATTACTCTGCTTGAGATCCCCAAGCAGTGGGATGAGCTGCACGACCATCCAACGGAGCACCCGATACTGGTCTCACGCCGTACGCCAATTGTGCTGAAGCGACACTTCATCCGCAAACAACGTGGTGGTCCGCGCCTTACACCTTCAAAGGAGATCGAGTCCGCATTTCTTGAAGGGGAAGCGAATGTTGCGTTCTATGCAGCAAGTCTCCATCAGCTCCCTTACGATCATATGCGTGCATATCTTGACCAGCATCCGGATTCAGTTGCAAGCAAGCTGCAGATTCCGGAAACGCGAATGGTCCATGTTGGTCTGTTTCGGTTTGATGAGACCAGTCCTGCACATCTTCGTGGTCGTGTTGTTCTCCTTGAAGAACTGGCTACTGGCCCAACACTGGTTGTCACATCGAAGGGCAAGCAGAAGAGTTGGGTGAAGTATATCTCAAATGCTTCGCCAGTGCCGCTGGTCAAGGATGGGCCAGCAAGAGATGTGGCGGACTTCCTGTCATACTGCCAGCATGCGCAATGGGACAAAACAGATGGGCAGGCAATCGTGTCTGATTATCAAGGTAAGCATGACCAACATACGCGATAGCTAGTGGTCGTGCTCAGCAAGTCTCTAGGTTCCTTTACGATGCTGTCCGACCCACAAATCCTCACACATCCGGACCTTGGGCAAATCTTTGCAGATGGGAACATCGGTTCGCTCTTTGAAGAGTTTCCATTGTTGCACAAGTGCAATAAATTCTGCATTGCATTCGACTTGAAGCCACTTCGGGGCTCCAGCAATGACCAGCCAATTGTCGTATCGGATGAGGAGAGTACGCCCTCAAGCACACCTCTGCCCTCGCTTGCGACACACAAGAAAAATCTGCTAGACTCCCTCAAGCGAACCAAAAATTTGGTCGTAACTCCGGCCGAGACAGATGAGCATCTACCTGCTGTTCATGAAGAGAACGACCAACCTATGCCAAGCGCTGCAGAGCTCAAGCCTCTCCGAAGGAGCTCCCGGACTCGGAAGCCCAAGCAGAAGTCGTATATGTGAATGTCTGTCTCATTCTGAGAGTCCAACTCTTGTCGCTCGTTGCTCGTATTTTTGCATTCTCAGACCAACTCTCGTCGCTCGTTGGTCGTGCTCCTTTCCTTTGCCCAACTCCTGTCACTCGTTGTCTAGTTCAATTAGGGTAGAATGTCATTCGTTGTCCCCCAAACCAATGAGCTTCACAACGACCAGTAGGCACGGAGGCATCAGCTGGTCGTGAACTTTCAAATGGAGCCATTCCCTTATCTTTCGTTATCTAAACACCGAATTAAACCCACGTTGCTGTCCTCAGAAAACTGTGGGCTGAAAGCATCTACAGACAGCTCGGACCCCAAAAACGCCAAGCCTTGAAGCTGTCCGCGGAAGGCTTCCATAGGATTGGACCTTTCCATGCAGACTCAAATCCGCGCAACTCACTGGCAATAGTTGACGAATGCGGTAAAGTGCGCACCTACTCAAGCATTAAATTGATGCTCCACTTTGGTGCTGGAACTCTCATACTGGCATTGGCTTCAATCCAATTATGATTTAGTTGAACACATATTCAGTGTGAGTACTGCAACGCACACATTGATCTACGAGCCACACCTCCGTCGCCTCTAAAGTGGTCGGTCCGCAGTATCGGATAATGTACTGTTAAAGAAAAGCGAAGCTTGAAGGCTTCTGAGCTCTAAATCCCGGTCACAACAAGCAGTATATATCCGTCCACTTCGCTCTTGGTCGTTTGCATGTCCCTGCCGGTGAGACACTGGGCTACGAGGCCTTGGTAATGTCGGACTATCGTCTAAAGAGTAAAGAGGGGTTCGGGCCCGCACCGGGCAGGCATACGGGGAGCGAACACGGAATGAATGTCCTCGCTGGGAAAACATGCTGGAGCGCCTCAGGCCATGGCCCCCATACGACTGTCGATGTCAAGTCCGGCATCCAACTTCCATCTACTCCTCCTCGGTCTGTCGCTCGCCGTAGCCCCCTTTTCTGTCTATTTGTCAATCACATACATGTCCCCGTGTAGAACCAGTGCACCCCACCCGAATAGCAGTGGAGGGGGCCCTGCTGATTTCCCACGCAGTCATGTCGCTCTACTCTGACGCGTACATCCCGTGCCCATGCACCCATCTCCGCCATCGCCCATCTCATGGCGCTCACCCGGGTCCCCGAGCACTAGCATCACCGACAACGAGATCTTCAGACGACTTCCTTCGATAAGAAGTCATACCTCACCTATCTCAAGGCGAGTCTAACGCCTCTGGACGCGCCGGGACCAGGTCGGACCCGACGTGCTGGGGCAGTGTCTGCGGTCGGTGGGGCGCATGACCCTGCCGAGTCGGCGCGCCCTCTCGGCCCTTGTAAGAAGACACTGATGCAGAACTGTGTATGGACACAGACAGCATGTGCCATGTGAAAGTGGCCCCATTTGTCCAACGCTCTGGAACCCGCAAGCGCCCGCAACGCCCCCAGCCCATGAGCGGCTGTTACAGAGCTTGTGATCTGCATACCGACATGCCCTTTTTTCGTGGACCCAACAGTGGACCCATGGGTGCCACAGTGTGAAAATGGTTTTGAAGGCATCTCGCACTCACGCTAAAGAGGTAACCGAATCTCGCTTCTTTCTCGCCAAATTGCAGGATCAATCAATATATACACTGTTTTCATTCAACCCCAATGAAGGATCATTGAAGCCGGAAACTGAGGAAGGCAAACTTTGCTGTGCCGAAAGGCCAATGACTATGTTCTGTGCGCTTGTGAATCGGCCAAGGCAGGTCAACCTTGTTGAATCCGACCTTTCCTCGCAGACGCAGATCCTCGCAACGCACTCGCATTTAATGCGAGTGCGTTGCGAGGATATTGCCCTGCGCAACTCAATCCAACCTGTCCACCGGACATCACCCATCATGATGGGGTGCCTTTACCTCCGCGGAGACAAGAAGGGGACCACACCTGGGGAGCCGAAGAAGCCCAAAAGGGAAGACTGGTGCTTCCTTTGTTCGCTCTCAACTCTCTGGAGCATCTCCTTCCTACTGTGTCCGGAGGATCTCCAGGAACGCCACGACCCTTTCTGCTCAACATGAAGGCCAGCGACCATGTGCTGCGCGCCCGTGAATCCGCGAAGGCAGGTGAACCTTGCTGGATCGGACCTTTCTAAACTCACTCGCGTTGGTCCGCCGCTGCCAACACCAACTCAATCAAACCTCTCCACCGGACATCACTCGTCACCAGCACCCCAATTTCGACCCTCTGTCCCCCCATTCGACGGGGTCAGCCGACTACAGGACTCCGCTCGTGGGGCGAACCTGCTTCCGTCCAAGGCTTTAAGGTCGCCTCTAACGCCCTCTTCGCCCTCTCCCTCAGTCGCCCCCGAGGTTACTCTTCTGCTCTCACTCTCACACTCACCAGTGACTTGTCGTCTCTCCGCCTTCTTACCTTCATCTGCCATCTTCTACCTCTCACACCTCCGCTCTCACTCTCATCTCCAACCTCTTTCATCCTTCAGTACAATGGCTTTCATCCGTTTCAACGGCTTGGCCCAGATGTTCCAAGCTGCTCTATCCGGCGGCAACCCTCAGGCGTGAGTTTTATAGCGCCTCTCTCGTAAAGGCCGTTCTGACAGCCTTATAGTGCCAATGTGGTTGACGTGGACTACAACGGTTTCAACTTCCAGCTGGGCGACCCGAGCAACGACGACTTTCTCCACTACATGGCTCTTCCCAACAGCCAGGAGTCGCAGGCGTGGAGTTACGACTCGCAGAATACTGCCTACGAGTCTGAGGACAACAATCACCTCATCTCTGCACCGGCGCCCGCGGTAGGCGCCCTTCACACACCCACCCAGGCCAACCTAGCTCAAGATGCCGTGCCTACTTCGGACGACAAGCACGTCATTGCGTACAATCCCCCCAAATCGCATCAAGCCCCAACTGGAGCCCGCGGCAAACCCACTGTCCATGCCCACATTTCGGCCTCAGTCACCACAGCCCAACGTGCCTTTTTGCCCTACCATACAGATCAAACGGCAGGTCGCGGCTATCGCGCTGCGCGCACCATCTCTCTCGAGGCCCCTCCTCATCCTGTTCTACCCATGCGCAACCCGCCCGAGAACATCCGCACGGCCATCCCTGCCCGAGCTGTCACGCCCGACTTGGATTTCATAAAACAGAAGCGTATAGCGTACTATACGACAATCACCAAGTCTACTCGGATGAAGAGAGAACGGGAGGAGGAGGACCTCCATGAACTTCCACCGGCCACCCGAAGACGTGTGGACAAGTCCTCGTCCTGTCGTCGTCAGGAGCCAGAGGGCTCGAATTACATCCCAATTGGTAGAACCTCAGGGAGGGTCGTGGATACCATGCGGCAACATTTCAACGGCCCGCCGAACGGGGGGTGGGAATGGGGGTCCGTAGACCCATGGCAGCTATCACCGGTACGCGAACGCCCCCCCCTTCTGTGTTCGGTTCTAACAACCCCTCAGCCAACGGATGGAATACTTACATCCGGATCGCCGACCGATTTTCGAAGTTTGGAAGACGAAATGGCTCGAGCAGACCGTGAGGAGCAGGAACGGCTGGAGGATTGGCTCAAGGGTTCTAAGGCAAGCCAATTTTGTTTACACAGCACTATATACTGACCCTCGTAGATGACAGCAGCTGTCCTCAGCAACGACTTGGATTCTGCAACTTCACAAGGCGCTCCAATGTTTCGAACGCCCGGAGAACCCTTTGACCCGCGACTGGCGATCCTTCAGGATCACCTTGCCGCGGTCGGGGCGGTTCCACCCCCGCCGCCTGCCCCTCTCCTCCCATCTCCTCCGGGCACCCCAGGATCTGACTTATCTGACCTGCCACCACTGCCCGATCTGACAAATCTTCCCCCCCTTGTGGTCGCTATGGGGCCTCCACACGAGAATCCCATCGGTGCCCCGTCGTCGTCGGCATTTATCAACCCCATCGCTGCGCAGCGCAGCTTCGCCGCGCTGCCCAAGCGCGCGAGAAATGGCAGAGGGGCTCCGCAGACTACGGCAACGAGGTTTGATGGGCGTGGTGCACTCGACATGGTCGACCCTGTTCGCTGCAACGTCGAGCCGGATGAAGAAGCCATTGTTCAACCGCTGAGGGTTGACAAAGGCAAGAAGCGCGCCGTCGAAAAGAGGTCGGTCGAAGACGATGCGGACTCGCCGCACGACGCCTCACGCAAGAGGACGAAGATATCCATACAGTCGCACTCGCCTACGAGGCGCTCCACTACGTCCAGGCGCGGTCGCAACATTCCCACCCACTCCGACACTGGGTCCTGGGTATCGGTCGAGACCTCCGGGGGGTCGCTCGAGCAGTCGCCGTTGAATACGACTGGCATTGCCGCGGGCACCAGTGGCTCGTCGCACAATAACGCAGTCACCTGCCAGCAATGGCTGGCCTCGACAGCGAATCTCCCTCCTCACTTTGATGACCAAGGCGATGTACACCGCATGGGATCTATGGCAGACGAGGCCATATGGGAGGAGGCCCTTCTGCACGTGGAAGTCGACTCCACTATCCTGGAGGAACGGACACTGGTTTACGGGATGGCAGACCATAACGCAGCTGAGGCTGACTGCCCAGTGCTCGTAATCCCCGACGGTCGCGCGTCCGCCACGAACACGACAGTGCTCCCATGGGTGCAGGACGCGGTGCAGGCTATGCCAGAGCACCTACAGGCCCAGCCAGAGCAAGTCCAGGACATACCGGCGCCCTTGCCGGTGCTGGTCAGAGCAACCCCAGCCCGTGCCAGAACAACCCCAGTCCACCCCGGTGCCCGAGCCCGCGTCCGAACTCAAGCAGGCTCCCGAGCGTGAGCCGTTTGGTCCTTAGACGTGATATGCGGCGGGTTACTTTGACTACTGGTGCCTCCCGCTTGGCTCCGCAGCAAGACGCCCCCCCACCTGCCTACCAGGCCGCCGCTGCGGCATGGACGTGTCCCCGACCGTGAGAGGGGGAGAATCCCTCATCCATCCGGCGGATCCACCTGGATCGCCGCCTCCAACAACATCCCTCATCTCTCCTGCGGCTCCACCTTGACCGCCACCTCCAGTAACATTGTCGAGGATCCCCACAGCAAGCTCTTTGCATATCGGCCACGTTTCTAGGTCGTTCACTGCGGAACTTGTATTTCCAATTGATTTTTCCATCTTCCGCCCAACTACGCCCCGGCTACCCTCTTGTCTCACTTCTTCCGCAACTCTCCACTCATGTTCTGTACAGCAGCACGGCAGGGTGTTTGGCCTCACTAGCCGTCTCGACAGATGCAGATCTCATGCGTTGCGGTGGAGCGTACCAGTCCCAAGTCCACAGGTTGTTATCCCGGTGGGGACTGACGTGTACACATAAAATGTTGATTCAGAGTCCTGTAAAGTAATCTACAATTGGCGCAACTTGAATAGAGAGCTGCTTTTTGCCGCTTGTGGGCAACCTCACACTTCCCTTACCTACGCGCACTGGATCAAGTATGGACCGCAAAAAGACAAATGTGACAACATGTAACTAAGGTGCTCGTTGATATGCTGGCCGCATGCGAAAATTTCTAGTATCTCTCCGTTTCAACCAGCATTTAACGTGCTTGTAGATCACAGCAGTGCTATGACACACCTGTGACATGAGCAGCTATACCCTGGTTTACACTCAGTTACGTGGACATCCTGTAACTTATACTGTCCCTTAATTGTTCACACACAGGTGGAAGGTGTCGCTTGGCTCAGGGTAACTAAACCCTTAGGATTCGGATTGTGAATCAAACCAATAACTTACTAACAAGTGACGAGACATGTGTGGCGCGCGTGGGTTCGAGCGACGTAGACTGCCGCGAGTGCATATAAAGGTACATGATGAAATGTACGATGTGCGAGGCCAGGTGTGATGAGCGACGAGCAAGAAGACAAGGGCGAAGCATGTCAAGCTCGTGGTAAGGTATGAAAGAGCGAACTGTCCGTACAAGTATTTACAAACACGCAGACGGAAGAGACATAAACAAAGGCGACAGCCGTTGTTCCGATCCTGATTGCTGCTGGCTGGGCTGGAAGAGGATGGGTCCTTCATGCCAGAGACCGAATACTGACTCGAGTCATCCCTGCGTCCGCAGGAACCCCACACCCTCCGCTAGTACCCAGGAGTAGTAGTGTCAACGCTGTCCATTGGCTAGCGGAGGCGCCCCACCTCCATCCGTCCAATAAGTTTGCACAATCATCCACCGGGCAGCCGTCCAGAGCAGTCACAGCGGCACGGCGCCGAAACAGTGCCAGTCTCCTGTTCTTCCTCCCAGCGAGTGGGTGGCCAACGCAAGTCGGGGCCCCAATTGCCTCCGCCCGCACCGGGCAAGCGCTGGCTTGGCGCCACGAATCATTCGCATATCACAACTGCAGCCTCGCCCTCCCACAGACATTGCACACAAGATATTGGGCCGTTCATCGATACTCTGCTACACTGTATACCGCTGTGCCTCTGGGCGGCGCGCTGCTCAATAACTGGATTACATCGAGCACCGCGACACTCCGATCCCGGTCGGTGACTCTTGTCAGTGCTGCGGAGGCCTCCCCTCCCTTACTCTCTCCATCCCCATCCCGGACCCTACCCACCCCTAGACGGCGCGATGACGACGATGAAAGCGATCAACCGGTTCTTCTACGGGCCGACGCCGGAGGAGAAGGTGCGCGCATGGCAGCAGCGGCTCAAGAGCGAGGGGCGGCAGCTGGATAAGGAGATTCGGCAGGTGCGTGACCCCTCACTATTTCACCGTCTCGGCATGGTGGTACGGCGCTGGGCTGATACGGTTTGGATGCTTGTTTGGTGGGACTGTAGCTAGACCAAGCCCAGTCCAAAGCGCGACAATCGCTCAAGCAGCTCGCGCAGAAAGGCGATGTCAAGAGCGCCCGCATACTCGCCAAGGAGGTGGTGAGGAGCAACAAGCAGAAGGAGCGTCTATACGTTAGCAAGGCGAGGCTGGGGAGTATCGGGGTGCAGCTGTCCAATCAGCTAGGTGCGTTGCTCTTCTTTTCTACCCATCCCATCCTTGTCCTTGCCTGTCCCTATCTTTGGGCAGCGGCTTGTCTTCAATGAACGTGAGCTGACACATATTCGTCCTGCACAGCGATGGCCAAGGTCACGGGAAGCCTACACAGGAGCACCGAGATCATGAAGCTGTCAAACCAGCTCGTACGACTGCCCCAGATCAGCCAGGCCATGCGCGAGATGAGCATGGAGATGATGAAGGTGCGCCGTGCTCACTGTCTTGATTCTGAAGTGCATGTGCTTATGCATCTCTTGTTTGTGCTTGTGCGCTAGGCGGGGATCATGGAAGAGATGATGGACGAGACGCTGCAGATGGTGGACGACGACGAGGAACTGGAGGAGGAGGCGGACGCGGAGGTCGACAAGGTGCTGTTCGAGCTGACGGACGGAAAGCTTGGCCAGGCGGGGACGGTGCATACAGAACTTCCGGTGCGTTTGCTCCCCCTGCTTCTTCTTTCCTGCGACTGCTTCTTTCTGCTGCTTCATGGCTGTTGCCTGGCAGCGCTGTGGTATGAACGTGATTACTGATTCATGCGCATAGTCGCTGGAAGACAAGGAGGCCGAGGAGGAAGGGGAGGACATGCAGCGCATGCGGCAGCAGCTGGACGGGTTGCTCAACGGTTGAGGGACGCCTGCTCCGCCTGCTCTCTTCCCGCACGCACACGATCCGGTCCTATACCCTACCCTACAGCACCCGATGTGCCCTTGTGTACTTGTACGATGCATACTATCTTGCTTATCTCTCGGTTGTTGTAAGCACCCAGCGCGTGCATAAAGCCGCGGCTCCCACTAAGCGTGCAAGGGAATCACGTGCCTGACATCATCGCTGTCCCTAGCCCGTTCCGGCAACGACGCCCTACGTCGAAAATTGCTTCCTTTTCGACGGCCGTTCCTTCGCACTCGCACCCGGAGCTCCGACATTGTCCGCACCCCTCGTCGGCCCTGCACACCGTCACTTTCTCCTGCCCAGCACCCTCCCTTCCTCCCTCCCCTCCC
>KV423918.1:203020-239692 GCA_001632435.1 Calocera cornea HHB12733 | reverse complement strand
CCGAAACGCAAAACGCAGCCGGCATGTTCAGCAGCAGGAGCATACACTCTGCCCTCCGCGCCCGCTCCGTACGTACCCTTGAACTCACCCGCCAGCGGGGCGCACGCTCACGGAAGCCTTGCCTCGCCTGTCCTTCCCTGTCCTCCCTGGTGTGATCTTGGTATTGGAAACGTTTGGGGTCGCAGGCACTCGCAAGGACATATGCGACCGCGACCAGCGGGCCGACAGCGCCCTTCCAAGGGAAGAAGAGCAGCAGTGTGCGTCCTCCTTTTCTTCCAGTTCGTTTCTCGTCAAGCTCGTGCTGAACTCAGAGTAGGGCAAGTACGTTGTGACCCTCATTCCGGGAGATGGTGCGTCTGTCTATGCTTGAGAGGGGGTGTATGCTGAAGTGGCTGCGACAGGCATTGGCCCGGAGATCTCCGAGTCGGTGAAGCAGATCTACACCGCTGCCAAGGCGCGCCCTCCACTGCATTAGTCCTGGGTGATGCGCTAACATCGCGTAGGTGCCCATCGAGTGGGAGGAGGTCTCTGTAGACCCCATCATGAAGGACGGCAAGACTGCGATTCCGGACGAGGCGATCCAGTCTGTCAAGGCGAACACTGTTGCGCTCAAGGGTACGTCCTGCTCGCTGGAGGGCCGGGAGATCGTTCTGACGCTTGTTGACAGGGCCGCTGGCTACTCCCAGTACGTTGTTCCGAGGATTGTTGCGGGAAAGAGTGCTGATCGAGGTGCAGTTGGGAAGGGCCACGTCTCGCTTAACCTGACCCTGCGCCGGACGTTTAACCTGTTCGCAAACGTGCGCCCGTGCGTATCGATTCAGGGATACAAGACGCTATACGACGACGTGAACACGGTGCTGATCCGGGAGAACACGGAGGGCGAGTACTCGGGTATCGAGCACGAGATCGTTGACGGTGTCGTCCAGTCGATCAAGCTCATCACCTACCCGGCCTCGGAGCGCGTCGCCCGCTACGCCTTCCACTACGCGCAGGCGAACGGCCGCTCCCACGTTACTGCCGTCCACAAGGCGAACATCATGAAGATGTCCGACGGTATGTTCCTAAACGCCTGTCGCGCGGTCGCCAAGGAGTACCCGGAGATCAAGTACGACGAGGACCTGTTGGACCGCGTGTGCCTCCAGATCGTCCAGAACCCCAAGCCCTACAGCGACCGCGTCATGGTCATGCCAAACCTGTACGGCGACATCCTGTCCGACATGTGCGCCGGCCTCATTGGCGGCCTGGGCCTCACACCCTCGGGTAACATTGGCCGCGACGCTTCCATCTTCGAGGCCGTGCACGGCTCGGCCCCTGACATCGCGGGCAAGGGCCTGGCGAACCCCACCGCGCTCCTCTTGTCGTCGCTTATGATGCTGAGGCACATGGAGCTCTTCGAGTTCGCCGACAGGATCGAAAAGGCTGCCCTGGGCGTACGTCACCCTCCTTGCCCGTTGCGCGCCAGTGGACTGACTGACTGTTTGCATCGTAGACCATCGCAGAGGGCAAGACCATCACGGGCGACCTCGGCGGCAAAGCGTCCACAAAGCAGTATACCGAGGCCATCATCTCCAAGCTCAAATAGACTGCCATAGAATTCGACCACCAACCTTGGGGATCTGGTGTTCTTGTACCGCCACCGCCGACGGCGGCTGCCTTTGGCTGGCCGCCGGAGGAGTAAAATTATTCCGCGTACATAATGGAATGACCAATTAATGTGCATGGCTTCATCGGCTGTGGCAGCCAGGGCGGTACGTCCTGGTCAGAGAGCTCAGAAATCTTGCCCTTGTGGTTTTCTTGCCCCATTTGTCGGCGATGGTACACAGATGCTACAGTGGTACCGCAACAGAGCACTCCGGCACCCGGAAACCCCTTTGGTAGCGGAATCAAACAGCACACGGAGGCAACCAATATACGGAGGTAAATCAGGGTCAGGAGGCAGGTAAATATACGGAGGCAAATGGAAATAACGGATGCAAATACCTCAGCGGAGGTACATACTGGCTCGGAAAAAAAATTGATGATACGGGATCAAATGAGGAAGCAGATACACTCCCAAAGTTGCCTCCACCGACGGAAGTAAACAAGAACGCGGAAGCAGACTGTCAGCAGAAATATATGCACCGACGGAAGCGAACAAAAACGGAGGCAAACAATTAATGCCAGCACAGCTACAGAGACGGATGCAAGTAGTGCGGCTGGAACCAATGCAAATACGGAGGTAAACTTGAGAAGGGATGCAAAAGCAGCGCCGGAGGCAGACCCAATAGCGGAGACAAAAGTTGTAGCGGAATCAAATACAGCCGCGGACACAATCGGGGTCACTAAACAAGCCGGCGGAAGCAACCTCCAGCGGCATGGAATGGTTAAGCGGAAGGAAATAGAGAGACGGAAGTAGATAGTGATCCCGAAGCAAATGATCTTCGGAAGCAAGTATTCCGACCGGGGGCAAATAACTGCATCGTGTTGCTTCACAAATTGACGTGAGGCCCGAACATCGTAGCCGCCGGCCAAATGCCTCGATATTATCGCGTCGCCTCCCCAGCCTCCAACCCCGGCAAGCTCACATCAAGCCATCAAGCCAAAGAGTCAAAGATGAAACAACATTCTATTCAAGGATCTATATTATACAACGTCTTATACAGCATAAAATCTTCGTCACAACATCGAGAGAACTGAGATCCACCATGTGTAGCAAGCAGCATCATAACCAACTGCTGCTCGACCAGCTGCAGCTTGAGAGGGTCTAGAAAGTATAGAATACGCACGCTCTGTCCGGCACGGGTCCCTAGGCTATATTCCACTTCCCTGAGCGCTGACGACGGAGCTTCCGCGGATCGTCTCGACAAGATTGTCCCAGTAGTTCCATTCTTCCTGTGTTCCGCCGAGCGTAGCTCCCACAGGCATGGACATGGGATCGGCCAAGCCGAGGGAGGCTTCTAAGCTCATGGCCTGCCCGAGCCCATCGCCGAGGGACCACCCTCCGGCGGCGACGGCGGCGGTGGAGGAGCCCGCGGCGGTGTCGCACCACTTGTCGAGCAGGGCCTGTGCGCTCTCGTCGTCCGTCGGGGAGAGCTGGGCGCCGTTCGACAGTGTGCTCTGGGGCCGTTCGATGATGCGCGAGTATGCGGGATAGGGCGTGTCCGTTCCCGGGTTGAAGGGATGGCGGTACGGCAGGTAGCCGTTGCTTGGGGAAGTGATGTGGTGGGTGCTCGGCGAGACCGGGACAGGGTTGGGGAAGGGGGAGCCGACGCCGGTGGCGGGGATGGCCTGGCTGATATTGAGGAGGATGTTGGCGGTCGTCTGGGGGTCGAGCTGGCCGTTGGGCTCGTACCCATTCGTGCCCGGCTCGTCCGGGTCGCTCTTGAGCGTGATGCGCCTGCCCGTGGCGGCCTTGGACTGGAGCAGCTCGATGACCTTTAGCTCGCGCTTTGTCGTCTCGTCGAGGTCGTCGCCCATGTTCATGTGCTCCTGGATGAAGGTGTCGACGATCTGGCGCATGGCGTCGGACTCGGGCCCGTCCGGCTCCATCACGAGGGAGATGCCGGCGGTCATGGCCGCCTGGAACTCGCGGTACGCGCCGCCCATGGAGAGCATGACGTCGCGGGAGACGGAGTGCTTGAAGAGCTGGCGGTTGCGGAAGTCGAGCCGGGCGCACTTGAACGAGGCCGAGCGGGAGAGGCTGTAGCGGTCGCTCCGGCGGAGGAGGTAGGGCCGGTGGAGGGACATGCGGACGAAGAAGACCTCGGTGATGATGAGGAAGCGGTGGACGGGGACAAAGTGGTAGACGTGGTCGAGGCTCGTGTCCGGGTCGAGGGCGTAGTGGGGCGGGAGGGTCTGGACAAAGTTCTCCAGCTCCGTGTCGAGGTGGACGACGTCGGTGTAGTGCGAGTGGCCGCGGAGGTTCTGGAAGTGGTGCACGATGTGGCCGATGATGGTCGCGAGCGAGTGGCGCAGGATCTGGAACGTCATCAGCGTCGGCTTGGTCAGCGGCTCCGACTGCGGCATCACGATCCGCGCGGTCGGGAGCGCGTCGTCGGGGATGTTGGACGGCGGGAGCGTGTCGGTGTAGTCGTCGGATATGCTCGGTGGGCGGCCGAGGATCAGCGCGTGCGTGCGGTCCGCATGGTACAGGTACGTCCATACGCGCCGGCGGTACTCTGTGTTGAACGCATCGAGGCCCTGCCCAATGTATCAGCTGAGGTTTCTCCGTCCATTCCACCCGTTCCACCCGGATGACTTACAAGCTTGGTCCCGTCCCTGTGCAGGCCGAGCGCCTGGGCAGTCCGGACGGCGGCGCCGAGCTGGGCCCAGCACTCGGTGATCCTCCTCTCGAAGACGAGGAAGCGGAAGCTGAGCAGGCGTGCCAGGACGAGCTCGAGCGAGTCCGTCTGCACCGCGGCAGCGATGAGCAGGGACCGGCGCGCTGGGCCGGCGTCAGCATTGTCTCGAGTGCGGTGGGCGCGTGCTCACAGGCCCAGTAGTAGCGCAGGCTGGTGATGCGGCGGACGCTCGAGTTGCCCACGAGGTGGTCCGGGGCGAGGCGCACGGAGGTGGCGAGGATGACGAAGAGGAGGGGGAGGAAGCGGATGTCGTTCGGGTGGAGCTTGCCGCCGTTGGCGTAGATGGACTCGTAGGAGACGCGGAACGCGGGCTCGTACAGCGGGTAGCGGGTGTAGTTGCTGCCAGTGTTCCGCCCGTCAGTGCCGTGTCCTGTCCCGCGGGCGCGCAGGGGGGGAAAGGAAGAATGGGAAAGGGACGCACATCTGCTGGAAGTAGAAGTCGACGAGCCTGTCGGTGGTCTGCTTGCTCTCGGGCAGCTCGCGCAGCAGCTCCGGGACCTTGGTCGCGCTGACGCCGCAGTCCTGGATGAGCCTGAGGAGCTTCTCGGCGGGCGTCTGGGCCTCCTCGACGGGTCCGAGCTCGCCGCTCTGGGCGTGGAGCTGCTCGAGCAGCGGCTGGGTGGTCACGCTCCCGCTCGCGCTGGACCCGTACCACTTTCCGCCCTGCAGGATGCCGCCCTGGGGGTCGTCCTCGGGCAGGGCGGGCCCGCTCTCTCCGCGCGGGGAGTCGGGGTCGGGGTCGCCCGCGAGGTCGTCCCCGAGGTCGCTGGGCGACTGCGGGATGGAGGAGGAGAGGCGGGAGGCGTACTGCGGGAGGGCGTGCTCGATGATGTGCTCGATGCGGGCGAGGCGGGCGGCGAGGTCGCTGTCCGCCTTGCCCGGCGTGTACCCCTTGCACAGCTCGGGCACCTTGCGCGCGATACAGTGCGAGCAGGGCACCTGGCGGTCGCACTACCCCTCGCGTGCGTTAGCCGGTCCTGTCCCCCAGCCTGGATACAGACGCACCTTCTGCTTCCTGCGATGGCACTCGGAGCACGAGTAGCTCACCCGCGTCCGCTGCTTCTTCTTCGCCCCGCCCGCGCCCGCGCCATTGGCCTCGCTGAGGCTGCGCCGCTTCATGCCCGTGCTCGCACTGACGGGGGTGCCCATGGCCAGCTCCTCCCCCTGCGGGGTGTACGCGGGGCCGGTGTGCGAGGCCGAGGGCGGGGTGAGGGCGGCGTAGGGCATTGCGGATGGTGGGCCGGGGTGAGGAGGGCCGGAGTCGGAGGCGGAGGCGGAGGAGGGGTCGCTGGTGCCGTCGAGGACCATGCGTCCTGTGCTGCCTCGCGGCGTGGGTGGGCGGGTGGGTGGCCTAGGCGCTACGGGCGAGGGTGGCAGGTGGCAGGTGGCGGATGCGGCCGCGAGGCGAGGCGAGGCGAGTGCGGGCTGGGAAGGAAGGCCACGAGGGTGAACGTGATACCGGTGCGGCTGCTACGGTCGATCGAGGGCAGTATGCAGCATGCAGCACAGGAGGACACGAGGGAGTGACCACAGAGGCGGTCGGACACGTCGGGGCGAGCGAGAGGAGCAAGCCCCTCCCTCCCGTTCGGCCGGCGCGGGCGGTCAAGTACTGAGTACTCCCGGGGCATGCGTCCAGTGCGAGCCCGTGCGCTGCCTACGACCCGAGCCGAGTGACTCGGGGGATGTCTTACCGCCGGGGTCCGCGTCCGAGTCCGGGTCCGGGTCCGGACTCGCTCTTGCCCCAGCCTCACCCCTCCATCCGCAGGTGGGGGATGAAGGGCCGGCCAGCCCGCACCCAGCGCTGACTCGACGGGTCTCCGCCTGTCTCGGCCCGGCGCTTCCTCGTGCTCTCCCAGCTTCTAAACGCACGGTTCGGCGGAGGCTTATGCCCGCGGGCCACCGGATCGGGTAGCCGGCGCGCCTGGCCTGGCTTGCGCCACCCTAGAGCGGCCGCTGGAGGAGGAGGGCACGCGCGCACCCGCCCCTCCACCGCCGCCCCTCCCCCCCATCGCCGAGGTCACGCTTTCCGGAGGTGGGCAGAGTCTATTCCATTCCGTCGCTGACGCCGCGAAGGGCTGGCTACGCTAGGGTCCATTTTCTGAGCTGAGGGCACAGGCAGTAGTGCTGTAACGCCGACGGGAGCCAAGGGGAGAGCATGGCCACCACCTCAACCTCAACCGCGACCTCAACCGCGACAACCTCAGCGCACCGCGCCGCCCAACCGCAACCGCAACCGCAAGCCCACCCCGAGCCCCTAACGCTCCACCTCACCCCCTTCACCCTCCCCGCCCCCCTCCTCGCCCTCTCCCCAGACGGCGAGCCCACCTACGCGCCGAAGGAGGATGGCCAGCAGCGGCTCACCAGGGAGCTCAGGCGGCTCTGGGCCAGGGGCGACTATGCCGAGGTGACGGAGGCGGGCGTGGGGAGGGAGCTGCAGGGGGAGGGGATGGATGTTGATGATCAGCAGGAGGAGGAGGAGGACGGGGAGAGCGTCGAGGAGGGGATCAGGCCCGAGGAGCTGTGGAGGGTCAAGCAGGCGGTGCTCAGCAAGCTGCAGTTCGTCCCATCCCCCTATCCTATCCTATCCTATCCTATCCTGTCCGGGACGACGGAGGGCTGACGACGCACCCGCACCCCTGCAGCGAAGCGATGCAGCAGACGCTGACCGCGCAGACGCTGCTCGCCCTCCTCTCCCACTCGGCCGGCGCCGCCCCAAAGCCCCCGCAGCGGCCGGCCATGCCCCCGCCCCCGCCCCCGCCCATCCCGCTCGACGGGTTCCCCACCATGACCGCCACGCTCACCACGCCGCCCGGCCCCGCCCCGGCGACCCAGCTGCGCCGCCGGCAGCTCGCCGCCGGCCTCAAGAACGCCTCCCTCCGCCGTGCGGCGCGCCTGTTCGAGGCCGGCGCGGGCGACATCGAGCGCGCGCTGGAGAAGGAGGCGCACTACTTCGAGCGCGCGCTCGCCCTGCGCGAGCACTGGCGGCTCGCCCCGCGCGCCGCCGAGCGCACCCCGCGCCGACGACCGGGCAAGGAGCCCGCGCGCGACTTTGCCGTGTACTACGGCATGGAGGGCGCGCCCCTCGCCCAGCGCGCCGCGGCCGTCGCCCACCTCAGCCCGACCAGCGCGCAGGGCGAGCTGCTCTTCCCCTCGCGCACGGGGCGCAGGCTGCGCGTCTCCCTCACCTCCCTCTCCCCGGGACCAGTACCAGGACCAGGGCCAGGGCTGCAGCACCTCATGGGGAGCTCGGCACTCGAGCTGCCCGAGCAAGCCGCGGAGCAGGAGCACCCGCACGGGGAGCTCGCCTTGGGCCTGGATCTGGATGCGCAGCTCAGGGACGCGCAGCGGGAGGTGCTCGAGCGCGAGGTCTTCCACCGCCTAGCGCGGGAGGCGATGGAGCTCGTGCAGCTGTCGCCGGTCATCCGCGAGCGCGTCGTCTCCCTGCGCCCTCTGCCCGACCTGCAGCTCACGTTCGAGCTCGTGGACCCTTCCGACGCCCCCGCCGCCGGCTCAGGCCAGACCCACTCCCACTCCCGCTCCCACTCGCCCGCCGTCCAGCTGCTCGCCGCGCTCCTCCCGCTGCTGCACCTCCCGCGCACGCGCCCCTCGCTCCTCCAGCCGCTGCTCAAGCTGCTCCAGTACCTGCAGTTCAGCGCCCAGCTCACCGCCCAGCTCGCCGCCGTCGCGCGCGGGCTGACCGCCACGGGCGTGCCGACGGGGGTGCAGCAGCGGCTTGTGAGCGCCGACGGGGCCCAGGTGTGGAAAGCGCTGCTGGGCGAGGACGCGTGGGCGATCGGGGGCGAGGTGCGGCTCGCCCTCCAGGGCTGCGCGCCCATCCTCCTCGCCGCGGCGTACCCGGCCGACCTCGTCCTCCACACCCCGCGCCTCGGCGTGCACATCGCCGCCCTCCCCGAGCTCGGCGACGTCCTGGCCGGGGAGATCCTCGCCCGGCTCAGCGCGGCCTTCCAGCGCGTGGGCAACCGCGTGCTGCGCGCGCAGGCCGCGGCCAAGGCCGACGAGGCCGAGTGGACGCTCGGCCCCGGCGGGAAAGGCTGGGCCGAGTGGCCCACCGGCGCCGTCGGCTTCCGCATCTCCCTCTCGCCCGCGTTCGACCTCGCGGCAGAGGCCGTGTACTCGAAGCGCGCTGTCGTGCGGGAGGGGATGAGCCCCGCCACGCCTGGCATGGGCCATCTGGAGAGCATGAGGCGCGAGTGGCCCGAGGTCAAGCAGGAGGAGGACATGGAGCAGGAGGGCAGGTCGCCCCCCGGGCTCGTCGACTGGTTCGAGAAGGGCATGAAGTGGGTCACTGAGGAGGAGTAGCGGGACGTTTTTCCAGCAGCATAATCTAATCATGATCCTCATTTTGGTGTGCGCTTGCTAATCCACAATCCCCTGCAGGGACAGGGGCTGACGCGGGCTACTCGGTGACCTTCTCGTCGGCCATCTCCTTCTCGTCACTCCGGTTCGACTCTGCATCCGCCTGCTGCTTCGTCTGGATCTCGAAGTTTGCCTTTGCCCGTTTCTTATCCAGATGATCCAAGTAGCCAATGAGGAAGGAAACGATGAGCATCGCGCCGCCGAAGCCGGCAGTGACGTAGTTTCCTACAGTCACATATGGCTGGTTCTGCGTCGGGAAAGTGAAGATGGGTACCCAAGCACTGAAGATGTAGGCGAAGGCGTTCATCTGAGTGATTCGTTAGCCTTATCACGAGAGCACTCGGTGAACGCTGGCACCATAGCTGACACATACGCCCGCTTTTCCGGGTCGTGCCTGCTCGTTTCGTTGACATACGTCCATGTCACACCCGCGCTTGTCCCAGCCAGGGCAGTAAGGTCTTCGTATGATCGTCAGTCACCTAGATTCCCATCAAACACAGCAGACTTACAGTACAGCGCCCACCTCGAACCCCTGTCAGGCGGATGCACTGGGGTCGCCCCCAAGGCGATAGAGAAGATTATGCCCATGAACGCAGCAAACGCCATGGAAGGCCATCGCTGACTTCCTGGAAGGGCATCGGATATCCAAGACGATGCGAGGGCACCGACGATTTGGATAATGTTGATCTGCAGGTGATCGTCAGGACTGCCACACACGTATGAACGTCGAAGCTTACTCCGAGAGGAATAATGTTGATCGCCTGAACGGAGAACACAGTCTGCTGTGCACTGTTGTAGCTCTTGACCCAGAAAATCACTATATAGACTGTAAGTGCTTGTCCTCGATCAGATGGTGACCCTAGGCTTACTGGAGCCACCTGGTTGGCTGAGCTGCGAGTTGCACAAGAAGAAGAGCGGGACTGCGCCACAGATAAACCTCGGCACATGATAGGACGTGGTAATACTTACAGAGCCAGACATGCCACGTCTTGTGCCAGCGAACCACATCCTTCCATTTGAACAGACCCGTGTGAAGCTTTACTTCAGTAGGCATCCTCCGCTTGGCGATTTCAATCTCCTTGGCAGAGTACAACCTAGAGATATGCTGTCACGACACTAAGTCACTTGGTTTCATAAATCATCCTTACCAATTCGGCTTGATGCGAGACGGCAGTTCGGGCATTGCGAAGATAGTCCAGCATGCACAAGGGAAGGATATGAGACCGCAGATCCTATTACCATGTCAACAGGGGTCCATTTGATTTGAATCTAAAGTGAAAGCTCACACGTAGAGCCACCTCCAACCAGGCCAGCCCGCGTGGCCGTTAAGTCCAGTGTACACGGCGGCCATCAGGAAGCCCGAGAAGAGAGGGCCCACGGCAGTGAACACTTGGATGATCGTATTCCGCCTGGCGAGCTCGTGTGGTTTGTAGTAGCTTGACGCCACGTACATGACGGCAGGGAAATGGCCCGCCTCGAACAGTCCGACACTTTCATACAGTAAGCGCCAGCATAGTGCTCGGAATCGGAATACATACAAGAAGCGAATGGCATATAGCTGGCTCGTGTTTTTCACTCCTGACGTGGCAATGGTGAAGATCGTCCAAGAGAACTCGAGGAAAGCAATATAATACGGGGCGTGCACCTGATACTTGATATAAGCGGAAGGCCGATGCAGGTTCTGAAATATTGACTTACCCGTGTGAGAATCAGATTGCTAGGCACTTGGCCGATAACGTAGGCAGCGCTCCAGAATGCATTCGCGTAGTTCAGCTCATTGCCGTACAGGCCGAGATCCTCCTTCATTCCACTGTCTGCGCGATTGTCAACGTTTGATGAGATGGATCAGTATTGGTCACTCACTGAATGCATTTGTGATGTTGACTCTAAGAGAAGGGGTTCGTAAGTGTCTATACACTGGATGCGCCGAAGAGTGCTCACTGATCCAGGTAGCGAATCATGACACCCAGTGCCGCCGACGAGATAAGGCACAGGTCTAGTTTCGTGAGAAAGCGCGCCTCGTCTGGGTCTACATCGAGAGCTGAGAAGAAAGGCTGATTAGATTCGTAGTAGGCGTGTAAGTAGCATGTGACTCACTGGACCAGATATGCCGCTTCCAAGTGGACTTGGGAGGCAGCTCGCTTTCCAGAATAGGCACTTCCGGGGCACCAGCGAATCCATCAGCGATCACGTACGCCGAGGTCGGTTCGTCAATCTCTTCTCTCTTCGAAGGGCTCATACTTCAGATGTGAGACCGAGGCGAAGATTCACAATTGACTGATTCCTCCATGTGCTCGCTCGGCTGTCCGCTTTATAGACGAGCTTCCACGAACATCCTTCAGCGTAGCAGGAAGACTCTCTGAAAGGCGCCCGAGACCGCTCGAGTCGAGATTGCAGCATAATCGCGTGCTCTGTTGACAGTGATGATCATTGGATAACTACTCTCATCGCCAGAGTCATGAATATGGTGCTCATTGACTCCGAGAATGGCGTTATCCCCGCGAGAAGAGAGTCTAAAACAACGGCTCGGGGCGCCAAGTACTAGGTACACCAGCGCAGGAAGTATATCCGGATACGAGAATCATGTTCAGGAACGATCAGCAGGTGTTCGTTGTCACTCCAAGCAGCTTGGAGCGGTGGATATTCTTGGAGACTGGCAGGGTGGCCACGAACGTCCAGCGAGTAGGTGGAGGACTGGACGGAGGCCGGAAGAACCTTGGCTGTTACGGGAGCGCTTATCGGGCGGGATCTGTCTCAGAAGCTCCTGCTGGGCGCCCAAACCAGGCACACATCCTCATCTGGTAGAATCTGCATTTCTGATTTAGTTCCTGGTAATCTAATCTACGAAGTACGCAGCCACGGAATCACGCTATTAGTCGAACATACAAGAGCCAATGACAACAAAAAATTACAAGTAAGCGCAATGAATCACAACCTGAACAAGAAGCCAAGGTCCTCAGGGGTTAAGCGCCCCATGGCGGAATCATCCCTTTGGAGCGTGGCATCAACCATAGCGGACTTCTTCTCCTGAAGCTGCACAATACGGCTCTCAATGCTATCCTCTATCACAAGCTTGATCGCTTGCACCGGTCGGTGCTGACCAAGTCGGTGAATGCGATCCATCGCTTGATATTCAACGGCAGGATTCCACCAGCTGTCCATCAGGTACACGCGAGAGGCCTACAAGATTGATCAGCACAGATCCGAAATATAGATCCGAGCCACTCGCCTCTGTCAAATTGAGCGCTACTCCACCAGCTTTGAGCGACACAAGGAAGACAGTGACATTGACATTGTTCACTGATGTCTCAGGTCAGCAACCGATCGAGATAGGAAACGGAATCACATACTGAAGTGCTTGATCGTGGCATCTCTGGCCTGAGGACTCATAGTGCCCTCAAGCCGACAGACAGTGAACCCGGCACGTTGCAAGCGGAAGTTGATGAGATCCAAGAAGTTAACGAATTGGCTGAAAACAATGCTTTTGGTGGTGGCATCCTGCTTGCGCAGATTGCTGAGCTCTTCAACAAGCGCCTCGATTTTCGAGGAGGAACGCCACTCATCCACATCAAGTCGTCCAAGAATGCCTTGCCTAGCCTTCGATTTAACCTCGATCTCTTCTTCCAGTGCAGGAGCTTCGAGGTCGATGGAAAGGGGCAGATGGCAGACAGGGCAATGCGGCTGATGTTCGACAGAGGTGTTGAGGTACTGCTTGATACATTCGCGGTCAAAAACGTGGTTGCAGCGGGATTTGATGGCATCCTCGGCAATGTCATTGCAGAGACGGCAGACAGTCGCCTCGACAATGTCAGCGGAGAGCGTTTTATTGGTCTTGCTCTTAAGTACAAGATCAGGCTAGAGGTTTTGGTCAGAAAAGGCACCGATCAATTGGAACGAAACGCACATGGCATGCCATCTGACGCATACGGGTGATCAAGCTGAAGATGTTGCTGTAATCTGCAAGCCCAATGAGTATCGCAAGTCGGTTGCACACTAGACTAACAACGCTTACTGTTCAACAATGTGCCTTGATCCACGTAAGTCGAGAACTGCCTCTTCGCATCGGTGAACAGAGAAAGGTACAATTCCTTCTCCTCTGGCGAGAAGTAGTCCCTGCGTACAGTGACCGTACGAGGAGGCAGCCCAAGATCGTCTGCACGTTCCAGCTTCGTCCGGCGAAGCATCATTCGATCGAGCAGAATCTTGAGTTTCTTGAAAGCGACTTTTCCAACTCCGACCATGCCATACTTCTGGATGGGCGAGAGGATCTCGTTGTTCCAGAAACAAGTGTGGTTCATGGGGCTGTGGCCGCACTGGTCACAGGTGCGACGGTCTTTGAACGACCAATGAAGGGACTTGCAGTCGCAGCGCATGCAGAAGTAGTGCGAGAAGGGCTCTCCGCCGAGGAAGCTGCGTAGACATGAGCAAGCCAGCGATGCTCAATATCAAGTAACACCTACCGAACCAAGCTGTACAATTCACCGACACGGTTCTGCAAAGGTGTGCCAGACAGACACCATTTGTAGTCGCTCTTCAGCTCGAATGCGCCCTTTGCGGTGTTAGTAGCACGTTCTTTTATGTTGTGCGCTTCGTCCAGCTGCACCACGAGATTAGAGACTGTGCCGCTCGTATGGAAACAGAGACGTACGATAACCCTTTTCCACTTGATCTGATGCATGGCACTAAGCTCCTTGACAATCTTGCCCTGCCTCTTGAACCCAGACTGCTGCTTGCGGTAGCAAGACTCGAGCACCGCGTAGGTCGTCAGGACGACATCGTACTTCTGGAGCTCCTTGACATCGTTCGACCTTGACGCACCGTGCCAGATGCAGACCTTGAAGTCCTCCGTATTGGCTTCGATCTCGTTCCTCCATTGCATGATAGCGACCGTCGGAGCAACAACGAGGTTCGGCTTCCGGCGGTCATGGACGAGCAAAGCGATGGTCTGGATGGTCTTGCCCATGCCCATCTCGTCGGCAAGCATACCACCCTTCCACATGCTGTCCTCTTGCTTGCGCATCCAGTACAGGCTCTCCTGCTGGAAGGGCAGGAGAGTAACCTTGAGCGAGGGCGGCTGGGGAGCCCGCTCAGGAACGATGATCGGGATAGAGGCGGCGAGGTCGCCCCAGCAATCGCGCAGCTCAGGGTGGTGCAGCTTCAGGGAGATCGAGTTCCTTTCGGCTTGCGTTAGGCGCTTGCGGCCAAGACGTTTCTTGAGCAGGTTTTCCTCCCTGCGACGGAGGTAGCGGTCCTCAGGAAGCTCGCGCCTGGCGATACCTTCGACCTTGAGAAGCTTCCATTCGGCAGCACGGGAGACGCCACGGCTCTCAACCTTGATGGGATCGTCTTCTGCTTGTTCCACGACCTCTTCATCGCTATCATCCTCCGGCTCGTCGTCACTTTCGTCCTTGCCAAACTCCTGGATGATCTTCCGGTCATACGCCCGGTTCGCATTGCGCTCCTCCTGGGTCGGCTTGTTGAGCACCTTCACGCTCTTCTTGACGGCTTTCTGCAGCGCAAGCGCTTCCTCCTCGCTGTCTTCGACAAAGTCGTCCGCCGCGTAAACGCTCTCTTCAGACGAGGACGGAGCATCGGTCAGGTCACTGTCTGATTCGACCTTCGCCTTGGCTTTCCCCTTACCCTTCGCCTTGGAGCGCGACTCGGGCTTCCAGTCGTCCGCAGAGTCGTCATCGGACGAGTCCTGAGGGGAAGCCACGTAAGACTTCAGGGCGATATCATCTGACTCGGAGTCTGAGACTTCCGCCCTCGCCTTTCCCTTTCCACGGCCCTTTGCAAGTGCTTTGCCTTTATCCCGGCCGTTGGCTTTCGGCATGTCGTCCTCAGAATCGTCTTTGACGATCTGCAGAACACGTCAGACGTGTACCACCGGATACGAAGCGCATACACGTGCCTGGGAAGGACGCCTCCTGACCGGGATCTCGATGACCACTTCGGTCTTTACGCGCTTGTTCCTCCGGGTGCTGGTGGTGTGAGTCACCTCCTCGTTTTCTTCCGTCTCGTCAAGCTCGACAACATCGTCGTCGATGTCGATGACATCCTCCTCCATCTGGTCGGCCTTGCGCTTCCCGCGCGCCATGCTCTTCAGGTTGATGGCGTTGAGATCGAGCGAGGCACGCGTCTTGCCTAAGCCCTTGACACTCCCGGAGGGCGTGACGGATGCGCCAGTGGCAGGCGTCGAGACGAGGGTGGAAGATGCGCGAGTCGAGATGGACCGGGCTGGGGTGATGGTGTCCACCACGTCCATGTTGGCGGCAGAGGAGCGGCGGCGTGTAGTCACCATGCTGCCTGGCTGTGCGGTGGAAGGGAGGAAGGAGGGTAAGGCGAGAATGAGGCGAGGGAGGGTCGCGCCTGGCAGCAGCACCTGGCATCCGGGGGTCCTGAAGCGGACGATGATAGCAGGACGCGTCAAAGGGACCAAATTTCACATTGCAACTTCTTGGTTACGTGACTGTTTCGCGTGAACCCTATCTGGAACATGAGAAGAAATATCAACCGATGCACACGCCATGGCATTATGATCGCTGTAGCTATCGCTGTTCATCGCGCAAAGTACAATGTTGATCCCATGAATATACACATCCCCACCATCCGTCCCCATTACCAAGCAGAAAATTGCGAGGTCTCGGGTCAATTCACTGCCGATCCCGCGTCGTCAACCTCCCTCGATGCTTCCAACCGGCCACTCGGCTAACCGTTGGCCATCTGGTTCCGGACATGTAGATGACTCGCAACCCCTCTCGGAATGTACAGCAGTGCAGACCCAATGGGATTAGGATGCAAATGAGCGGTTGGTGCCTTCGAGAGTTGTCACTAATTATACAGCAGCGAGGTGCAGAGCATGATGGGAGGGATGTGTGATGCGGGAGAACACGGAAACCATTGCCTTGATGAGAAGAAACAGAGAAAATGAGTGCCGAATCATCGTACGTTGGGTGAATGCGAGGATGCTGAGTCGATGAACAAACGTGTCCGAGGAGCCATCGAAAACGGAAAGCGGGTGGGCGGCCGCAGGGCCTACGGCTGCGAGTCGACGTGGAGGAAATCACAATCGTCGCCATATCTGCACCTATATTCCAAAAGAACTCCGTATCAGCCCACGTCATTCTCACGCAAATGGATTCGACTACTACTTGCCTTCCCTGCTGGTAATACTGACACGGGACCTGCTTCTGGCCCTTTTGCCGTGCGCCTCCGCCTCGCCCGCCCCGCCCCTTTCCTCGTCCACGGCTGGCCCAGCCTTGATCAGACTGTCCTTTATTAAAACCAGTACTATTGCCTTCACCGTATCCTGCCTCGTTGTATCCTGTCCAATTACCACCTTGGTTGCCGCCTTGATTCCACTCGGTCCCACCATTATATGGTTGCTGATTTCCTGGTCCACTTGGTTGAGCAGGCTGCCCATTCGGGTTCATACCCGCTTGTGCCAGGATGCTTGCCAGCCGGCCCGCGTCTATACCTAGATTGGCCAGAGTGTTCGCCTGAGCAGCATCCGCCGCGGATCCTTGCTGCTGCGCAGGCGGTGGAGAGGGTTGATATGTCCCGCTGGAGATCCTCTTCAGCAGCTCAGCCACATTAGGCACCGCTTCCTTCGTTGCAGGGTCGTCGGGGTCGTCCTCAGGGGCAACGTCTTCCATGTTGGGGGCCAGCTTCAGACGGGGTATATACATGTCGTCCGGCATGGCAGGCTGTACATTGGCCGGCTCTGTAGGACTATACGGGATAGATTCGGGAGTGTCGTACCACACCTCTTCAACGCTGTGTTCCCGCACGTCTTGCGCTGTCTTCTCCTGGCTGGATCCGCCTCGTTCGAAGTACATGTTCTCCGGCTCAAGCGGGAATTCAATTTCTGCAAATTGTCAGCAGCCGGCCAACCGTTATTACAGTGACGAACTGCTCACCATCAGGTTCATAATAATCGATCTCCTCATCGAAGATGGCATGCGCGAGCGCCAGGCCCTCAGCTCTATCCAGATCTTTGGCACTGGAATGATGTTCTCCAAGAAGCTCGTCGTCATCATACACAGCAGGCTCAATGACCTTGATTTTCAAGAACGCATCCCCCGTTGCGAACGTCACGCTCTTCTTCTTCCTGGGCGCTTTCGGAGCTTCAATTGGTACGACCGAGCCATCTATTGCCGGCTCTGACTTGGCCTCCACAGGAGGAGTTCCCCTCTCGCCTATGCCACTCTTCTTGTTGAGGGACTTGAGGGCTTCCTGGAATGCATCTGCGTTGTTCACAGCAACCTTCGGCTTCTCTGCAGCTCCACCGTCCTTCTTCGCGTCTGTCGTAGATACAATCGTCGAGGTCTTCCGGAAGCTGGGCAACTTTGCCTTCGGCTTGGTGCTGAAGAACCCAGAGTCAACAGTCGCAGTCTTGACAGTTGTAGACGCCGTTGCAGGCTTGGCGGCAGGTCTGTTCACAGAAACGATCTTCGCAGAAGGTGCAACAGCCTTCTTCACAGGAACGGCAGGGGTAACCTTGGATGTACTTGCCGGCACTGGCTCAACCTTGCGTTTCTTCCTCGCATCTAGAGGACCCAAATCGAATCAGCCATGCCAACCTGACTTCATTAAGAACACGACGCACCCTCTGCCGTGATCGCCGCGCGCTTCTTTGCGCTATCACCCTGCGGAGTAGACTCTTTGTCAGAGTCCTTGCTCCCAGACGCGAGATGTTTGCCGATCTCGTCTTTCCAGCGTTGTTCCAGTTTCTGCGCAACGTCCTTGATCGCTGCAGATGATGGGGCACATGTTAGCTACTACTCTTTCCAAATGATTAAGAAGCACGGTATCTATATCGAAGAGAGTCCATTCGCTCGCTGATTCACATTGGCCCGTCATTTGACCGCACCTTTCCAGCTTGCTGGGTCTCCCGGCAAGATAGAATGTTTGGAGAGAGAGACGAAACTTACCTGTCGTTGGGGACAACTTCACGGCTCGTCGTACCGACTGACCAATCTTTGTCGATCTAAGATTTTCTATCGGGATAGGCAGTCGCTCAATAACCTGGAACAAGATAAGTTTCGGAGTATCGACATCAGATAATTCGGGCGCACCTGTAGCAATGGCATCATGACGTCTGCCTTCGGCTTCTCGTCGTTCATCGCATCATCCAGCCATCCCTTCAACATCTCGACAGCAACACTCTCCCTTGCCCACGCCTTCCAGAACCTCTCTGGCGCGTGCTCCCTCAGCGTCCGCAGGACCTTGAGGCGCGTCGCGAGGTCAGGCGGCTCCGACTTCTTTCCTGTCAGCTGAACCAGGAGCGCATGCGCGATTGCGCTTGGATTCTGGTCGAGTTTTTCAGGAGATAGAAGCGGCTCCAGGCCGGTAGTGTAGGACTTTGAGTTAGCCGCAACAGCCGTGCTCGCTTGACGGCGTGGGGCAGAGGCGGCTGTGGCCGGCGAGGCGTCGATAGAACGGCCTAATCGCTGGCCTTGGATTGGAGGGGAGATTGAACTGGACAACTGGATGGAGCGGGGATTGGCGAGCTGGGGCTGCGGGTGGAGCAGCTCTGGCGAGATGGTTTGCTGCAGTCCTTGCTGTGCTTGCTGCGGATGCGGAGGATGTGGAGAATAGGACGGGCCGGCTTGGGCGTTCATCACCAAAGTTGGGCTGCGAGTCATACATCAGCATTTATTCACGAGGGATAACAGCAAAGAAACACGCACTCGATGGCCATCGGGTCACTAGGCCCATCGTCGAGTCCAAACGCTGCCCAGTCGTTCTGCGTCCCATTCCCCATCGCGAACGGATACGCGTACCCGGGTGGCAGCTGTCCATACTGCGCCGCCTGCCCGTCCGGCATCTGGTACTGCGGCTGCGGCTGCATGTTGGATGTGCTCGGCTGCTGAGGCTGAGGCTGGGGTGGAGACGCGTAGGCTGGGGCTAAGAGGTGCATATATGCGTTCTTTGCGGCGTCTGGGGAATGGGTGGGGAAGTACTGCTGGTAGGTGGATGGGGAGAGGACCTGCGGCTGTGGTTGTGCGGACGGATGTTGGGCACCTGTATGCTCATTAGCCATGCGGAAAAAAAAACGCGACATCCGCGTGTACGTACCTTGCTGAGGCTGCTCAGCGGCGTAGCCCTCCTGCTCCAGCACGCTCGCCATGAGCTGGTCGAAGTCTTCCGGGACATGTAGCGGCTGTTGCGGGACTTGATTGGCGTCCTGTGGCTGATAAAGGCCAAAAGCCGGATACTCCTGCCCGTACTGGATGCCGTTCGGCGTCGATGACTGCGATGTTTGCGATGGTTGAGGGGAATGCTGGAACGCGTAGGCTTGTTGCTGCCCCGGGGAGAGGTAGTGGGCGTAGGCGCCTGGCTGCGGTTGGGGTTGCTGTGGCGGAGGCGACCATTGCTGTTGCCAGCCTTGGGGAGTCGACCGATCCATCGGCCGCTGGCGAGCGTGCGGAACGCGTCGGCGGCGGGGGCGGCGCGCACTCTACGTCGGGGTGACGTGGACGGTGTCGGGCCCGGTGTATGGTCTGTAGGACACAGATTTCAGTCTTGACCGTCTTTGGTCTATTTGGAGCAATAGATTCCACACGTTTTTGGTCTTTTGGGAAGGTTATTTTTTGGGCTTGGGCTCTTTGGCCTGCCTGTTCTGTTCCGTCTCGTTTGGTAACTTGTCTGGATTGGGATGGATTGGCGGGAAACGAGGTGATGATGTGCAAGTCACCACGGCCTCCTTGTGCAACAAGCCAGTCACAATGCGGCACTGTGCAGTTCCCGACGCCCCCCGGACCAATGATAGGCTATACGATGCGACACCCGCGCAGCTCGGAGCAATCCCTCGCGCGCTCACCGGCCAGTACGCTAATATGAACGTGAATCGGTCTGACAGATGAGAGGGCGGAGAGGTATAACTCGAAGTGGGAGGAGGAGGAGGAGGAGGAGGCGTAGGAGGCGTGTGGAAGCGAATGAAGGGCGGGGCCAAGGAGGGACAAGCGAATGATGCGCGCAGGAGGGGAGCGGAAGAAACCTTTGCGCGGCGATGGCCCTGAGAAAGGCGGCTGAGTCGCAAACTGACAGCGTGGCGGGATCAGAAGGCGGGTAAGGCGATTGGGCGAATAAGTGGGGAGGATAAGGTTACGGTACGGGATGCTACTGACAGGCCGCGAACTATTGGTTCCATTTGGAGCGTACATTCGCATCCATTCCACGCCAACAGAAAGCTCCTGTTCGAAGGCGACCCGGGACTACTGAGTTCGTCACGCGACTGAGTTAGTAGCGATCACGGAGGCTAATTATGAAAAAATAATATACAAAACACATAACACTAATCACTGGTACTCAAATATACACAAGACAAACAACGGCCTTTGTAAACCGAAGCCCCCCCTGTACCGTTTAAACACGCCCCCTTATCGTTCCACCTCGCCTCCCGCTTATAATCCTACCCCCTTTCAACACTTCTATTACACTTTCCCCCCTTTCCCCTTCCCCCTCTCCTCCCTTGACCACCATGCCCCCCAAGGCCGCCTTAAAGCATCAAGATGACGGGAAAGACGAGGTAAGCCCCTATTCCCACGTTCATTATTCTATACGCGTCCCCTGTATTTAATACGCGTCTCAGGTCGTTTCGGCGTTCACCCAACTAGCCTCCGCACTCAGCAATGCGGCGCGCATCGTCGAGACATACACTGCCGCGCTATCACAGGGCGGATTGAGCGTGCACGCGGCCGGCGAGGGCTATGCCGCAGCCTTAAAGGCGTTGGACGGCGGTGCAAGCATCAAGGCGGAGGGCGCGGTGACGGGGAAGAAGCGGGGTCGCCCGTCTGCGGCCGCTGACGACGCCGAGCCTGGCAAGAGGAAGCAGCGCGTGAAGAAGGAGAAGAAGTGGAAGGACCCGCTCGCCCCCAAGCGTCCCGCGAGCGCGTACCTGCTGTACCAGAACGACAAGCGTGCGGAGTTCGTGGAGAGGTTCAAGGACATCCCGTATCATGAGATGCTGTCCAAGATCTCGGAAAGCTGGGGGAAGTTGACGGACGCGGAAAAGCAGGTGCGTCTGCTACCACACATCATTCTACCCATGTGATGCTGACGGTACTTCAGCCATACACTGCTGCGCAGGCCAAGCTGAAGGCGGACTACGAGGGGCGAAAGCAGGCATACGAGGTCTCGAAGTCTGCTCCTGTTGCTGAGGTTGAGGTCGAGCTTGAGGAGGATGACGAGGACGAGCTCGACGTGTCTCCCGCACCCGTGAAGGCTGCCAACGGCGAGGCCGAGAGCGAGGACGATGAGGATTCTGATGAGGAGTCCGACGAGGCAGAGCAGGTCAAGGAGATCGTGGCGAAGGCCAAAGACGATGATGATGAAGACAGCGACGATGATGACGATGATGGCGACGACGACAGCGAGACCTCGGAAGATGAGGAGCCGCCCCGCAAGAAGGCTAAGGGTGCCGCTCCAATCTCGAGCACCAAGAAGGCCTCGGCGCCTGCGAAGCCTGCCTCCAAGCCGGCCAGCAAGAAGAGTGCGGCGTCCGCTCCTGCCAAGGAGAAAAAGGCGAAGAAGACCAAGGATTGAGTGTTGCAGCTACTTCGATAATTAGTGCTTGTTGTGGACTTTCTCCTCATCGCGCGGCGTTCCAGTTGGCGGCGCCCAGTTGTTTTCGATATGATTGTACGACCGTAATCTTTCGCTTCTTCCATAAAGTACCTTCGCCTAGTCACGACGGACTTTACTGCCCACTTGAATTCACAGATTGGTGTTCGCCTGACTAGCGCTACGAGCGAGTGCGAGACCAAGGCGGTCAGGGAGAGAGGTTGGGCGTGTGGGGGCGCCCCCTCCGCCTGGACCCGACCAAGCCGCCGGCACTTCTGAGCTTCCGTTTGGCGCTGCAACCACGTTGTACCCTTTGTCCACCGGCCTGCTCCCTCGGACGCCTGCGCCGAGCTTGGCTAAGTCAACGCTAAGATGGGCCTGCTTACTATAATAAGGAAGAACCGCTACAAGGAGAAGGAGATGCGCATCCTGTTCCTGTCTGTTCTCCCGACGCGCTCAGCTCCTCCGATTGCGCTGACGGTCCTCGGTTGATGCTCTAGGGGACTTGACAATGCTGGCAAGACGACGATAATAAAGAAGATCAATGGAGAAGACATCATGCAGGTCAGCCCTACGCTGGGCTTCAATATCAAGACGTTCATACACGGAAAGTCAGTGATACTGGGCTCGACGGCTCCTCAACGGCTGACCCCATCCTAGATATACCCTTAACATCTGTACGCGGCTTCTCACCCGTAGGTTTGGTCATATTCAGCTCTATGTTTAGGGGACGTGGGTGGACAACGCTCATTACGGCCATATTGGAGAAACTACTTTGAGCAGACTGATGGGCTTGTCTGGGTTGTGGACTCCGCAGACCGGATGCGAATGCCGGACTGCAAGGAAGAACTCTTCAGCCTCCTAACCGAAGATGTAAAGTCCTCCTTGTGCTGTTATATCGTCTATTCAACGGCTCTTTGTAGCGGCTGGCGGGCGCATCTCTCCTGATCTTCGCAAATAAGCAGGACATCAAAGGGGCGCTCTCAGTGAAGGAAATTAACGAGGCACTGGCTCTGGGATCCATCAAGTCCCATCGGTACCGAATACTCCCTTGCAGCGCGGTGACTGGCGAAAACTTAGTGGAGGGTTTCGATTGGGTTGTGGATGACATAGCGTCGCGTCTTTACTACAGCTCGACGCCAGCAGCTGCCGCAACCAAGCCGCCATGAGGCTTATAGATCTTGACTCCATGTCATTCGTGTCGGAAGTAGGATGTAGAGATGTTGCGCAGTGTACACTACGGAATACACCAAGATCCGCTCATGCCACCACTGCTCTGGATCCCTCCCTCATACTCATAGAACAGAAGAGGGTCCCGCTACAACGCATCAAGCATCCTCTCGTCCCAGCGAGACATTCCAAATCTTTTTAATGAGGATCGGAGCATTTGCATAATGGGCACCAGCGGGGACAGCCAACTCAGCGAAGACAACAGTCTCAAGCGTGTTCGCATAGCTGCGAAGGTACGAAGAATACTGGAGTCTCATGTCAGAAGAGATCGACGTAGAGGGCATGTGACGTACGAAGGTGCAGAAGTGGCGGAACCATCCCCAGGTCTCCCACGAAGCCCACGCTGTGTCGGTCCAGTCACGGCGTGCCTCCCACGAAGTCCCTTCTGGCGAGTATACCAGAGTCCGGCAGAAGCCGGTCAGCGCAGCGGTCAACGAGCTCTTCTGATCTTTCGTGAGAGTCGCCAATGCCTTCAAAGCGTTGGCCAATGCCGGTGAATCGATGACCGGAGCCGCTTCAGGGAACGCGTCTGGATTATCAGCCATTGCGTAGTCATCTCCTGTACTTGCGGCTTTGGCCCGCGCTTCGTCATCTTCCTTTCGTAACGTCGCAGCCCTCTTTTTCGCCACGGTGACACGTCCATTCGCTTTGTCCATAGCCGACCGTAGAGCTTCCCATTTGAATGTCGAAAACCATCTTGATTTCCGACCAGCGTGTCCGTCCATGGTAACGCCTTCGGTATCAGAAACTGAGCCGAAGCACCAGTTGATAATGTCCACGGGATCAAGGATTTGATATTGCATCAGCTTATCGAAGACGATCAGAATTCGCTGCTCATCCTGTTGCCAGAACCTCTGGGTTTCGTCCAATAGTTGAGCTTTTGCTCCTTCAGCCTTCGCCAAGTTTCGCAGCAGTGGGAGATATCGTTCAATCGCATTGAGCAGATGAGAGAATGAGCGGGAGCCAACATCCAGGAGAGTCTGGAAGGCGATGGCGCGAGCGGTCTCATCCGCCATCTCGGCAGTGTATTCGCCCTCAGCCAGCTGTTCCCGAATGCGATTGACTTCGTCGATGACTTCTTGAGGGCTGCTGCGGGGAATGCGTTGCTCAGGATTGCCCTGCATCAGCTTGGCCAACGTCATCGAAGCATCGTGATGCTCATTCGCTGTCGTAAGCATGAGCAAGAATGTACACCGACCAGGATAGAGCGCACGTACCAGGATTACCGAACTCGAACTTCGCCGCGGAGGCTTCCTCGGGTACTACACCAGCTTCAGGGTCACGAATCGGTGGAGGTAAGGTTTGCATGATCCGGTCGTAGTAAGCCAACCGAATTTCGAGTTCGATGGCACGACGCATGAACTTCCGTTTCGGATGAGCGGGTGACAGGGCTATGTCTGGTACCCTGGGAAGAGAATGAATGCCGTTCCTGTCTCCGACAGATATGTACGTACCATTCTTTCCATACCCAACCAAAGTTGAAGTTGCTCATATGTATGGCGAACCATTCTGCGAAGCGCCGAGCCACTTCAGGCAGGAGACCATCACCCAAGAGGTTGTACAGTTTTCGTATTGACTTGCCAACAGCAGGACCAGCAGTTTGTGGCGCCAACTTGCATAGTTCTGTCAGCAAGCTGTGATAGTAGAGCGGCATCTGTTCTGGTCTCGGCAGAGCAAAGCAGTGGGATAATATGGTCTGCAGACGAATGAGCAATCGGAATACTTGGAAAGTACAGCCATCTTACCTCAACCAATAGCGGCTCTAACTGCCATTCCCCTTCCAACTCTCCTTCTGCGTTCTTCAGCTTAAGCAGACCTTTTCGACACCACCGTGGAAGTTCGGTCAGGATCCGCGCGGCTTCTCTTCGGTTCACCTCAAATATGTTCACGGTGTCAGCGGAAAGTGTGCGGAGAAGGTATCCGGTCAGGGTGGTCGGACTTGGGGTGGCCTGTGGAGACGCATTCAGTATATCGTGCAGACGCTCTATCCAGTGACCCACATCATTCTCAAACAAGCGCAGGTACACATCTGGGAACTCCCGCGCAGGTCCGATTGGAGCCCGTGACTCTTCAGAACTGCTCTCACCTACACCCTCAACCTCGATGACTTCGGGAGGTACGATCAAAGCAGGCAGCGAGAACTGAGTTTCTGGCTCAACATCCTTGAGGGAGAGCGAGGCATATGGAAGCGGGAAGGGCAGTTCGGTCTCAGCAAATGATGATGCTGCCCAGGCCCTTAAGGTTGAAGTCAATGCGGTGAGAACCTGCGGGACTGGCTGAGCGCGAACAAGGAGACTGCACATATCTGTCGCTTACCTCGTAAGAACGCTCATCATTCACATGTCCTATCTCCTGGTGCTCCATGCGGGGGTCAACTCCATCCTGTATCGAAGGGGATGATGAGGGGACGTGCACATCCGATGTCGCAGACGCTGATGAGGAGAAGGTTTTTAAAGAGGAGATGATGGCTCCGGTGGATTCCGCTGATTGCACAGACAGTGCCTCTCCCGCCTGCGGGATCGGCTGAGTGCGGACAAGGGGGCTGCATATATGTCGCTTACCTTGTAGGAACGCTCACCAGTCACATCTCCTATCTCGTGTTGCTTCATGAAGGGGACAACTACATCCTGTGTCGAAGAGGAGGATGAAGAGAAGGTTTCCAAAGAGGAGATGATGGCTTCGATGGATTCTGCTGATTGCACAAACAGTGCCTCTCCCGCCTGAGAGCAACTTGAGTCATACTCAAACACACACAACGAGCCACTTACAATCAAGACACCCTCCCCGGCACACAAGGCAGCTTGCAGGCCACGATGGTAGGAGACCCCAAATTCGTCCAATACAGCAGTGAAGGTTTGCAATAGCTGTAACAGTGAGCTACTGGAGATCGTGCCGGCTCGCGTCAGGTGAGCAAACAGGTGGATCTGGCACATCCATTAGTCGCCAGATAGAGCATATATGCAAGAAGCGTACCGTCAGGCGGATATCTCGCCACCTCAAGCCATCCAAACTGCTCTGGAAGCCCTTCACCACGTCCTCCATGATCCCAGCAGACCCGCTTGCAAGATCCACAGCAGCATCTCCATTCGCTTCTCCATTGGATTCGACATCGACCCGATCAGGATGTACCATCAAGGCGAGGAGCGTCGCATAGGCAGGGATCTTGTAAGGTTGCTCCACGGCACTATAAGGCGTCAACCTGATATCCTTCCTGAGGGACTGGATACTCACCCTATCCGAGCAGCATCGGCGACGGCATCCTTCACATTCGCCTCAGTTGCTGTTGCTCGACGAGAAATCAAGCGTTTTGCGAAAGGGGCTATTTTGGACGATGGAAACTCCTAGGAGAGATGTTAGACAGCCACGCCATACTACGGCCGCCGAACAACGTACATTAGGATCGCCTCCTTTCTCGCCTGCCACATTTCCAAAAGCATAGATCTCCTTTCTTATAGTCTGCTCCGGCGTCTCGGGGTTGTAGGTCTCTCGTCGGAATGGGCCGCGGTTGTGTCCAGCTCCCGCGTCGCCATCTGCACGAAAGGAAGGGTTGGTCACCAAAGTCGCTCTGATGCAACGAGTTCGCATTACCATAATAGCCTCTCTCACGTCCTCCGCCGTGATGGCGACCGCGACCTCCTCGATAGCTCATTTCTTTCTGCGGTTGTAACAAGTGTTTATGAGCGCTAGCGGGTGGCAAAGCCTCCTGCACCGAACTTCGTCCCAGGGCCCTTCTGGGTGCTATGACGCGGAACCATTCACGCGTCGGCTTCGCGAAGAGGCGCGCTATGGCACGTCCTCACGAGTGGTTTACGACTTGTACTTATGCCTGTTCAGCGTTTAACATCCTGTCCAATCCACGGATCGCGATTTTTCTGCATGTTATAGACCGGACTTGACTGACTTGGGGATGAGGAGGCCTTTACTCCGTCGCGGTGAGCGCTGGAATTTGCGCTTTGTTGTCTGTCTCCTGTTCCTCCAAGACATCTTCGGCTCCAGTACTTCGGGTTTCCACGAAGAAACGATGAGACAACCTGGATCTGGAAAACTGTGGTCTTTATCCTTGGTATTAGCCCACAAATTTTCTTGTACAGCTTCGGAAATAGTGGAGCTCTGCCCGGTACAGCCTCGATCACTTCAAGGTGGAGCCGCTTCTCGATCAAGCTGAAGTACGAAAGTCAATCACGTGCTCACACGTGAGGTGACATCCTGGGTCATAAAAACGCGTCTTCACGGCGCGTCCTTCGCCCCTCTTCTTCTCTACCATCATCTCGGCCCTCTGACCGCGTGCAGGATGGCTTCAAGCTCGGTCCCCTCCACCCCGACGCGTCCTACGGCACAGAGGAAATCATCTGGCTCACCCTCCGATAAACTGGCTCGCGCTCGCGCTGCTCTTCTTTGCTCTCCAGGATCCCAGCTCATTGCACTCCCGTCCGCACATAGCAGCCCGCTTTCGTCCGGCTCACCAAAAACCCCTCAGTCTAGTCCCCCCAGTTATAAGTCTAATCGTGCTAGTCCATCCCCGCCTACCACCTCGTCGAAGCGCGTGTGCACCTCGTTCACTGCGGGAGACACCCACTCTGCAGCAGACGATGACGGCGATTGGAGACATCGCGCGCAAAGCCATGGCATCAAGGTGACGAACGATGTGAGCCCGCCACAGTCCAACAGCTCTGGGGACGAGCAAGGTACGTATATGCGCGCATATATGATACAGTCGCTGATGGCCTTGCACAGACGCGCTCCCTACTCCCTCACTGGGGCACACACGAACGTTCTCAGAACAGTCTCCCGAGTCGTCTATGTCGTTTTACAGTCAGATGGATGAAGACTTTCGAGCGTCGCTCTTCACGACTCCTCCCAAGCGCCCTTTGAGTCGCCAGCGGGGCAGTGTGTCGGACCCACCTCTGATGCGGAGTCGTTCCTATACTCTTGAGACGTCTCCCGAGCGAATGGAAACCTCGGTTGAAGCTCGCTTGCGAGCTGTGCTGCATGACAATGACTTGTCGCCGACGACTGACTCTCCCTCTAATTCTGCGAATGCGAGCCGGATTCGTGTCGACAAGCGCCCGCGCATGAACCCTCGCTTCCCCTCTATTGGCCTGCCTTCTGCCTCTCCCGTCGCTTCATGCTCTGTCTGTGGTATATGCTCATCAGTTCCTGCTCGATTCTCGATTCTCGACCCTTGTCATCACCTCATATGCTCCACGTGTCTCACTGGGTCGCTGAATATCGTCCGTGAGAAGGACATGACTTGCATGCTCTGCCGGGCGCCGGTGCACGACTTCAAACTGCTGGCTCCTCTTCCAGTCGTCTTTGAAGATGGTCTCCCTTATGATACCCCAGTGCCGAAGACTTACAGTGACACGCTCAGATATTCCTCGAAACTTGCAGCCCTCCCCCGCATCGGAAGCGTCAAAGACGAGCCTGTGTCACGCTCACAAGCTTCACTCACCTCTACTATTCTCCGTGTAGACAATGTCCCCTGGGTAAGTGGAGGCGATCTGTTCCCATTATGTCTTCTCTGATCCAACACTTAGGACATCACTCCTGTCATGGTCGCGGGTTGGGTCGGAGAACCTCTCATGGCAGCATATACCTTGATCGATCGACAGTCTGGGAAGACCTTCAGCCATGCATTCATCGAATTCTCGACGGCAGAGCAAGCTCGGGCGGTGCTGCGCAAGTTGCAAAACGCGGTTCTAGGGAAAGGAAAGCGCACAATGGCGGTCACAGTGACGATGTCGTCTCAGGAGGAACTCATGACGGAGGTGAGCCCCGTGTTGTTTGTTCTGGTCTCTATACTGACAATCCTAGTTGTATCCCTCCTGGACCGGGGAATTCATTGGCGCTTGTCCAGTCATCACCGATTTCACCAAGCTCCGCGGCCAGAATTCTCTACCAAGCATCCTCTCCCACAAAGAACTCGACTCTCTTGTACTGCTCCTTGAAAACCCCAATGTCAGTCTATGAAGCTCTCGAGACGATGCATGCCCTTTGACATAGTCTGTAGCCTCGCTTCGTGAAGACTCCAGCTCTCCCATACTATGAACTCGTCGGCATACTCAGGAAGATCCCACAGCAGTGGACGGGGTGCATGTCCAATGACATAAGGGATCATCTATATGGTAAGTCGTCTACCATTCCGTTGAACAGTGGCTTATGCCGCTCTAGAGCTATGTTCTTGTATGTTCCGTCTCTTGACCCTTGTGACTACTTATATGCTGCTGCTAGATGCGATGGACTTGCTCCGGATGCAAGTCAAAGAGAACTACAACAACCACCCAGACATCAACTCGAGTCTTGAGAAGGAGCTTGACCAGGCGATGAAAAACTGTCCTGGTGCGTTCGTTTCCAGGAAAATACCTTATAGCGTACTTACATATCCAGCATTCGACGTATCGATGGCTGTAAGACGAGCTACGTTCACCCCGGCCACTTCCACTTCCATCAAGCGGACCGCACGTCTCCCGACTATTCCGACTATTTCGATGTCCCCAATGGCAAGGAACACTGCTGGAGCAGCGAGAGGCCATATGATCCAGCGCTTTGCTAACGAGTTTAATGTTCATCCGGACATTGTCGCTAGCTTGGCCAATCGGCTGGCAAACATGTGAGATGAACTAACTGGATGGAGGCCCGTATGCATTGTATTCTGAGCTAGATAGGCATTACAAGACACGGGGATGGTATTATGAAATGAATAACAAGGAACCATAGAAATTCAACGTGTGAAATGAGGAGGTCTCTATGCCCGTGTTGGGAAGTAGTGCTGTCTGTGCTTTTGGTTCGTGCTCGGTTTGAACCGATTTCAGGAGATCCAGTTGAGTGGGGTAACAAACTGAAACTAATGATTTGCTATCCTCGGCGGTTACGTGCGACAGTGTTAGCGTTCAGATTCATCCCGGATCGGCGGCAACAGGAGGCAACAATGATAGGTTCGGTTCAACCCATTCTGCCGGACAATATGTAGGGCGTTCGGGTCTCATGACAATGGATAAGTTAGCTTATATATTATACTTCCGATTGCCTTCTTTTGCCCGTCTTCTTGCTTCCGTCAGGGGTGGTTCTGATTCGGATCCGAACCCGCTGCTTCCGCTTGGATGTCTCTTTGCTTCCGCCGGGAGTTTGTTTGCCCCCGCCCAGCCTTCTTTTGCTCCCGCTCCCGACCGAACCTGAGGTGGCAGGCGTGGCCGTTGCCGATGTCCAAGCACCAGAACCAGTGACGAAAGACGACGATTCCTCGATGGCAGACCTGCTCGACTTCGGCCCCGAGCTGGACGACGACGATCTGGACGGCGACCAAGACCGCTCCCTCTCCCGCCCGCCCAGCTCCGGCGAGGACGACCCCACGCTCGACATCTTCGGAGACGTCAACCTACACACGAGCCTCGCGCAGAAGAGCCCGCCACATTTGCCGAAGAAGAGCAGTCCGCTGCGAGACGAGATTCGGGTGGAGCTGGCTGGAGATGGGTTGGGCGGTGCTGCTGAGGAGGAGGGTGCACCCGAGCGTGCGCTGGCGAATGCGAGTGACGGACCGGATGCGAGCGATGCTGCTGAGGTGGCTGAGGTGGCAGTCGTTGATGATCTGCCAGAACCACAACCACAATCACAACCACAACCACAACCACAACCAGAGACGAAGGACGACGACTCCTCGATAGCAGACCTGCTTGACCTCGGCCCCGAGCTGGACGACGACGATCTAGACGAGGACCGCTCTCGCCCCCGCAGCTCTGGCCTGGACAATGACGACGACTCCGCGCTGGACATCTTCGGAGACGTCAACATGGATGTGGAGCTGGAGATCGAGTTGAACATGGACATGATGGATAAGCAGCTCGCGGAACTACCTGATCATGAGCTCCAACTCCCTCAACTCTCGGAACTGCCTACTCAGGCTGAGGGGGGGCTGGCCCTGCCGGGCTTGCTGGCTGAGGAGGAAGGGCCGACGATCGAGGAGCTCCATGATAGCGAGGAGGGAAAGCTGGATATGGACATGGGCATTGATGTGGACGCCCTGTTCCCGCCGACGAACCCGTCTACGCGGGCGCAAAGCGCCCAGCCCACGACAACGGGCGGGCAGAGCCCGGTTGTCTTGCCGGATAGGCCGCGGACGAGCTCGCCTGTCCAGGGGCCGGGGCAGGAGGGCGAGCTGAGGCCGTTGGCTTTTGTGCCTGTTATCGAGGGTGTGGAGGAGAAGGATGATGGGGAGCAAGGAGAAGAAGAAGAAGAGGAGGAGGAGGAGGAAGTGCAAATGAAGATCGAGGATCATGACGAAGATTCGAAAGACGAGAAAGACGAGGGGACGCTGCTTGATACTCCCGAGCCTGCGGCTGCCCAGCCCACTGCCATCCAGCCCGAGCCGACAGAGCCGGCAAGACCAGCAGAAGCGGAAGCGCCCACCGATCTTGCGCCTGCAGAACCTGCCCAACCCGCACCGGTCGTCAACGGCAAGTCCTCCGACTCAGGCACCACGGGCTCCCCCCCTACGTCCCCGACGCTCGTGGACTCTGTACAGTCGTCCTCTGCCAACCAGATGGATGGGAAGGCACCCGAGTCCGCTGGGTCGGGTCAGCTGCAGGCACTGCAGGCCCAACGACAGCAGCAGCAGCAGCAGCAGTACCAACAGCTCCAGCAACAGCAGCTGGCGCAACAGCATGCCCAACTGCAGCAGCAGGTGAACCGAGCGCAGCCCGTCGGCCCGGCCCACGAGGCCGCCCATATCCTGCAGGACCAGGCGGATATCATCCTCCGGATCAATGAGGAGCTGCTCATGATCTGCCTGAGGCTACAGCAGGCTGGGAAGCGGGATGGGGAGTATACCGAGTGCGTATTTCGCTATGTAGGATACAGTAGGAAGAGTACTGATGGTCGATGGGATGTTGCAGGTTCTGGGAACGCCTGAAGAAGAATCTCTCGTGGATCCAGAACCGCGTCATGCTCGCCGCCTCGCGCCAGGTCGTTTTCCCCGTGTCCACCGACCAGATGCGCCCGCCGCCCCTCGTCCCGGGGCTCGCGATGGAGACGCTCATGGACCTGTACCGCCGCGCAGCCGAGATCTTCAAGTCAGACGGGGGCAAGTATGTGAGTGCGGGCGCGGGCGGGATTCTGGGGATGAAGCGGCCTAGGGAGGCGGAGGACGAGGGAAGGGAAGGCACGCCGAGCAAGAAACCCCAGACGGCCCAGGCCCAGAGTCCTGCTCAGGCTCAGCCGGCCACGCCCTCTACCCCGGAACAGCAGCAACAGGATGAGCAGTCTCAGCAGCAGCAAGGGCAGAAACAGCAAAGCCCACCTCAGCAGCAGCAGCCCAACACCCAGCCCGGGACGCCCCAGACCGTCTCGAGCGCTGCTAGCACCCCGCAGCGGTCGAGCCATATCCGCCTGCCGAGCGCGAACGCCCAGCAGCAGAACGCCATGCGGGAGCAGAGCTATCGCCATCAGGCGCTTGCGAACCAGCGCGCGAAGGCGGAGAAAGAGAGGGAGGTTGCGGGGCTTCGGCAGCAGCTGCAACAGGCGCAACAGGCTCAGCAACAGCATGCTCAACAGGCGGCGCAACAGCAGGCACAGCAGCAGGCGCAACAGCAGGCTCAACAGCAGGCTCAACAGCAGCAGGCTCAGCAAGTGGCTCAGCAACAGCAGCAAGCTCAGCAGGCGGCGCAGCGGGAGATGCTCATCAAGCAGCAGCAGGCCGTCCAGCAGCAGCGCCAGGCTCTCTTGCAGCAGCAACAGTTGCAGCAGGCCCAGAACCAGGCTCGGGAGAAGCAGCAGCAGGAGCAGCAGCGTCAGCAACAGCAGCAGCAGCAGCAACAGCAGGCTCAGGGGACTCCTCAGCAGCAGCAACAGCAAATTCCGTCTGTTGCCCAGCCTGCGCCTCAGCCCGAAGGCGCTCCCTCGCCTGGTCAGCCTCAACAGGCTACATCCCAGCAGCAGCAGCGGCCGGCACAATTCAACCCGGTCCCGCTTGACAAAGTGCCCCCGCAACAGCTTCCTGGCGTGCTCAGCAAAATCAGCAATCCGAACGACCCGGTCGTGCGGCTGATCAAGGAGCAGACGCCGAACTACGATTCGCAGGACCCGAATACCAAATGGAGGCAGTATCAGGAGATGAGTGCCATGGTGAGTTTCTCCTTTCTCGCTTCAGCGAGCCGGGATGACAGATATCGTGCAGTGGATACAGCACCGCAGGAAGATGCAGCAGATGCAGCAGATGCAGCAGGGTCAGCAGATGCAAGGCCAGCAAATGCAGGGTCAACAAATGCAGGGCGGGCAGCCGCCTCAGGGAACACCGCGCCCACCGAGCGTCCGACCTCGCATTCCTTCCGGGCTGAACCCACAGCAACAGCAGGCTGCAATGCAACAGGCTGCAATGCAACAAGCGAATCAACTTGCAGCCCAGGCAGATGCTCATCGCCGTTCTGCCAGCGCCAGCTCCAATGCGAACGAGTTTGCCGCTCCGCCAATTGCGATCGCTCAGCATCGCCAGCCGTCACAGCAGCCTTCTGCTCACCAGGGCTCGCCGCCTAACACGGACATGGCCCAGCAGATGCAGCAGATGCAGCAGCAGGCCCAGCCACCGCAGCCCGCTCAGCAGATGCAGCAACCATTCGCTCAGATGCAACAGCAGGCTCAGCAGGCTCAGACGCAGCAGAGCCAGATGCAGAGCATGTTCCAGGGCACGCCAATCAGCCGACAACACGTTCAGCAGCTGCCTCAGCAGACACCTGGGCAGCCCCAGATGCAGCTCCCGCAGCCTGGCCAGCAGATGGGCAACATGATGATACCGAACAACCTGAGCCCGGAGCAGCTCCAGCAGATGCAGGCCTATCAACAGCAGCAGCAGCAAATGCTGGCTCGGCGCCAGCAAATGGCCGCCTTACAGAATCGCCAGCAACAATCGCAGCAGCCGATGTCGCATCTGCAGCAACAGCAACGCGCCGCTCAGCAGCCCCCAGTGGTGGGCGCCAACGGCTTGCCCACATTGACTCCTGCCATGGGCAACGTGCCGCTCATGGGCCAGAACATGCCCAATATGGCTGGTGCGATGGGACAGAATGCAGTCAACTCAGTGATGATGGCTGGTGTTCCTGCTAGTGTCGACCCTCGTGCATGGGCTCCATACCGCCAGCAGCAGCAGTTGGCCCAGCAGCAACAGCAGCAACATCAGGCCCAGCAGGCCCAGCAAAACCTGGGATACGGCATGCCTAGTGCCATGAACCCCGGTATGGCCCCGACACCTGCTCCTGGCGCGCAGCCAAATCAGCAGATGGGCATGCCACCGCCTCAACGACCTGTACAACGGCAGCAGCGGAATCCCAGCCAAGCGTCCCCGCCTGGAAGCGTGCCCCCGGCCACGCCTCGGATGAGTGTCCCGCCCGGCCTCAACCCTCAGCAGCAGGCGATGCTTCAGCAGCAGATGATGCAGCAACAGCAGCAGCAGTTGTTCCAGCAGCAGCAGATGCAGCTGCAGCAACAAGCGCAGCAACAGCAGCAACAGCAGCAACAAGGCCAGCAGGGGCATCCCCAGATGACCGAGGCTCATCAAGCGCTTCTTCAAGCTCAAGCGCAGGCTCAAGCCACTGGTCGGATGTCGTACGGGATGTCAGGTGTCCAAGGCTGGCAGATGCCCGGGCAGCAATCGAACCCGCAATCGCGCGCGGAATCTGCAGTGCCTCAGCCCGCACAGACGCCACAGCAACCGCAGGCCCAAGCGCACGGGATGTACGGCGCAGCGGGGATGATGGGCATGGTCGGTGGCAACCCCGCGATGGGCGTGCCGGGCTCCGTGACCCACTCGCACGCCTCGCTCCCTCCCCAGTCCCCCTGGCAGCAAGCGGCCTCGCCCTCCCACTCGCAGACTCACCCGACCCCGCGCGCAGCCAGTGTGCACCTCCAAAGTGCGCCGGGCAACGGCTACCCGTACGGCCCCTCGCCAGCGGCGAGCGTCGGCGCGGGCCCGCATTTCTCCCCGCCGGCCTCAGCGGGGGGCAGCGCGATGGGCGCGAATGGGGGCGGCGACGACCTGTGGAACGAGTGGATGGCGGGCGACGAGTTGGGCGCGTGAGCGCTCGTCCCCGTCCCCGCCCCTGTCCCCTCCTCGCTCTCCCTCAGCATCTTTCTCCCTCTCCCCCTGTCTCGGCGTCCCCGATCCTCATGTGCAAACATCTGCAATGCATCCCCAAGCTGCACATATCTAACCCCGACCCGACCCGTGTTGTTATTTATCCCCTGGTCCGTGCTGGCAGACAATTGTCGATACCCCTCCGTCTCTGCGTGCGGAGTCCGTGCTCACCGCTTTCTGCGATTGCCGATTGCCGATCGCGGATCGCATTTGTTTTCTGTTTCCTGTTTTCTGTTTTCTGTTCTTTCATCCTCCCTCATCCATCCCTGTTTATTCTCGAACCCCTTGTGTGAACGTCCGGTCCTGTCCCCTCCTCCGCTCTGTACTATCTGTAGGACTGTCTAATACACCGGGGTCATCTGTCATACTAACGACCAACGACCAACGACCAACGACGAGCTTCATTAATGCCCACCGCAGTCCCCCATGTCTGGTTGCTGTGGATCATGAACGCCGCGGTACGGTAACTTACGGTCACATACAGTACGTATACATTGTATGTGATCCGGAGCCGGAGCGCGGCGTAGGCGCACCACACGCCCACAAGGGCGGAAGCACGAAAAGGGCTTGGCATCGCCAGGGCAACACTGAGCCCGAGCCCGAGCCAAGCCGTGCCGGCATTCCAGCATTCCAGCATTCCAGCATGCTCATAGCATTTATTGTATGATGAGGGCAGCGTCGCGGCAGACCACGAATGAGCACTGCCCAGGCTACTAGTACTGTACCCCTATGAACGCATCGGAGGGACCCAGGGCACGGTACGGTGTGTACGTGTGCGTGTACGGCACCGCTCACGCGCGTGGGAATCCCGCGTCGTGTGCGTGGAATTCCGAGTTTCGTGACAAGTCCTCTGCGCCTCTGCGCCTCTGCGCCTCTGCGCGCAGAGCGCACCGATATAGTTCCGTTTGATCCCGTGTCCGCGTCAAGCCATAGCCGGTAGCCGGATCTGGGACCAACTTCTATCGCGTGCCTGGCCATTGTTCTGTTAGCTTACTGTTGACCGGAGTCTGTCTCAACTTTCTACAACGCATTCACTGGACTTCTCCTTCTGGGCGACATCTTTGGCCGTCAGTGTTGCACCAGTGACGCGGGCTGGTACTGTCAACAATGAATCTCCTCAATCTGGTTGTTGTACTCTGGCGACTTCGGCAACTGCTCGGTCATGTATCTGTGCAGCAGGTTCTGGAGTTCTGTGCTTTCTCTCGGCGTCTTCAGCCCCGCATTGCCTGGCAAGAGATTACACACGTTGGCGACCTCGACACACCGCCCAAGACTCTTCCTAATACGGTAGTCGTCTTTCTTGCGCACGCAATCAATGCGTCCCCTGGACAGGTGACTGGGCTGTGGAATGCTCTCAGAGACGTTGTCTGGCTCCCTCGCTTTAATCCCACCGCGCTATCTGTCCCGCTGGTTGATGACTTCGCACCTTTTGCCCGCCTCGCGCAAAGCTTCAGTCTTGGTTAGTCCGTTAAAACACTCTTGGCTCTCGCTGACGGTTTGTAAAGCATTCGAAGAGTTCTACCCACCGACTCGGGTGTGCACCCGCAACAGCTGCCCTGAATTCATCCACAACGGGCGGAGGCAGCCTCTGCATAACCCCACAAGGCACTATGCAACGCTGTATACGCTCGGACGTGGCGCGTTCCCGGTCCTGGTCGTCGCGTTGCACTGTCGGTCATGCAAGGCGACGTACAACCTCAACTATTACCGGGAGGAAGCTGAGCATGGGAAACAAGAGCGTGTTTACTACGACGGAGTTCCTGCCGTGGTGCAGGGTGAAAAGCACATGCTGTTCGAGAGACAGCTGTGCGAACTATTTCGTGCACAAACTGTGCATGCTCAGTACGTCGCGCTTCCTCTACCGATTCCTTCTCTCTTTCCTTCACCCGCACCCTCTCTCCCTCTCGCCTCAACCCCTCCAACTCCAGCCCCTCTCCCTCTCACGCTCCCTCTCCCTCTCCCTCTCCCTCTCCCTCTGGCCTCAACCCCTCCAACTCCAGCGCCCCGAGCGCCGCTGGCTTCAACCCCTCCAACTCCAGC